>JANZXR010000001.1:699562-711454 GCA_027575705.1 Erythroxylum echinodendron
CATCTAATGAAGTATGTGGTAATACTTTGATGAGATAACATGTCATACTAACTATTTTGGCTTAAAAATTTTTAAACGGCCTTACATTCAACCTTAAATATTTTGTCGTTTCGGTTAAGGACCTATTTATCCTCTCCAAAATGTCATTATATTGTATTTTATGAACTATGTCATGCCTTTGAATGTCATGCTCTTTACAAAATTTTTAGAATTATGAGTCTGTATACTCAATACCATTGTCTAATCTTAAGTACTTAATTTTTGTGCTCTTTTAATGCTTTACCTTAGACTTCTATGCCTTAAAATGAGCAAAAAATTCACATTTTTGTTTCATAATGTATACCTATTTTTTTTTTCAAAAATCCTTGATGAAAGTAAAAAAATAGTAAGATCCATCCAATGAAAACTCTCTAAAAGGATCCCACAGGTTAGTATGCACAAAGTCTAAAATTTTCTCAAATTTATGCTTGTTCATCTTAAATGTCACTCTAGACTATTCTCTAAGCATACAAAACTTGTAAAAATCTAATTTATAGTGCTTCATCACATTCAATAAGCTCCTATTATAAAATTTTGTCGTCACTCGTCCAGTAAGATGATCAATTGCATGTGCCATAATATACTCTATCTTCCTTTGAATCCACTGCAATAACTTCTCCATTTATAACTATGCTTCCTATTAATATGTAGATGGTCTACGTTATTCTTGACTTTTTCATTACAATTAGCACAAACTTAACTACCTTAATGTTGTCTCTATCAATTCATAGTCAAAACCATTAATATATGAGATGCTTAAAGAGATAAAGTTATTTTTCAAATCTTGTACATTCTGAACATTACATAATGTCCTAACAATACCATTAAATATCATAGTTTTGTCCTATCTTATTCTGACAATCTCTCAAACTTTATCATCTCTCAACCAAATAATGCCAAAGTTGCTTGACGTGTATGAAGCAAACTAATTATTGTTTAGTATCATGTGATGCTAACATCATATATCCAAAATTCATAAGTATGTAAGTTAACTAGTTGAAGGGTAAATCATGTCTCTATTGTCACAATTTGGGTTCTCGTTTTGCATTATATTAGGAGAACTTAATGACTTATTATACTTTCTTGACCTTAATGACTTATTATACTTTCTTTGGTCATCTTGGTTCTTCTTATTTATATATTCCCTCTTGATATGTCTAGTGTTCCTGAGCTTATAACACCAAAATATCTTTTTTGCCCTTATTATATTTTCGCTTAGAACTTCTATTAAACAAGCATCTTTACTCTACTTACTACCATTATCCTAATTACCCCTCACATGCAATTTTTTACCTCGAGAGTTTTTACCACTGTTTAGTCTCTGTTAGTTATAAGCTAATAGCATAACTGTTATGTCCTCCACATTAATAGCCTCTTTGCATTATTATGTGAGTGTGTTTACCACATATTGTAGGAAAAATTTAAAAACCAAAGTAAGATAATCACTTTTATCTTTGTCTCCAATGGTTACTTATAGCCTTAGAAGGTCAATAATTATTTTTGATCAAAAGCATTGATATGTTGTTTTAAGTATGTTCGTTCTTGGATCTTTAACCTGTATCATCTCTACTTCAAATACAACTTGTTTATGAGAGACATTAACATATATTGATTCCCTAACTTCTTTCATATCTCTTTAGGAACATAATATCTATGACGTAGTACATCAATAAATTCCTCACTCTTTGTTGCCATAATATGAGATTTTTAGGTCCAATGAACTCACCTACTTCAAACTTTGCTATTGAATTCATTGTTACCTCAATTATTCTTTGATATTAATTATTAAGAAAGAATACAACAAGAATAAAGTATTACAAAATAAAGAGTTAAGATATTTTATTTTGGGCATTATTTGTATTTTGATATATTTGGTATATCTTTTATGATAACAAGTTGACCAGGTGTATGATTTCACTATCTTGGATTATTGGAGATAAACTTGGAGATAGAATCCTAAAAAAGATAGGATTTATTGGAGATAAACTTGTAGGAGATTTATCATAAATTTACATATTTTTTACAGCTATGTTTTTGTATATTTGTGTGGAAAAATAAGCAGCTGAGATCATCAATTTTGACAGCTGTGTTTCTTTGTGCTTTCGTGAACAATTCTATGTTCTAGCTATTAATTTGTGCTGCTGCTTTGTGGGAGGTTTTGCAGTGATAGCATATAAATTCGGCAGCAGACTTTTGTTTGTATAAGGAGTCTATCAGGTGAAAAATATGTGGTCCATCCATCTATAATTGCAGCCGCATTTTATGTGCTTTGATGATCAATTACATGTTCAATTGATGATTTGTGTGATTGCGTTTTTGTTGGTACGCTTTAGTGATTTATTATGATTTTGGCAGTTCATGTTGCATGAGATATTATGATTTTAGCAGCCATGTGTTTGAGGTACTTGTGATATCAATTATATGTTTGATTGAAGATTGGTGAGGCTACTATTTGTGTAGGCTTTCGGTGATCGATTAAAAGGTTTTGTTTGTGAAAAACATGTCGTCCATATATTGTTTCGATCAGTTGTGTTTTTGAGTTTCTTCAGTGATTAATTATATGTTCTTATGATAGTTTTTATGGCTACTGTCTGTGGGTTTCTTCGGTGATGAAACATATGTCCGATTGATGACTTTTATGGTTGTTATGAGTGGGTTTCTTCAACGATCAGTTCGAAAGATTCAAAAAAATTTTATTGGACAACTTCCCATAATTTCGGTTTGACGAGACTGCACGTATAGGGGAGTGTCTTTTGACTCAAGTGTTTCTTTGTTTATGTTATTATTTTTTAATCATTTGAGATATTATTTTCATTTTTATTATTGTTCGTTGTTGCAAAAATCCTCTATTGAAGTTAGCATGAGATGGTCTTGCTATTGGATATGAAATACTTTCATGAGATGTGAGCACGAGTGGGTAGTGTTAAGGGTGAATAATGTAGATTCAGTAAAACCTTATGTAAGACTATTATACTTCAATAAAAGTTGATTAATTTGAGTGTAAAGCCCTACAGACTTAAGCCTTATATACCGAACTATGTTAATAAATTTCGTGTATTGATTTATTTGTTGCGTATTAATTTTTTCTGTTTGTAATTAAATTCTGGAAAATTCATATTTGCTGATTCAGGTATTTTTTGATAAGCAACTGTCATATTTAATTTGAAGCAACTATGACAGAATAAATAAATAAATAAATAAATATGAAACTACATCTTTCAAAATTTTCAAAGACAATAGCACAAAAAGTTTTTAAAGAGGTTCGGTAAATTTTGGTGTGTTTAGGTGTTCAAGAGCCAGAGAGACTATTTTTACTATTTAATAATAATATTGATTACATCAAACTAGGGTTAAAAAAGATATTTATATGTAAGCCCTAGTTGAAATAATTTTATGTAAATTATCATTTAACATACCAAACCTTTTTAAACAATTCTAATACGGTTTGGAGTCCTTCCAAAAATAGGATTATACCAAAATCCGCCTAATCTGTTGTGAATACTACTTATGATATGAGTTTATTTTAGATTTATTTTATTTTTTTCTTGGGAAAAGACATGGATAGGAAAATTACTGTACCTTAAATCGTGTTCTGTTTTTTTATATGTCTGCACATAGACGCGAGTATTGATATGTTCGTGTTACAAGTCATATAATTATTTAGAAACTCCCTTGGCATTTAAACGTGTCATTTGAACCGTATGCGTTCTTGTCCATGTCTCCACTTTTGTTTGCATAACAAAGAAGAACACGTCCTAACGTACGATCAGACTGTGAGATTTATAAGAATACCTATATTTTCTAGAAATTCTCTAAAATTGCATGAGTGTATATATGAATCATACATAATAATATTTAACAAAAATCATATTTAAATTGGTTGAATTTCTTTGACCCTTTAGTTTATTCATTTTAAGGATGACGTACACTATAAAATCCACAATGGACATGGAAATGGTGGTCCTTCAAGGACCACGATCGACCTTCTTGGGATTTTCTTCATTACAGTAGTTAGATTGATCGGTGCTTAATCACCAATCGTACATCAAGCTCTTTGGACCTCAACAAAAGGGTTATGCATGTAATAAGTATGTTGCCTTTTAGTGAATTGACTTTTGCAATAATTGAAGCTTAGGTTCTTGTAATGTCGTGCCTGTAAGTGTAACCACATCAGTAATAACTAATTAACTATTCTTCGGACGGTTGTTTTGAAACGAAACTGATATTTTCTTGTTACCTTATCCATTAAGAGATATTGATGACTTAATGAGATATGGTCGGAGCATTTTTAACACAAAAAATCACCCATATATGAGATTGGACTAAAAATATGTATTTTGATTTAAGATTTATGGGCGGTTGGTTCGCATGGACGAATGGTAATAAAAATAAAAATGAATATAGTGAAAAATGAGAATAAATATTATCATTATAATTATGATGGTTGGTTAAGAGGAAGGAATGATTACTATTAGATTGATAGTAGTTAGTTTTTAAAAAATATTAAGAAATAATTTTTTTAATTAATTATATTGTAATTAATTTATTAATTATAATAATTTAATTAGTTATATTTTAATTAATTAATTGTATTTACTTAATTAGTATTAAAAGCATTTTTAAAAAGAGAGCTACTGTTAAAGAATGAGTTTCACTCCTCTACTAAATGAAAGATATAGAGGATTTTTTAAAAGTAGAATATCAAACAATTGCACTTACGATCGAACTAGAAATCTCGAGCATCACCTAGTACATAAGGTACTTTATTCTTGATAGGTGGGAAAGCAGTTGGAGTTATACAATGCATTAAAACCTAAATCAATTTGGCCGATTTAACAGAGAAAAGTAAAAATTTTAATTCGGAAATATTTTGGCTCGGTCTTAAACTTTTCAATTTAAGTTAGTTTAATAATTTTTGTTGTTAAAAATCAATCACTTTATTAATTAATTGGTTAATTTTTGTAAACTAGTTAAAATAAATATATTAATTTTTATTTTAAAATCTTTTTAATTAACTTTAAATTTTTATGAATAAAAGAAGTCTTTTTTAAATTATTTTTAAAATTTTAAAATTTATTTAATATTTGAATTAATTTTATATAATATAATAGCTGTTTTAATCTTTTTTTTTTTGGATTTAACTTTGGTATAGAGACAATCCTGAGTCCTGACTCCAAGTGAGCAAAGTAAACCTCCATTGTTACGTGAACTAGTCTTCTTCCACGTAGCCTAACACACTCACTTAAACAAATGCCTCCACTACACGTACCTGAGCCAAAGTAGCATAGTGCATGATCTATACGTACATAGCTTCCCTTGACTCTACACTTATCTCATGCCTTAGACACACTCTTCTCTCTATCTCGATCCCTGCGTGTGCGAGCTTTATAAGTACTCTTATCCCAAGAGTCTCTTCACTTACATGTGACCTTTACATCAATCTTGATTAGCTTCTTACATCTTCAATTCTCTGCCTCCTTCTCTTCTTCTTGTTCTTCAATTCATATAGTTTTTTTTTGTGTGTGTGCTTGCTCTCTATCTAAATGATGCCTCCTGATCAAGAAACCAGTAGTGTTATTATGGGAAGTGGTCCCTCTAATGTCCCCCTTACTGACAAAAGAGATTCTGTTTCCATTTCCATTAACGTTAGTCCTTCTTCAGGAGATCATGATCAACAAGAACCCAAGTTCTCCATCTTCAGTGAATCTTTATGCCCAGTGATACTCAAGGTATACACAGTTCCACAACCCCACCGAACATTAAAGAATTGATGTGATTGTAAGTGTTTTTGATGGTGTTTGGTGTTTCTTTTTTATTTTTTCAGTTTGAAGATGTGACTTACAGTATCAATCTGTCAACAAACGGAGGTTGTTGTTTTGGTCCTAATGGACCCAAATCCACAAGAACTGTGCTTAATGGAATTAGTGGCATAGTTCGTCCCGGTGAGCTTCTCGCAATGTTAGGACCTTCTGGTAGCGGCAAGACGTCCCTTTTAACAGCTCTCGCCGGCAGGCTCTTCGGTAAGTTATCCGGCAGAATAACGTACAATGGCCACCCTTTCTCTAGCACTATGAAGCGTAAAACAGGGTTTGTGAGACAAGACGACGTGCTCTATCCCCACCTAACGGTCCTTGAGACGTTAACATACGCTGCTCTTCTGAGACTACCAAGAAAGCTAACCAGGGAAGAGAAAATACAGCAAGCTGAGCTGGTAATTGCAGAGCTTGGACTCACAAGGTGTAGAAACAGTGTGGTGGGTGGACCTTTGTTTCGTGGTGTGTCCGGTGGTGAACGCAAACGGGTCAGTATCGGGCAAGAAATGTTGGTCAATCCGAGTTTGCTTTTGCTCGACGAACCCACCTCAGGACTTGACTCAACCACAGCTCAACGCATTGTTTCAACTTTAAGAGGGCTTGCACGAGGTGGTAGAACTGTGATCACCACAATTCACCAACCTTCAAGCAGGGTGTATCGGATGTTTGATAAAGTTGTGGTGTTGTCTGACGGTTATCCGATTTATAGTGGCCAAGCAGGTCGAGTCATGGAGTATTTCGGGTCCATAGGTTACGTTCCTGGACATAATTATGTCAACCCTGCAGATTTTCTGCTTGATCTTGTCAATGGTAAGTTTCTTTTTCCTTATCTTTCTGTCATAAATTCCAAATCCTTCATGTACTTAGTAAAAAACTGATTCAATAACATTTACGTGAAAGGAAGTAGTTGCCAATGTAAAGTGAAGTCTTATCATGTAGAACATGGGACATGACAGGGACTGAGTAGTTAGAAGAACCATTACTGTTGTCTGAGCTGTCTGTTGTCTTTTCTCTCTACTTTCTTCATTCGTAGTCTTCCAACGTGCATTAAAAATTTCCATGTCCTGGCAGTAGTCTTCCAAGTCAAAAACATTAATGTGATGTTGATTGTTTGTTTAGACCTGTCGTGGCTGATTATTGTCCTTTTATGATCAGGATTGAGACTTTTTAAGTACATTCTCTAATCATGTTTAAGATAATGTTTAATTTCATGATGTTTTACTATGAAGGTTTAGTACCTGGTATGAAACAAGATGATCAAATGGAGTCACATGGAGTAGTGGCAGACCATCTTGATGACCTTAATGCAACAAAGCAGTATCTGATATCATCTTACAGGAAGAAGTTGTACCCTGCACTGAAAGCTGAAATCCACCGAAATCTCCAGGGACCTGTTCTTCCTTCACCATCATCACTAAGTGTGTGCGAATTTCTCATCTCTGCTCTCTTTCTTGTCATTAATTGTACGAAATTTTCTGTTGGTAGTATATGCAGAATCTTGATAATCAGTCAAGAATTTTTTTTTCTCAGGTTCTGACAACCAATGGACTACCAGCTGGTGGCAGCAATTCAAAGTCTTGTTGAGAAGGGGATTGCAGGAAAGAAAGCACGAATCTTACTCAGGATTGAAAGTTTTCCAGGTTATGTCAGTTTCCATTCTTTCAGGCCTTTTATGGTGGCATTCTGATACTGCACACTTACAAGATCAGGTATTGCTTGAATCCTGCTTCCCAATTCTATTCTTTAAAACATCTTCACTCTGATGATTGACAACTTTTGAACAGGTAGGATTGCTCTTCTTCTTCTCAATCTTCTGGGGTTTTTTCCCAATGTTCAATGCCATATTTACATTCCCTCAGGAGCAACCAATGCTTATAAAAGAGCGTTCCTCAGGAATGTATCGACTTTCTTCTTATTACTTTGCAAGAATGGCCGGAGACTTACCTATGGAGCTTGTTCTTCCGACGATTTTCGTCACCATCACATACTGGATGGGAGGCCTCAAGCATTCCCTACTGACATTTTCATTAACCCTCTTAATCGTCCTCTTCAATGTGCTAGTTTCACAAGGACTAGGACTAGCTCTTGGAGCTATATTAATGGATGTAAAACAGGCCACTACCTTAGCCTCTGTGATTATGCTTGTGTTCTTACTAGCTGGTGGATACTACATTCAACACATTCCTCAATTCATAGCTTGGTTGAAGTACATCTCTTTTAGTCACTACTGCTACAAGCTACTGATCGGGGTACAGTACTCTGCAAATGAGGTCTTCAGGTGTGGAATTGGCAAGCATTGCAAGGTTATGGATTTCTCTGGTATCAGGTACCTAGGTCTTGATCATAAATGGTGGGATGTCACTGCTTTGACACTAATGTTTGTGGGATATAGGCTTTTGGCTTATGTAGCTTTAAGAATGGGACAACCTCGCTGACACATATCCTAAGTGAAAGTTTAGTTGCTACAACTTTCATGTTTTGCAGGTGTGTTGGTTGATGAAATTATGGTGCAATAACGTCTGCTGATCTTCATGGACTCTTGAGTGTAAAAAAAAAAAAAAAAACTTGCTTTCCAGATTATTATGTACAAAATTTAGTAAGATCATCTGAGTTTGTAACACTTATAGTTCAATGAAATGAAATATGTGAGCAGATAGCAGATCAATTGTGGATATCTGTTAAATAAATATTTCCTTATGTAATTTTTTCCTGCAATATTAATAGCAAATATCTGTTTTTCTTTTTGAGGAAACATAAATTTTGATTTAAGAAATGTCAAGAAAAAGAGGTCTCTGTAAAAACTCAGTAACAACAAATACAAAGACAATGACAACAACAACTCCTCATTAAAAATTTCCTTAATTCGCTAGATTTGAAGAGATTCAATAGTATGCAGCCCTATCTCTAACTAATACAGAAGTTGTTTCCGAATGTAAAAACTCACGAACAGATCTCAAATGTGGGAACTAGTATACAAATGCGAATTACGAACTAAAGATTAACCTCTTTAGCTTCTCTTAACAGAACACACGCTGACATGTAATCTTTAGAAGAAAAAAGTTCGGGTTTGGAAATTAAAAAGGAAATGACAGTTCAGGACTTGCTTATGTCTAAGTTCCATACATCTTCCCTTTGTGATCCCTTCACTCATTGTGCCGTTGAGCTCTTTTAGACATCCAAATGTCAGGCATATGATCAGAACAAATCACTAAGCATCAATACCTTGACACCTAAAAGGAATTCCAGAATGGAATTCTGATGATTTCACCTTTATATCTTTATCCTACAGTAACACCTTTCCAGGTCAAGAATTCCATAAATGGTCCCTATTTCCATATAAATGTCTACTGATTCTTTTCACATTTTCACTTATATTAACTTGTAAGATATAATTTTTCAGGATTGGTAAATTGTTAGTCCCACGTTGATGAAGCACCAAAATCATCTCCAAGTTTAGACCAATTCATCAACAACAACTCTAATTCGATTTTAAAAAAAAACAGGTTTAAAGTAATATTTTCAGATTTATAAAGATTTTTATTTCTCCACTTTTTTTTATATGAATTTCACATGATATTACACAATATTACTTTGAGATTCACATGTGTTCTTTATCAAGCCAAGCTGCATGGAAATATGAAGAGTTTTGAGGAAGCTTAAAGAGAAATTAGACCGGTCTAAGTGATATTAAATACAACCACAAACACAGGATCTCAATCTGACATCTTAAGGTAATGAATTACGAGCTTTATTTTTGTATACAACTTATTCCGTTATTATGTCTCTTTCCTGGAATTCACTTGTGAATTCTGCTACGGAATAAGCATCCTATAATGTTGATGGACAATCATGAATCCTGTGCTGCGCATCTCCACTTAAGTTGTGCTAATCTCTTGAAGCCACCATCTAATCTTACGATCAACTTGATCTGACCCATGATTCTGATTCCACATCATTTGTTATCAGACAAATCCAATCTATATATATGGACTCATAGGACTAGCTCAAGAACTCAGAGGTCGGCTTGGAATTCAGTCTTAGGAGCTCATCTCACAGAAAAAAAAAAAATGGCATCACAGAAAGCTGAGAAACCCGTTGGCACTCAACCGGCCGCACCGGCCAAGAAAGATTGTGGAAAGTCCTGTGGACCAAAAGCTCCAGCCTCCAAGCCAGCCCCTCCCAAGGCTGAGTCAAAACCCCGAGAGCCTAGGAAGAAGGTACACTGTCATTAAGTGTCTCAGACTTATCAATCAGTCAATGGTTTTTCACTTGCATGGCATGATTCTTTCTTTGTAGGGTCTAAGGGGCTTTCCTTAATTGTTTTGACAGGCTACTGGAAGCAAAGCAGCAAGTAAATGAAGAAAGCAAAAGGACAGGAACCACATGTGAAGAAACCATGAACTAGTTTTGTTCATGGTTTGTGCTTCATTATGCTTGCTCCTACTGTTCCTATGTGTCTCTTTGTCTATAATAAATAAAATCATATACGTAAGCATAAAGCTTGTTTTTGGTATATTGTTTCGTAAATTGTGTTTTATTGAGAAATTATACAGCAAATAATATTATGAAACAAACAACACCATAAAAATTTTAAAGAGAAACAATTGTTATCTTCTCCAATTATCAAGTAAAATGATGTTATATTAAATTATATATAAGTTTAATTATAAAAAATTAAAATTTACTTAAAATTTTAATTATAGTTAATGTTAAAAAATGATAATTAAACATCTAAACTTTCAATTTTTCATAAAAATAGCCTGACGTTAAAATCTCCATTAATGAAGATAACATGGTAAGATTATACGATTCAAAATGTTGTTTAATTAATTAATTAATATTAAGTAAAACAAAAAATTATAAAAACAGTAAACTCTAATCCATCTGACTTTAAGAATTAGTTGCTTGCTCTTCTGCGCACAACACACTGCCACCATCTCGATCTTCAACTCTCCAGTCGTTCTGCACCAAACTGTTAAGGGAACTTGATCATGGTCTGTGCTTAGCTCCTTCATAATTCTCACCGACTAGGTAGGAAATTTGTAAAACATAGATATTATTCTATGTCCTTTATTTTCAAAAACTCTTTTTAGGATTAGCATTTAAATTTATCTGACACTCGTATCCTTCTTCGTTTTAATCTTGCCTCTAACATATTGATTATCGTGTCTTTTTAACACCATACTATAATAAAATTTAAATTTTACCAACATCTGAAAAGCAAATAATTATATCATTGGGAGATGATATTTAATAACTAATACTTAATTATGAGCCAAAAAAATGAAGCACATGTTGATTTGTCAATCATGTAATAACATCAAACTGAAGGACAAATGATACATGTGTAAGATGCAGATATATTCAACTCACTGTCATACCATACATCTGCAAAATATTAGGCTTTTTGTATATAAAAAAGTATGACTGAGTAAATTATATATTACTCATACATATACTTTACAAATAAATCATTGTTTGAAGTAGGGATGTTAACGGGACGGGTTGAGCCTGGGCCGGCGATGGCCCGTCCCGACCTGTCGAAAAATAATGACAAGCGGGCTTGGCCCACAACCAGGGCGGGTCGCAAAAAGCTGGCCCGTGACTCGACCCATGTTGTCCGAAATGGCCAGTGGGCCGTGGGTAGCCCGGCAATGGGTGGCCCGTGGACAGGCCTATGGCCCTGCCCGCCTAGCCCGCCGGGGCCACGGGCTGCCCGCCGGGCAGTTGTTGGCCCGAATTTTTAATATATTTTTAAATTTTTTTAAAAATAATTTTAAAAAATTGTTGTTGTATTTTTTAAAATTAGATTAATTATAAACTTTTTTATTTTATTTTTCATATTTACAACATATGTATATTATACATATATATATTTATACTTTTAAAACTTTTTATTTTATTTTTCATATTTACATAATATATACATTATGCATATATATATATATATATATATTAATCTTAATGAATTAATCACTTTATTAATCCTAATGTATCAATTCTAAAATAATATATAAGTAATTCAGTTATAAAAATAAAT
>JANZXR010000001.1:723656-734097 GCA_027575705.1 Erythroxylum echinodendron
CTTTCCAATTGTCATTAGCTATTTCTTCAACTTTCTTAGTCATTGCGTGTTTGCCAATTTGTTTATCAAAAAAGCAAGTACTTTCTGTTAGATTTTTGTCCCTTTTCTAGCAATACATAGTCGTTTTGATTTTCAGTCAGTGTACAAGGCGCAACAATCTTTTTTTCGTATTTTTCCTAGTTTGGAACACTTTAATTTTTTGGCACGCTGCAAACCGAACAAAGGGCTACGTGCTGTCCTTTAGTCAAATAAAGGCCAAACACGTTGCAAATGGTATTTTGTGACGTTTTTTGAGATTGATATTTGAGAACCTAATGAATCTCATAAATAAAATGCGTTGAAGAGAGCAAAGATATTTTAGTCAAGTTAGACTTAATTGTAAAGTTTGAGAAACTTTATGATTAAACATGAAATATTTAATAGGTAAGGATTAATGTAAGATATTAAATCTTATTTAGGCATAATTGGTATTTAATTAAAATTATTTGTAATTCTAATTAAAGTTTAGTTGATATTAGAATTTAATTTTAATTAAATTACTAAAATGTCCAAAATTTATTATAAATAAGCTTAAACTTTAATGAAGCTAGCACTTCTTGTTTAACTCTCTCTGTAAGAGTTACAGAGTTCTCTCAACTTGTAATATAGATATCGTTAGATACTAGACACTTTTACAACTACGATGGTTGAGATAGATTGATTTCGGAAACAATTTACGAGATATGATAAGATTATAATCAAGTTTCGGAATAAGTTCCGAATTAATATTCACACTTTATTATAATTTATGTGTTAATCATTTATAGAATTAAAGTGATATTAATTTTTGAAAAACCAAAATATGAAAAAAAAAATCGTAATTGTTTCGCTGCGGTCGAGAGCTAATTCCATCTCAATATCTGAACACCTTCTAATGCAAAAATTTCAAGAAGTTTAAAACATGTGGTCCTGTATGCTCAGAGCAAGCAATCATAAATTTTTTTTTTTTTTCAGCTACGTGGAACCCTGTAACCATGTGAACTTTGATTCTCTTTACCTATTATTTCTTCTTGCCAAAGCTATACCAAGATAAAAGAAGAATAAAATGAGGACTGAAAGGAGAAAAGAGGACAAATCCGATACCCTAATAACAACAAACAAACGATTCGAAAATATTTTAGGAATCCACTCGAAATATTCGACGTTAAGAGCTAAATCAATCTAGAGTTGTAATAGAATGTTATTTTACTAATTCAAATCTTGTTTATATCTGCAACTTAAACACCTATTTAAAATAGCCTAATACAATCTTTTTCACTTCTAAACAAGTCTTAAATCTAATATTTTAAAAATCAAATTGAAAGTTAAACAAGTCTTAAATATTTTAAGACTAAATATTTAAAATTCAAAAGATTTAACCGGTATTAAATCGCTATAAAATCAGCTAAAAATTAACCTAAATTAAAGAATTTAAAATATGATTGTCTTTACATATCTAAAATTTGAAATTTAATTAAAAATTATTAAATAAAAATTAATTTATTTATTTTAATTTATAAAATTTTATTAATTTACAAAAATTAATCAGTTTTTAACAATAAAAGTTATTAAAATAAATCGAACTCGAAAATTGAAAAATTAAACAATTTAAAATTTTTATAGTTAAACCGATAGAATCAATTAAAATTTTCAATCATTACTTAAATCTTAATTCGAAATTCTCAATTCTACAGGATAGTCATAATTTCTTTTAGATAACTCCAGTTAAAGTGTTGTTTATTGCATTAGAAACTCGACTGATAACCCTTTCAAATAATTGCAGATTTTCCAATCTCAAATATTCAAAGGCTTCAGATATTCTCCTTCCAAGTGGCCATTCAATTCTTGGACTTTAATTGTGAAACATTTTTTTAATAATTTTTATTAATGCTTCTAGAAGTTGCCATCGCAAAAGCAGGCAACCAAGAACATAAATCAAAGTAGATACGACCTGATGGAATTCTATAACTATTCTGATGTAATTATTACAGGTTTCTTAATCAATTATACTCAGAAAAAAAAAAAGTCAGGACACATATGCCTGTTTTTGGAAATTTTGCCTATAATATCAGTTTGAGCATCTAATCCTATCCCACCCAAGTGCACTGCAAAGCACTTATTCTCATTCTTTTTCCACAACAACTATCTGTTTTCAATCTTCAATCTATACATCAGACGTGAGATTCTAATTCCCTTCTCGCACTGATTGATTTTTCTATATATATAGACCCTCCTGATCAGAACCTGATGCAACAAGCAAACAAGCTAGCACTTTACTCAATTCTCACCAACTTAGAGAAGGGTTGGTTTTTTCCGATTAAAAGAGATGGCATCGTTGAAGGCAGAGAAATCTGCTGGCACTTCACTCTTTGGACAGGTCAAGAAAGAACCTGCCAAGGTTAGTACCGATGGTGCCTCTAAACCTGGAGGTTCCAAGCAATCAGCCTCCAAGAAAGCTGCACCAAAGTCTCAAGAACCTAAGAAGAAGGTAAATTAATCATATTGTTCCCCAAGTTTGTTTGCATAATTCAACTTACTGTTTAACTTTTGTGTTATTAGGGGAAAGGAGGCAAATCATCAACGAAGAACTGAGGGAAAGAAAAAGTGATGCAGAATATGAACAAAAGTTGGCTCATATGATAATGGAAGTCTTGAAGTCCTGTCTAGTTTGCTTATCCTATGATGTTTTCGGTGTTTAATTCAGCAGAAAGTGATGTAATTAATGCATGCATATCAGCTATTTAGACCTTTGTTAATAAAATAAGATTTCACAGGTACCAACAATTTGTTTACTAATTTTATCATGATTATGTGACCATTTATTAATAAATATTGATGGTTAATAATATTGTAAATAATAAAATATATTTTAAAAATAAATATATTTATTTGATAGTGATGATAAATAAAAATTATTAATTGTTCATCAGTATACTTGGTCCCTTCTATTTAATGTTAATTTTTAAAATTGAATTAAAATTTTTTAAGTTTGATTATTTAGTGGTAAACCGTAATCTTCCAATTTCGAGCCTTCAAATAACTGGCTAAAATGCTTATATATAGGTTTTATTCTTTTCATTCATAATTTGTATATAAAAATGATTAATTTGATATCTACGTTAAAATATTTTAGACTATCAATTAAATCATTATTTTCGAAAATGATATATATATTAAAATAAACAAAAGATGGATAAATTTTTAATTAATAATTCATGAAAAGCAAGAGAAAGATTAAATGAAGTGGGGACATCAAAATTTTAAGAAGTGGACTAATTGATAGGAAGACTCTTCAAATTTTTTTTTTCTAGTTTTAGGGTTAATTGAATATCTAAAATTCATAAATATTTTACTCAACTTCAATGTATAACATAAATATACGGCAAGACAATAAATATGTTCGCTTCAATTCTTATTTTCTTATAAAAGGCCTATGCTATTAGTTGACGAGATCGTTCGGTTTTATTTATGTTTTTTTTTTATTGTAGTTTTTAATTTATGTTTTTGTTTAGAATAAAAATAAAACTTATTTGATCGTTAATATTAATGTAATTATATTTTTATTACTGATGATAATTATATATTAGATAAAACTTAAAAATAAATTATTTTAATTAATTAAATTTATTTAATTTTTATATAATATTTATTAATAAATTATCAATAAAAATTATTATATTTTATTAAAATAAATAAATTTAAAATTAGATTTTATTTATGAATTAATATTTATTTAAATATATTTTAATCATTAATTTATTTGAAATTTATATATTTTAAAGATAAATTTAATTATACTTACTAATAATTATTTAATTTAATTTAATTCAAAATTAAGTAAAGTTAAATTATTCATAATTTTAATCAATTAAATATCATTCTAAATTAAATTATTTATGATTCTTATTAGCAATTAATATATGAAATAATTAAATAATATATTTAATTGATAGTTCCGATTATAAAAAATAAAAATAAAAATAAAAACTATTTTTTGTGATTTTCATAAATTTTGAAAATCGGAACAAACCTAAACCAAAACTAAAAACCAAAATCTGAAACAAATAAAATAGAAGCAAATATTCCCTTGTTACTAACAGTTTTGAGCCACGAAAGTCAAAATTTACAGACAAATTGGTACCATTATACAAGAACTATAGAAAAAATGCCGGTCGAACCTAACCCAAGTTGGGGTCATACTCAAAATAAAGACCGTCTTGTTGCCATGCCTACAAAATTATGCTATTAGTTGATGATGAAGAAGATGAAAATACATCACTAGGTTTCATATAATACAATATCAAAACCAATATGAAGAACTTTAAGTACTCTGGGATTGAACACAAGAGAATTAAGAAACTGGTCCTTCCAAAGACATGTTCAAATGGCTATGGCGGTGAAAGATTTGTGGCATTAACAGTGACTCTTGCAAATGAGATCTTTTTTAAAGAGGTAGGAGGTGACATTTGGACAGTCCCTGTAGGTGAACCATCGCCAGTTGCAGAACCTGCATGCCTCGATTGACTTCCATGGACGTTGCCTTTGCTTTGTCCATTATCTTGCTTGTTCTCTTCACCTATTCAATCACCAGTTAAATTAAGCTAAGGAACTCATAAATTGTCTACACAAACCAAAACCCTTTATTCATTGATACAAAAACTCTAAAATCCTTTTAATTCTATCAGAATTTAAACCCTATAAACAAGGATTTTGAGCAAAGATAGTAGTTGATTAGATTAAGTACCTGGAGAGATGTCATTGACTAATCTTCTTGCAATGAGTCCTCTGGGGAAGAACAGAAGGAACATAATGAAGAGGGAACAGAATAAGCCAAGTGAAGAGGAGGTGGTACTCTTGCTTCCCATTTCGTTCAAAGGCTTATGTCTGGGATGATCATCCACACTCATCGTCACTCAGACTTATATAATAACCCAGACCATGTTACTATTCGAATAATTAATTCTTTATTATTATCCTTAATAACAAAATGATTCTCTTTATTGATTATTTTTATATCACTTTAAAAATTTTGTAAAATGTTGAAATACAAATAATATATTTTGTTAAAGTCTTAAAAAATACTTTAAAATTTGTGAATTATCTGATATAACATAAATTAAAATAACTATAGAGACTTTTTCGGTTTATTATATTATTAATATCATTTTAAGAATATTAATATTCAACATAATATCATAATTAACAAAAATGTTAAGATACTGACCAGATAAATAATGTGAAGAAGTAGACTTCGTGTTCTCTATCTATATTAGCTATTGGTCAATTCTATTTAATATGAAAACTTCTCAGAAAGACACCTACGAGGGCCATGCACCATGACTTCTTTTTCTTCTTTGCAAAAAGAAGTGCACATGGACAGCCAACGAAACCGCGTTTGCTGGTCAAATTAGGTGTGCTCTTTCTTCTGTTAATTTAAGGGTGTTTCAACTTGTTCCACTTAATTTTGAAAACACATTTGTGTTAACTTTACATAAATGTATACATAAAATTTAATAAAATAGGATAAAAATTGGTTAACCAAAATAGAGGATTTGATCCCTTTTCTTATATATTTAATAATAATTGTGGACACTATTATTACAATTATAATATATTTTTTATATGAATTATTTGAAAATATCCTCCCTATTAGGCAAGAATAAGATTGTATATTATCTAACTTTCTAAAGTCTCATGTATCTCATGTATCATCTGTATTTTTATTATATTTTTGTTGTAATATTGCACATTTTGAAGTTGGAAAGTGGGAAGATATTTTAAGTAGAAAATACTACAAATGTTGTTGGCCTTGGCTCCGTACATATTTAAAAGATTTTATTACATTTATTTTGATAATGTGCTAAACTTAATTGACATTAATGTTTCTTATTTATAATATATTTTAAGATTGGTTATATTAAATTTTCATGTAATTTGATTTTTAAAAATAACTTTTTTATTATTCTTCTTAGTTTTTCATTTTATTAGGAATAATATCTCGTACATTAATTTAGGAGATTGAGATATAATTGTAAAGGAATGTAAATCATGTATATCACTGATTAGTAGCCTTAGAATGAGGAGAGATTCTCTCTTGTAATCTGTATATATTATACATTTGTGCAGATGAATGAATCATAAAAAATTTTCCACCATCTATTCCTTTTTCACACATTTATTCGTAATTTTTATTAAAATTTAAGATTTTATTACTATGTTTGTTTGAAATAAAATAAAAAATTATATAATAATTAAATAATATCTTCAGAATAATTTTTAAAATATATTTTAAAAGTTCAAAATGAAGGTTATTATATTCTTATGTGCGTTTTAACTATTAATTAATTACTTGACTATTCTCTTACCGGTATTCTCGGGTCTAAGAAGTCAAAGGTGACACGAAGAACAAGAATTCCGTGAATCGTTATAAATTAATTGACTTACCCTAATCAAACAACATGTTCATTAATTGGCTTCTGAAATAATTTTATGGTTCAGGAATTATTTTCAATAATTTACCAAGTGAAAAAGTAAGAAAGTGTTACAAAAATATCAAAAATACGATCTCCAGCTTTTTGAATAATTTTTATTTGAATATATCGAACATCATATAGTACATTTTACATTGAATATAGGAAACTTAAAACTGCCACAAACCAACATGTTTTCTTTTTTTTTTCTTTTTCCTGATTGAAAAGTGGAGTTAACGAAGAAGAAGAAAAGGCTTCCAACAAATTGCACGTTAATATAATTAATTGACTAAGGTTATTTATTTTTCTATCACTTTTTATCTTCTTACCATATTATTAAGGATATTTAGAGCCAATGATTTGCTGGAGGATTCCAATAAGAATGACCCTTTTACTCATTATTATTATTATTGTTGTTATTAACGTTGTTGTTATTATCGTCGGGAGGGCTACCACTTCCATACGTGACCGTAGTAACTGCAGTGGGAGGTGGCATTTGGATCGCCCCACTAGGGTTACTTTGACCGGTGGCTGAACCAGCGCGCCGAGACTCACTTCCATGGACTTCACTCTTGCTCGGTGCTTTATTATGCTCATATACACTTGAATTATTAGTACTGTTACCTGCGAAAATAAATCATTCGCGTACTCCTGAGAACCATGAACAAAGAACTTTACAAATTAAAAAAAAAAGAGTAAGATACAACATACTTACTATATGGAGGAAGATCTTGGAGTTGTCTAGGTGTAAGTTCTTGTGGTGTGGTACGGAGGATCGAGATGATCAAGAGAAAGCAGTAAAGGGGTAGTGAGGAAGTGAGTTTCAGTAACATTGTAGTAGCTTAGATTTGATTCATTCCTTAGAAACCATATTTGTGCATGGTTTATAGAGGTTTAAGCAGCGTATTAGATACGGTGAAATTGAAAAGTCCAAGATGTTTGGAACTTGTCCCATCGTTACAGCTCTGCGGCCACAGGTTAAGCATGAACGAAAATCACGGCATGGGGGGTCGGAAGACCGAAGATCGACGAGTGCAAACAAAAGAAAAGGACCTACTGGTCCATTATTTTGGCGAGCTTTAGTTCCCGTTTTTTAAAAAATAATTAATTAATTAATAAACTAATCATTTTTAACAACAAGAATTATTAAAGTAAAACAATTCGTAAATTTAAAAACAAAACTAGAAAGTTGACCGATTTAAAGTTTTTACAATTAAACCGATTGAACTGCTTAAATATTTTAATCTTTGGTCAAAATTAAAAAGTTGTTGGTTTGAAAAATAAATAAAAAAACATTCATCTCAAATTTAGCTTAAAATTTTATCTACTCAAATTTAATCTAGTCAAATTAAATCAAACTTAATTAAAATAATTAAGAAAACATCAATTATATATTTAAATTTGCTCTTGAAAAAAGATTTTAAATTATGAAATACGAGTCATAATAATTAGAATAATTGTAAATGATGTGACATAATGGTTTAGAGGAAGTGACAATTATAGTAGATTTCTCGGTGAATGGCTAAAACTTGAGATTGAAAGACATTAGGTAGGCCATCCACCATGACTTCTTTTTCTTCTCTGAAGGAAATATTGAGAAGGACAGCACAGGAAGCAGTTTGGCTTGTCCAATTAGGTTTGCTAGCTTTTCCATGTATATCCAATAATAATTTATGTAACTATTCCACATTTCAGGTCTCTGTAATTAGGAAGTGTAGAGATAATTTAAATAAAAAATACTATAAAAGTTGTTGTCTTTCACTATGCCTACATATTTAAAATATTTTATTATATTTATTTTCTTAATGTGTTAAACTTAACCAAAATCAATCTTTCGTATTAAAAGATTACATTAAATTTCCACGTAATCTAATCTTTTCTTTTTTGTATGTTTATTTATTCACTTACTTTAATATTTATGTATTTTTATTTTTAATATTTTTTACTTTTACTTTTACTTTTATTTATTTATGCAATTATTTATTTATATATTTAGTTTTTTCTCATCAAATCACTGTCAATATTTTTCTTTTTTCTTCTTCTTTAGTAAGTCTATTAGAAATAACATTTCTACTAATTAAAGGTAAGATTGCGTATTACTGGATCTCTCCAAACCTTACATCTCAGTATTGTAGTGGGATTTAAAATTTGTGGTTGTCACTTGTGTTTGTGAAAGAATTCTACACTGCATTGGAGTCTATCATTATGGTAATATTGGAATTAAATTACTGTTGGATTTTTAGATTTTGTGGATTGATAAAATTAAAATGATGAGGTTGTTGCATGTTTGAATTGAAGTGAGACGATTATTGTGTGAAGGATTTGGGAATATCTTGTATCTGTGGCTAAAATCAATTGATTAGGAAATCAATACAATAGCTGGGGTGTGCGGTAACCGTGTCAAGGTGAGTGTGTGGCATTTGGAGTTCACCGTGAGTGTGCAGCAATAGAGTTTGTGTGATTAAATTATTAATAAAACATACACTACGGCGGGGTGCATGTCTTGGGTGTGAGCGAAGTAAATATCATGTAGGCGTGAGATAATAAAGGTAAAGTGGATTAATTGTTATTGGAAGAACATAGCTTTGTGTGGATGTCTTTAGGGTTGAAAACATCGTGGGTTTTATAAAAAGGAGAAGTGGGCATTAATTATATAGCTTACGTGATTGTTTTTGGTATACAAGACAAAGGTAGCTTTGGTTTGGAGTAGTGGAGTGCACTTATTGTTGATTGAAATCAACGTTGCAGTGGGTGTTCTATAAGAGTTGAAAGATATAGCTGCGGTGATCCATCTCCAAGACAACAGGTGTGCGTTAATTGAAGCTTGAGAATTATAAAGTGTGCAGTGGGTTTTGCATTAATAAAAGTGAAGATTGTGTGTGTGGCATTGAAGTGTGGTGAAACTACTACAGTCTTTCATGCTTAAGAAGATTGTGTGGTGAAACCACTGTAGTGGTTAATGTGCGGCAATTAAGTTGTTGTGTGTGCGTGGAACATAAGCATGTGTGTTTATTGTTTAATGAAATAGATACTGCGGTTGAGGCATATGTTGGTGAATAGAGCTAAACAATGTTTGATAGGTTATGTGAGCCACGGTGAAGGAGATTTGTGAGTAAGGGTTGACGTTCCAGACGTCTTTCACTATTGAGCATATCAAAGTGAATTGTTGGTGTTTATGTGAATCAGCGTATTATTATTGCGATAACTTCCATATCTGTTTCAGTAGAGCGAAACTCATCAGGAAGTTGTTCTTTTTATCTCAAGTGTTTTCGTTTTTGTTTCTAGTTATTTTAATCACTTGAGTTGTTCGTTAATTATTTGATTAATTGTCTTTTATTAAGAGTGTTGAGAAAATCCTCTGTTGAGGTTAGTACGAGGCGGTCGTACTATTGGTGTGAAATTTTTTCACGGGAAGTAAGGTTGAGAGATAGTGTCAATGGTTGAGTGGTGTCGGCTCAGTAAAGTCTTAGGTAAATCTATTGTACTTCAGTGAAAGTTATTAAGCTAGATGAGGGCCCCATAGATGTAGGCAAGGTGTGTCGAACTGCATTACCAAATTTCTGGTGCCTTTATTATTTTGGTTTTGCTTGATTTTATTTTGTTCATGCCAAAGAAGTTTACGAAAAGTTTGCTAAGTAATTAACTCCCTTCAGTTTTTCAATTGGTATTAGAGCAAGGTCACCGATTCACAACTTGATAGCAAGTTGGTGCAGATTCTAGTTTCGCAAACATGGCCATAAGAGAAGGAGCATCAATTATCAGGCCACTGCTGTTGGACGGTTCCAATTATCCTACATGGAAATCATGGATGAGGGTCTTTATTCAAGCACAGGGAACAAGAGCATGGAACCCGGTAGTATATGGCTGGACACATCTGACGATTAC
Source organism: Erythroxylum echinodendron (assembly GCA_027575705.1). Classification (NCBI taxonomy): domain Eukaryota; kingdom Viridiplantae; phylum Streptophyta; class Magnoliopsida; order Malpighiales; family Erythroxylaceae; genus Erythroxylum; species Erythroxylum echinodendron. Next base: position 734,030 of record JANZXR010000001.1, read on the forward strand.
TGACGATAAAGGAGAGACAATTCTAAAAGATCCATCTGAATGGACAAGAGCTGAAGAAGAAAGAGCAC
>JANZXR010000001.1:737154-748707 GCA_027575705.1 Erythroxylum echinodendron
AATTGAAATCTTCTTGGAAAGACACTTACTAGGGCCATGCACAATGACTTCTTTGTCTTCTCTGGAAAAAGATGTGGCCAAGGAAAGTCAATGAAACAGCGTCGGCTGGTCAAATTCGGGGTGCGTTTGCTTATATATCCAATAATAATTGCGGACACTATTGCACAATTCAAGTTTTTGCAATTAGATATTTTAATTAGAAAACAGCACAAAAATTGTACTTGATTGAAATTAATGTTTCTTATTTATCATTTTAAGATTGGGTATATTAAATTTTCATGTAATTTGATTTTTATTTAAAATATCATTTACCCTCATTATTTATTTTTAAGTCACATAATTTTTCTTAGTTTTTTGTTTATTCATAATTTTTATTAAAATTTAAGAATTTTGGTACTATATTTATTTTAAATAAAAATAAAAATTATATAATAATTACATAATATCTTGAGAATATATTTTAAAATATATTTAAATTTTTAGAATGAAGGTGTTAAGATATTTTATTTCGGTATTATTTGTAAGATATTTTATTTCGGTATTATTTGTGTTTTGATATATTTGATATACCAATTAAATTTTTAAAATGAAGCAGCTTCGCTTGTCTAATTAGGTGTGCTTTTCCTCATATATCAAATAATAATTTTGGATACTATTCCACATTTCAAATCTTTCTAATTAGGAAGTGTGTTGGACTCAAGGACAAAATAAATCGAAATGGGCTCAAGCCCAGAACGTAAAGCAAGAGGAAAAAAGAGCAAAATAAAAAATTGCGATATCATCATCCTTGTGCCGCACATATTGCTACGCCGCACCACCTCTCATCATTCTGTGTGTTTTCTTCTTTTGAAAATATTGAACCACTTATAGCATAGTCCATTTCTTTCGTACATCTTTCTTGTGACACTTTCTTGCATATAACCCAGTGCCTTATTGCAATAAAATTTGTGAAAATCTACCAAAAACTTTTGCTTGTTTTAGTTACCAGCCTCGATACTCTACATTTCATGGTATCAGAACTAACCGGGTTTTAAAGTTGTCTTTTTTTTATCATCAGATTTATTTTTTTATAGTCTTCCTTGAACCATGGAAAGAGTTGTTGAAGGAGAAGCTAGCGTTATTGCAAATCCCCAAAACACTCAACCCATTACCTAGACCAATGATGATGATCCTTACCTCGTCATTAGTCCTGACAATCCTGGCATGATTTTAGTTACTACTTTACTCGATGGCAACAACTATCTCTGCTGGAGTCGCTCTATGACAACATCGTTGAAGGCCTAGGACAAACTGGGGTTTGTCACAGGCGATTACCCAAAACCCATGAGAGATCTGATAATGGTGAAGAACTGGGAAAGAGCTAACAGCCTTATTACCTCATGGATTACCAACACCATCTGCAAAGAATTAAAAGATGCTTTCTTTTTTGCGCCAATCGCAAGGGATTTATGGGAGGAATTCAAGGAACGATTTGGAGAAAGCAGTGGTCCGATGATGTACTCCCTCAGAAGAGAAATCAGCTCTTCCAAACAAGGTAATATCTGCCTATTACACTAAGCTTAAACGCCTATGGGATGCTATCAGTTCTCTCAAACCTTCCCTTATTTGTTCTTGTGGAGTTGCTAGACATTATGCCAAAGTAGAAAACGAAGTTAGGGTGACTCAATTTTTAATGGGTTTAAACAAAGAAAATGCTCATGTCATTAACCAAATAATGCTGTTGGATCCTTTGCCCACACAGAACTTATACCATGATTTTAATTGTTGAAAAACAAAGAAATATTGCTGCGAGTAATGAAGGAGCTGGTCAGATGAATATAGTCATGGTAGCCAAATCAAGGATCACAAAAAGATCTGGCCAAGGGATTTTCACAAAAAAAAACCTTTTGTGAAGAAAGAGGATCGATTCTGTGAGCATTATGAACAATTTGGGCACCTCAAGGAGACTTGCTTTGAGCTACATGGATACCCCAACTGGTACAAGGAAAAGAGGCAGCAACTGAAAAAAAGGGGAGTAAATTTGGCAACTGCAATATCAGAAGGAGCTACGGAAGGGTGTTATACTCCATCAAAAGTTGCCTCGAAACAAGCCAACTAGAATGCCAATCTCTCATCAATGATTCAACAGGAGTTGCAGAAAAATGATCAAAGGCAAAGGGGTAAATGAGGTGAATTTTACGGCATACTCAAAATATTTAGGTAACGCCCTTAATCACTTAATTCTTACAACTATTAAGTCTGAACTTGGCTCGTGGATAATAGATACTAGTGTGTCTACGCATATGTGCTCAAACCTGAACAAATTCGTTTGTTATGAAAAAAAATAAATGCCTTAATCCCGTTAACCTACCTTATGGAACCACTCAAAACATTCAACACATCGGCAGGTTCATTCCCTATCCAAACTTACCCCTGTCCGAAGTTCTCCACATTCCAAGCTTTCAACATAATTTAATGTCTGTAAGTAAAGTAACTACACAACACAAATTGGCAGCTGTTTTCCTTCCTAACAAGTTTTTTTTACAGGACCTTCGGACTAATGATATCGTAGCAATCGATGGGACTAGGAAATGTAGTCTACACCTTAAATAGCAATTCTTTTCTTCCATTGGGAACTATAAAAGGCCCTTCTTTAGCCTTTTACAAACGAAATAATACTGCTTACACTGTTTCGAATGATATTCAAATTTGGAACTCTCGTCTTGGACCCACATCTTTTTGTAAAATATCACGTATTCTGTCAATTTCTGTTGGGACCCCTAGTGATCACACATGCAACATTTGCCCATTAGCAAAACAGGAAAGAATGCCCTTCCCAAAGCACATAACATATACCCAAGCACCTTTTGAATTAGTCCATATTGACTTATGGGGTCCGTACAAAGTTGCTACATTAGATAGATCAAGATACTTCTTAACAATTGTTGACGATTACACTAGAGCCACATGGGTTTTCTTGTTAAATAATAAAGCCCAAACCTTCACAACCTTAAAAAATTTCATTTCTCAAATAGAGAACCAATTTAATCGGACAATCCAAGCTATTCAAAGCGACAATGGCAATGAATTTGTTAACCATGAATGCAGAGAATTTTTATCATTCAAAGGAATATTACACCATAGGGTATGTCCATATGCCCCTTAACAAAAAGGCATCGTTGAAAGAAAGCATAAACATTTGTTACAAGTCACCGAGGCATTACCCTTCAATGCTAAATTACCTAAAACTTTTTCGAGAGAGGTTGTTTTGACAGCAACCTACATTATAAACCGACTTCCAACCAAAGTCCTAAATTGGCAGTCACTATACGAAAAGTTAAACGGAAAAGAACCTTATATAATCACATGAGAGTCTTCGGTTGTCTTTGCTTTGCTACTATTGCCAAACCTAACAAAACCAAATTTGAGCCTAGGGCCCAAAAATATCTTTTTTTGGGATACATGATAGGTTATAAAGCCTACAAATTAATGGATTTACAAACCCAAAAAATCTTTGCATCTCGTGACTTAGTATTCCACAAAAATACATATCCATACAAACCTTTTGAAGTTAAAGAAAACAATCCTTTCCAGCTTCAAACAGAAATGACCCTATTCCTTTAAATTTACACAAACAGAGCCCACACAAAGAAAACAATACCCTACAAAATACTAACCCAGACCCAGAAAACACCAACTCCCATCTTGAGCCAACGAAGTTTCATTTTCTCCTTCATCAACTTGAACAGACATCTTTTAACCCAACCAAGAAGAACACCCACCATCACCAGTCATCCTTCGACGTAGTACATGAACAAAAACAAAACCCAGGTGGTACAATGACTTTGTGTCCAGAACCGTTACCTAAGTCCCTCTCAAAGATGATGCTGCGATGTCAATCAACCCAGGTACTGTATTCCTTTCACCCAGCACTCTAGACTCATCATCATTACACTTTTCTGAATCCCATCATCAATGTTTTGCGAATGTATCTATTGAGTGCAAGCCCAGTTCATACAATATGGCTTCCAAGGATTGTCAATGGGTAGAGTCTATGAATGAGCAACTAGGTCTTCGGAAGACAATGGAACATGGGAGATGGTGGATTTACTGAAAGGGAAAAGAGCAATTGCGTCGAAATGGGACTACAGGGTAAAGTACAAATCAAATGGAACATTAGGAAAATTAAAATCGAGGCTCGTCACAAAAGGGTTCAACCAGTAATTTGGGATCAACTACTCAAAAAGCTTCTCCCCTGTTGCTAGAGCAGTGACCATTAAAACCTTTCTGGTGGTAGCTTCTGTGCACAACTGGCTTGTACACCAATTTGATGTGAACGATGCATATCTTCATGGATCAATTGAAGAAGATCTGTACATAATGCCACCACAGGGATACACAAAAGGGTTACCAGGTCAAGTTTGCAAATTAAAAAAAATCAATCAACAGATTAAAGCAAGCTAGACGACAATGGAATCAAGAACTCACAGGAAAATTGAAGAGTATCGGTTTCACCTAATCTGAATCCGATCACTGCCAAGAGACACTAGTATTTTCTTGTCTTGATAAGTTATGTGGACGGCTTGTTATTAATGGGTCCGAACGAGGAGTTGATGACTGAAGTCAAAAGCTTCTTGCATTCTAAATACACAATTAAAGACTTAGGATATGTGAAGTTCGTTATTGGAATGGAAATTGCAAGGTTAGAAAGTGGTATGGTGTTATCACAAAGGAAATTTATTCTTGATATTTTAAAAGAAACTGGTATGACAGATGTCAAGGAAGCCCCTATACCAATTGCTCCTGGAACCAAGTTAAGCGCTGATTTGGGAGAACTCATGGAAAACCCTAAAACATACAGAAGAGTGGTAGAAAGATTGCTCTACTTGAACTATACCGGACCTGATGTCGCTTACACGTCCAGCAACCAATTTCTAACAACACCTCGAAAACCTCATTAGCAAGTTGTAATATATTTACTACAGTATCTAAAAGGCAAGATGAGTCACGGAATTTTCTACCCTATTCAGCCAACCACATCCCTAACTGCATACTCAGATTCAGATTGGGCATCCTGTCCCTTTAGTTGGAAGTCCCTCACTAGCTACTGCATATTTTTAGGACGTTCTTTGACTTCGTGGAAGACAAAGAAGTAAAACACAGTCAACAAGTTTTCAGCAGAAGCAGAGTATCGTAGTATGGCATCCACCGTATGTGAATTGTGTTGGATATCGTATATTTTGAGAGATTTAGAGCAGCCACAACAGAGTTCAATACCACTCCACTGCGACGACAAAGAGACTCTGCATATTTCGTCAAACCCAGTGTTTCATGAGCTAACGAAACACCTAGAAATTGACTGCCATTTAGTGCGTAATTCAGTCACAGAAGGCTTCATTATCACCAAACACATATCGACAAAGGCTCAGTTAGCAGATGTGTTTACGAAAGCTCTACCTTCACCAATTTTTAGAACCATGATCTCCAAGATGGGTTTCCTGTCCTTACCCACGAATTCCATCTTAAGGGGGGTGTGATGGGCTCAAGGACAAAATAAACTGAGATGGGCTCAAGTCCAAAACGTAAAGCAAAAGGACAAAAGAGCAAAACAGAACATTTCGTACAATTTTCTTGTTACAGTTTCTTGTATAACCCCCAGTGCCTTATTGCAATAAAGTGCAAAATCCACCAAAAACATTTGCTTGTTTTAGTTACCAGCCTTGATACTCTACCTTTCAAAGTGTAGAGATATTTTAAATCAAAGAATACTATAAAAATTGTACTGATTATTCTCTCTTGCGTATTTAAAAGATTTTATCATATCTGTTTCGTTGATGTGTTAAACTTAATCAAATCAATATTTCATATTAAAAGATTGATTATATTAAAATTTCATGTAATATAACTTTTTTCTTGGCTGTTTATTTATTTATTTATTTAATCTTTATTTTTTAGTTTTAGTTTTTAACTTTAGTTATTTATGTATTTAGTTTTTCTCTTCAAATCATTTTCAATAATTTTTTTCTTTTTTATTATTTGTGGGTCTACAAGAAACAGTCTCTCTACTAATTATAGGTAAGACTACGTACTACCGGACCTGTTTAAACCCTACATTTCAATGAGATTTCTATTAAGATATTGTTTTTGTTGTTGTTATTTATCATATATTTTGTCGGCCACACAACCTTTTTTTAATCATTTTTCTTAGTTTTCTATTTATTGATAATTTTAAAATAAAGATTATTAAAATTGAAGAATTTTAATATTATTTCAAAAAATGTCAGAATAATTATTCAATATAACTAACTAATTATAAGAATAAGTGATGAAAATTAAATTTAAAAAGTTCAAAACCTATATTTTATTAATACAAATGCTTTTAATTATTAATTACTTCATGTTTAAGAAGTCAAAGGAAACACGAAGAACAAGAAATCCGAAATCCGTTGAAGGTTATAAATTTATTGACTTACCCTAGTCAACAAAATTTTCATTAATTGCCTTCTGAAATAATTTTATAGTTGAGGAATAACATAAAACCGGGCCGTTTGTATTGTCAAGCTATTTTAATAAATTTTATTTGAATGTTATTGAACAGCATATGGTACATGTTATATTGAATATAGAAAGCTTAAAATGGCCATAAACCAATCTGTTTCTTTTTTTTTTCTGATTGAGAAGTGGAATTGATGAAGAAGAAAAAACTTCCAACAAATTAGACATAAATATAATTAATTGACTAGCATTGTTTATTTATCTGTCACTACTTTTTCTTCTTCACCATATTAGAAGGGCATCAATTAGGGCCAATAATATATACTTACTACACGGAGGAAGACCTTAGAGTTTTTCTAAGCTGTAACGTCTTGTGATGTGGTATGCAGGATCGAGATGAACTAGAGAAAGCAGTAAGAGGGTAGCGAGGAAGTAGGTTTCTCGACCATTGTAGTAGCTAGAATTTGATTGATTCCTTAGAAACCATATTGGTATATGGTTTATAGAGTTTTAAGCGAAGTATTAAATAAGGTGAAGATTGAAAAGTCCAAGATGTTTGGAACTTACCTTACGTTAGAGCTCTGTGACCACAGGTTAAATCATGCACGAAAGTCACGGTGGGTGGGAGTCGGAAGATTGACGAGTGCAAACAATAAGAAGACCGACTGGTTCTGTCACAAAAACCTGACTATGGGCGAAAGCAAAAAGAAGTCCTTTTGAAAAATAAAATTAAAATGATGTTAATCTTTATATTTAAATTTAGTCTAAATTTTGGTCTATTTAAATTTAATTTATTAATTTTAAAATAAATTGAATTTAATTTGTCAAACATAATTGAATTTAACCAGGCAAAAGATTAATTATTTAAATTAAATCTTTAAAATAAAATTTTAAATTACAAAATACAAGTTATAATAATTATGATAATTGTGGATAATGTGAACATAATTATAAAGAAAGATTGCAATTATAACAATAATTGTAATTCCAATTGCATGTTGAAACTATGGCTTAGAGGAAGTGAAAATTATGGAAAATAATGTAATTTTCTTGGTGAATGGGTACAAATTGAGATTGAAAGGAGGATTATAACGGAGTAAGTTTTCCGTAGGATTGAAGATTGGAGGTGCACTCACTAAGGGCTAATAATGCTTTATTTTAATTAGAAAATGTAATTTTTTTAATGATTCATGTTGTTGTAGTAAGGGGGGTGACTAGCAGTACCAGCATGCCGCGATTTACTTGGTTTGGCTGGTTGCCCTGCTGCCATAGTACCATAGTCTCATATAACATTTCTCCAAGAAAATTAATCACTCAAAATATTAACGTATATTATCATATAATTAGCCTTTATTTTCTCCCAAGACCTTTTACATTAATGGTGTATATCATATTTGAGATCCACAGAAGATAAATTATATATAGTTTTTCTAACATTCTGTATTCAATGAACAAATTATAAATGACATTAATAGAGGATGAAAGTAGCATCCATAATACTATAAATTAGAGTTGAAAAGACAGAAAATTATAGTCCTTATTATTAAAATTTTATATAAATAATTTATTTTTCAAAACCGTAAAAAATACAGTTAAAATCGTGAGTGTGATTGTGGGGCTTTGGAGATAAGGACGACGAAGATAAAGCAGCAAATGTATAGCGAGGAAGTAGGCTTAATTATGAATGTAGTAGCTAAGTTTAACTGATTCCTTGAAACCATCTTCCGCAATTCATGATTTTATGGAGGTTTAAGAGTATAAGATACTTTGCAAATGAGTCTTTGGCATACCATTCACAGTGACATTTGACAAGGAGTGTGGGGAGTAAGCTCCTTAATTGTTCAGTCCACAAAACTCTAGCTTCTAATCTGAACGGGACTCGGATCAATTTTGATGTTTTGCATCTAGGCCTTAGATTTTGTCCGAACTTGGTGTAAAATTTGATCAGACTCAAATTATTACTTAAACAACGTCCTTTTAGTGGTGAAACTCAATCCTTTTGGGCGAACTAAGCCAACCTTCTTACATTTGATTTAGTCTTACGTTTGAATAATTCAGAATTAACTCGTTAATTTCAAACCGGTTGAACCGGACCAAAAATAAGTCATCCCGACTTATATTAACAACTTATTTGCAATGTTGATAACTCTAGTTTCTGGCTAATTTCTGCCAAGTTTTCATAACCAAGCGATTAACATTCAATTATTTGATTTAATCTTTTTTATAAGATTTCAATCTTAATCTTAAATTCTGGAAAATACTTTCATTTTTAGATAAGTTGGTTTACCAACTCTAATTAAGTGTTCAAAAAAATGTTCTACTGTAATCTAGCTTGATTTGAGATCAATAAATTATAAGTTTGATTATTTAAATTCAGACTCGGAATCACATTATTTATTAAGGATTGATAAAAACTTAATTTAATTAGAGTTTATGGTGTTATTATTACTATTTTAATAATATTAAATTCAATATAACACTATAAATAACAACTAAAAAATATTTCAACTAAAAAAAACGTTAAGGTGCCAAGTAAGTAATGAGGACAGTTTCTCTTCACTATTTATATTATCTGATGTCAAACCCATTTAATTGAAAGCTTCTTGGAAAGACGTTCACTAGGCCATCCACCATGACCTCTTTGTTCTCTGAAATAAATATGGAGAAGGACAGCATAGGAAGCAGCTTGGCTTTTCCAATTAGGTGTGCTTTTATATTATCTGATGTCAAACCTATCTAATCGAGATCTTCTTGGAAAGACACTCACTAGGCCCTGCACCATGACTTCTTTGTTCTCTGTAATAAATATGGAGAAGGACAGCACAGGAAGCAACTTGACTGGTCCAATTGGGTGTGCTTTTCCTCGTATATTTAATAATAATTTTAGATATGATTCCACATTTCAAGTCTTTGTAATTAGAAGTGTAGAGATATTATTATATTTATTTAAAATATTTTATTATAGTTATTTTTGTTAATGTGTTAAACATAATCAAGATTAATTTTTTGTATGATTACATTAAATTTTTATGTACTCTAACTTTTTTCTTTCTTATTGGTTTATTTATTTACTTACTTTAATATTTATTTTAACTTTTAATTTTGAATATTGAATTTTATTTTTGCTTTTATTTTTATTTATTTATGCAATTACTTATTTATATATTTGGTTGTTATTATTTTCTCTTCATACCGTTTTCAATATTTTTTTCTTTTCTTTCTTCTTTTTTGCATGGTTTATAGAGGCTTAAGCAACGTTTTAGATACGGCGAAATTGAAAAGTCCAAGATTCCTATCGTTAGAGCCCTGTGACCACAGGTTAAAGCATGCACAAAAGTCACGGCAAGTGGGGGTCAGAAAGATCGACGAGTCCAAAAAAAGAAGACCGACTGGTTCACTATTTTGGCAAGTAGGAATGCTACAAAAACTAAGCATCATCGGAATAAAATGAAGTCGTTTTTTAAACTAAAACAACGTTGATGTTTAAATCCGAAGTCAGTTCAAAATTTGGTATACCCAAATTTGATTCATTAACTTTAAGTTCATTCAAGTAAGAATAGATTTAATTTGTCAAACCTAGTTAAAAATATGTAGAAGATCAATTGTTACAAATTTGGTTTGATACTCGTTCTTACTTCTTACATTCTTAAGAGGTTGGAAAATTGCCAAAATACAGACCATCCCATCGTAGAACGAAGAGTATATTAACATAATATGATCTGCATCAGCATCAACATATTGTTGTAAAATAAACGCAAGATCTAATTTAAGTACAGCGAAATAAATTTAAAAAAATTTTCTACAAAATTAACTTTACCAAAATTTAATCGGAAACATAAAGCAAGAAATTAACAAAGTCATATTAGCCTGTGTTGATTTTCTGTTGTAATTTTTTCCTTTCTCATTGAATCCGTTAATTCACGTGCTGTTCAATCGTCCAACCTCTAATAATATCTACAGATCTTTTCGGAAAAAACTCAAATCTAATTTGAGAGGAAAAATGTAAGAAGTGCTAGCTCCAAATTTTCTAATTTTTCCTTTTATATGAAAAATCATACTTTTTATGTCCTTGGATTTTATCAAAATTACAACTAAAGTCAAACTTTAGTTATAATTACGAATTAGTCCTTATAATATCAAATATCACATATTGATCCTTAAAGTTTCTAAAACTTCTCAATTAAGTCCAACTTAATTCAAATTTCAATTTCTCCTTTATAGATCTTTTATCTGTGACCTATTAAGTTCCTAATATGTTGGTCATGATTATAAATTCTAATTCTAATTCATAATTAGAATTAGATAGATTAAAATTCCTTTTAATTTATCTTTAATTCCCTAATTAAACAATTTATAATCATAGATTATGATTGACGTCTAGCAACATGTAATGACTACTCAAATATTAGGAATATCAAAGTGGTTTGACTTAAACTGTTTATGTATGTCTATGATGTATAAATTAATCATTTTGTCATCCAATGTTCCAATTGGACTTAGAATATAGAATTCGTGTCTACTCTAAATAATCCAATCATGTTCGTTCTTGCTAATTAATAAATGATTTATAATTGATATTCGGAAACAACTTCTCCAAATTTTAATTTATTCTGGCCAGAGATTCCCAAAATTATTACTAATTAAGAACAGCAGAACATTCTTCCTAATTACTTTAGGACAACGAACTCTTTTTTGATTTACTCAACTATCTCCATATAGTTCATACTATATCCAATAACTACAGAATTGAACTACTCCAAGAGTATAACATAAGTAGCATCAAAATATAGTAATTCTTACACGAGATAACTTTGGTAATTTCAAGTCTAAGGATCTGATGGGTGTCGAAACCACAAAAAATAAATTACCTACTCTAAAAGATTTGTAAATAGTGATGAGCAAGGTCGATCCCACAGAGACTAGTCAAGCTTATTTCTAAAGTGTTATAATAGAAAAGGGGGCTGAATTGAACAAAAATAAATAAAACAAAAAAATGCAGCAATAAACTAAAATCAAATCAATAGAAAACGAACACAGCCAAAGGTATAATTCTCAGTAAGAAATTCTTATGTTTGATCA
>JANZXR010000001.1:761186-777130 GCA_027575705.1 Erythroxylum echinodendron
AACTCGTGGGCCCAATCATCCAATTAAGCGCAGCCCGCAGCAGTCTATCTTGCCATTAGCCTTGCCCAAGGCTAAGTCCAACAGCGTTGTGAGACATCCAAAAAAAACTTCAGTAGCAACTCCTTTGATCAAAAGCCTCTCAAATATGCTCAAAATGCTTCATTCTCATCACATCTAGTAATCCCTAACCAAAATATAAAAAAAAAAAGTAAAAGCTCACATTTAAGCATAATAAATCACCAAACAAGCATAGAATTAGGAACTAAAACATGCTAGATTTACACACTATCAGGATCAATTATACAACCATCATAATGAGATAATCCATAGACACACAAGTAATGTTCCATTCGGGATTCTGATAATCGGGTTAGTTCGTTGAACTTATTCTCTAATAAGCACCCACATGTTTGTTTAAGTGTCTCCACACTTTAATCTATAAGATTAATTATTTTCTTTATAAGAAAGAAACAAACATGTGCTAGTCTAACCATTTCATCAATACCCCGTCTTGATAAAACTACGACTAAGAACATTTCAGGAATAATATAAAAAATGCAATTCGAATCTCATAATTATAATGGCATTATAATTTATAATTGCATAACAATTATTCCGTAGATTTTATCTTTATAATTAATAATTAAATAATTAACAAATACACAAAAATAAAGAATGTCTTTTATTGAATAAAATATTGTCATATAAATAAATTTATAGCTAATATAAATTGACTGCAAGAGCATAAACCAACACATAAGCCTTAAATGGAGAACAGAAGATGGAAGGAAAAATAGTCCGCCATCACAAGTTCCCTTTAGACAGCGAAGAATGCAATGAAGAGATGAGAGTTATGACTTCTTACGTACGTTGAGAAACAAACTGACTGACAACTTGAACAACAAAAGAGATTTCAGGATGTGTAATGGTGAGATAAATGAGACTTCCCACTACGCATGGATACAAATTAGGATCCGAGAGAGAAGCAGCATCATCGCACTTTAACTTCGAACTTTGTTCCATTAGCATAGAGCAAGTTTTCTAATCAATGATTTTCTGCATCTAGACCTGTAGAAACTGCTTGAACCAGGCCAAAGTTAGATTGAGTTTGACTTATTATTAAAACCATATCGTTTTAGTAATAGGGTTTGATCATTTATACTAAGTTTGTGGATGATATTTGTTTCTGAATCCGATCTGACCTGATCTGAAATCAATAAGATTGATCTGAAGTCAATAAGATCAACCTAAGTTGATCGAATTTCAGGTCAAATTTAGGCTTGAACTTCATTCTTGACCTAAAGCATGAATGTTTTAAATACAAACGTCATCATCGTTTTCAAAAAAATATAAATTTAGGCTCAAGCTTTAGGTTGTATAAGCTCAATTAGGTCGTAAGCCTCAGGCCTATTCTGGATAAAAATTTTGCTGAAATGCTAAATTTAGAAAAGTTCATGCAATCTTACCCTTAACTAATTAAAAAGCTGCTTTCAAAACTTCCCTTCACCATGCCTTTCTTCAAAATGACAAACTGATTTATCTTCACAACATCGTAAAAGAACCACTTCATAAGCTGGGCTCCAACATTCATCCACTACTAGTAACACTGTATAAAATCATCTACTGAAAGCTATCTTGTGATGGATTAGCTCTGTTTCAACTTTCAAGGTTTTACATGTCTTGTAAGCTCGATAAATGTTGTCCTGAGCTGACCAGGCACGTGTAAAATAAACCGTTTCAATGGCTGAAACAGAGAAGGTGGTGACCTGTGGAAAAATGGAAGAATATGTACACTACACCAATAGTTGAAATCAGTATAATTGAAAGTCCTCAGGATTTTAGCATTTTGAAGGTTTCTGCAACTGTCAAAAGGGGCTAACTTTGCGAGCCACCTGAATCATGAATTCAGGTACCATACGTCTTCTTGGAGGCGCCACTGCATCCTTGGCCTGTGCTTGCAGGTCATCTGCATGAATTATGGCAACCAAATCTTCAAACATCTGATCTTTTCCACCTCTCATAGGATCCTGAAATGACCATCCATTAGAACAAGTTATAATCTCCCATTGGAAAGAAGTTGATGGGGAAGGAATTTCAGCTTTACAATCATGAAAATATTTCAGGGATTACACAAGATAAATAGCTAGATTACCTGAAGAAACAAATCAGTGTGTGTCTTCCCCTCATACACGATTGATTCAGCTCTGACCCCGACTCGTCGAAGAGTTTCAGCAAAGTTTTTACTGCAAAAGAAGTTCAAATGATAAGATCATGTTCCTGCTGACAAGCACCTGGAACATATATTAGGCCATGAACAGTAAATTCGTGACGGGACACAATCATTCTTTACTTTTCATACAGTACATCCTCACTGGGAACAAATTCTCTCGTACAGAATTTCAATTTGATATGCCTTGGTACAAGGGTTCAGATAATATATTGATCAGCCATTTGTTGAAAAGGGTTTGGGTTCAGAGACATCAATTCTCTGAAAGTATTATGAATTCCCTTGAACTATGAGGTAAAAATATTTGTTACAATAGTCTGCAACCAAAACTGCCTCTAACCTACAGTGATCTTAAATTAAAATGGTGAATTCGATCATACTATGTCTCTGAAAACCTATTAGAGTTGCATAATCATCTGCAATTAAGAGAATAATATGTATGGATATATGTATATATCCAGGATTTTACTTGGAGAAGGTCCTGACCTGGCATCAACTGGAATTGAGTAATCTGCAGTACCATGAAAAAGGATGATAGGAGGTAGAAGAGCAAAAGCGTTTTTCAAGTTGGGGTCCTGAACAACTACTTCAGGAGAAAATCGCCTTAAAGACTCTTCCCCTTCCATTATGCTGTACATAAATATGACAATGACAACGGCAACAATCAAAGATGCAGTCATTCATAATGCATTACCAAAACAAAATAACACGTATTGGACAATTTACAGAGGAATGTAGTGTGAGGTTACCTTAAAAATACAGAACGGTACAGACCCCGACTATGGAAGTAATCTACCAGGTTAAACAAATTGTACCTATTCCAGATGATAAGAAAAGGTCCTTATAATCATGATGAAACATGATAAATTTTTAAGATGTAACATCTTTTAAATCTATATTTACCCTCCAGATAAACCAAAGTGTGCATTTATCTGAGAAAGACTCCAAGAAGTGCTCTCTCCTTCACCAGCCTCTTTGATTGCCTGTTCTACAAGTACACAAGCTGCAATATGTGCACCAGCTGATTGTCCCATTAGATAGATCCTACCCAAATGAAAAATGAACATCATAAAGAGAAATTAATGATTCATGCAAGCTTTTAGAGACAGGAAAAGAATTAGTACAAAAGAAAAAGGACAAGATGAAGAAGGATCAAAGGCTCCAATTACCTGTTAGGATCACCTCCATATTCAGCAATGTGATTGCAGACAAATGAGATACCTTGGGATGCATCAGCAACCATGTCACTCATAGTTCCCTGAGGGAAGTTTCTACACGTGCAATGAACTGGGGTTAGGATATAAGGAGTCGTTAACTAGAAATGAAACGAAACTAAAACATGAAGAGAAGATACTGAGATGAACTTAACCAAAAACTATCTTTGTCTGTGATGATAAAGTTCATAAATAGATCATAGAATAAAAATATAACCTCGAAGATAATCTTTTGTCATTCACCAATAAAACCAAATGTGTAAAGTCCAATAACATTCATCAATCAGTATAATTACTAAACATAGTTAGACATGAAATGGGGAAAAAAAAAAAAAAAGAAGCAAAACAGAGAACAGATCAAAGAAATTAATCAGAAGAAACACACGCACACTTGTTGGTAAAGGAAATGGAACATAGATTAGGTAATCCACAGTGATGATCACCAAATACCACCAAAGGAACATTAGGCTGTGCACAAATGGAGAGATAGATGCAAGCATTTGTTAATTTAGTTTACCAGAACTTGCAAGATAATATGCAGTTGAACAAAGAATAAGGCTTTAGGTAGAAAAGGTACAGAACAGGTGTTTGGATAGAGATGAGATGATGCTGTGATTTCTCGAACGATGTAACATCACAGAGAAAGGAATTTTTGCAGTTAGAAACTACAAGGCAGTCCCGTGCCAGAAAGATGGAAACTACGTGTTCCTACGCTAAGAATCTTTCCTCAACTGTAGTGTGCACACAAACTTCCATATATAGGGCATGTGAATCAGTAACTAAATAACCAAATAACAACTCAAGTTCAACCAAAAGCATCACATAAAGGTAATATTCAAGAAACATGGCATGGTAAATTGATCATTTAAAGATATTACCTTTTGAAGTACAAAATCTCACCTGTAGTCTATGCAAGCTACTATGATATCTCGTTCTGACAACTGCTGTCCTAATAGAGAACCCCATGCTTTATAACTGTACAAACAAAGAGAGCTCCATGATATATGAGCAAATAGGAATGATGAAGGATAAAGACATAGTAATGGCATTCAATAGAATCTCAATACACAGACTACGTCTCATCAAGTTCTCTTTTTCTTTTTAATACCAAAGCTAAATAAACAAGTATAACATTCAAGAGGAAATTCCAAATTTCTTATAACGGTACTCAAAAAATGAAAAAGGTTAAGACTTTTTTTTTATTCTAGCTCCATCTGCCAATGAGAAATTTGCTCTGACTTCCTCCCATCATATTAATTTTTCTTTTTCATAGGAAGCATCTAAGAAGCAATTATTATCTCCATGCAACTCAGAAGAGGGTTGTAAGTGGCAAGAGATTGACTTTCATCTCATATTATGTCAAGCAATGTGTCTCCTATATCTCTATATTCAAATCTAGAAGGAACAAGGAATTCACCCAATTATCCATGCTCCACCAGTTATGAAAGCAACTACAGGCTTTGGTCCATCACTGGATTTTGGTAAATAAAGGTCAAGCCTGCATGAGAAAGTTTTGGATATTTATTTTACGAATGTGTTCTAACAGAGTTTATATGAACTCAATGTGTGGCAACTAAGGATAAACATAGCATGTAAATCATACCTATTTCTTGGTTGTTCCCCATATACTACACCTCTAATGACATGGCGAGAGACGAAATAGTAGTACCCAACTGCAAAAGACTAACAGAAAACTTTGAACTAGATACTCATGAATACATTCTACCAATCTTTAGCCTAGTGATCTTACCAAACAAAACAAATTGTTATGAGGTTTTAATAGAAATAATCAAAGGATTCGATATGACATTGGAGAACTTCTTCATGACTTACTGCTCAATTACCTTGAATAAAACCAGGAAGAAGCATCAAAGAGTAACAACCAAGGGCAAGAAATCTCAGAATCCATCTGTAGCCTACCCTGAATTAGAAGAAATGATTAGGAAGCACATGACAGTTGTGAGGAAGTTAGGGATAAACATTAAGTTCCAAGTTCAAGCAGCTATTCAGTTCCCCCTTCATTTAGGCGAAGTGATCTTCAGAAAACAAGCAGATTTTCATAGTGCTTAGATGCTAATTTTTCCAAAGACTTTAACACAAATGCTTTGGACCAATAACCTTGAACTCAAAATCCTTCCATTAAACACATTTCTAAGTGGCATCCATTGTGTGTATTACAGAAGATGATTGAGGATAACAAAGAACTCAACAGCCTAGCACAGAAATGAGGAAACATTTATGGAGGGACAGACACAAATGAAGTGACATAATCCAACAATTGAGTGTTTTATCTTCATCAATAAGGTCACTTTGCTAAGAGATAAAATGGCAAATAAAGTTTAATCTCCTCATTGCAACAGATCCAATCAAGATGAAACAGAAGACTCTTCTTAATGGCAAGTTGCATCTTATTTCAAATAACACAGGCTTACTAAGCAAGCATCAAATAGACAATTCATGTATTCTGGTTATGAATCAACCGCCAATCTATTTATATTACGTTCAACAAGCCCAAGATGATGTTGGACAAATGCTTCTTCTATCAAGAAAAAGACTTTTACCAAACAAAAGAACTTCCTTAGATCATTTCTGAAAGAGTATGGAACAGTGATCCTATCACAAGAACCATCAGAGTAGTCATGTAAACCATATAAGTCTTTCAAAAAGGGGTACAGAAAACTGTAACTGGAAGCCAAAAGCAACTAAAAAACAAAGGAGCCACCATTTATGTGTGATAAACAATTAACTTAATAAAATTATACCATGACAAAGGAAAGTAACACAGAATCCAGAAGAGACGGTTGAGAAAAAAATAAAAACATGCTCTTTGTCCATACAATTCTAGACGTTGGTCTATCTTGAAACAAAACATAACAGTGTCTAAGTGTAAGCAAATTAGATAACTGAGCATATAAATGTTGCAACAAATTAAAACTCAGAAAAACATACCCAAGATAACTCAGGAGCTTCACACTCAAACTAGTGGCAACAAACGTCTGAGAGGCGACTTCACCCACATCGTGACCAAAAGACTGCTCTCGACCATTGCCATCTGAAAGGGAACAGAGAGAGCTTTCACTAGCGATCCGGCGACGTCTCTGTTGATAAAACTTGGTAGTACTAGTAGTTGTGCTAGTAATACCTGCATAACTAGAAGTCCTTGACAAAAGAGGGCTCATTGAAACGCTGGATTCATCTTGAATCCTTGGAGAAATCAAAAGTCTCGTTGTTGGGTCGTCGAGCATCTCTGGTTTGAGGAACATCGTTGATGACAACACATTTGGTGAAGTTGGGTCAACAAGAGAGATGGGTTTCGAAGACTGGGGACTAGTTACAGGTAAAACAGGAGACGGCATGATTGAGAGGTATAACACGTTACAGAGAGAGGTATAACACGTTACAGATACCAAATGCTGTCCTGTTCCTATTTGTTGGGTACTCGTGAAACCTCTTTCTTTCACTGTATCTCCATGTTACAGGGAAAAAGGATGCAATCTTTCTACTCCTTGATGGCCAAAGATTGAATCTTTAATGGAAAAGAGATCTTTGAGGCATCAATTCTTTTACGGTTGATGACAGGAAAGATCTAGGAAATGGGGAAGAGGCTCGATGATTGGAGAAGGAATTGCCAGTTGGTGTCTGCCACGTGCGGCTGTGTAATTGGATGATAACCGAAGTTCGTTCCGTTTGGTCCTTCGTGAGAAGGAAGAAGCTATGTGCTGCAGAAAACAATGTTGGAATAAGTCTTTGCTTCTCTTTCGTAAGTTTTTGGCAGTGTCTTAAAAATATTTTATCCATTTAACCGTATAAGTTTTAAATAAATTAATTAATTTTTATCCAATTTTTAATTTTTTATTTAATTTAATTTAATAAATTTTATTATTAAAAATTAATTCTTTTATTAATTAATCAATATGTTTGATAATTAATTAATCAACTTTCGTAAATTAATTATTTTTATAAATTAAAGTAAACCAATATTTTGTATTTAACAATTTTCTTTTTAATTAAATTTAAAATTTTTTACAAATAAAGAAAATCTTTTTAAATCATTTTTTAAATTCTTCAATTTTTTTGATCTTTAACCGATTTTATAATAATCTAACATCGTTAAATCTTTTTAGCCTTAAAGTTCTTATCTTGTTGATTTAAATTATCGTCCAGTTTTGAAATATACTTTTCAGTTCAAATAGTAATTTGTGTTTTTATCGAAAACAATCTCTCTACTAAATAAGAGTAAGGTTTCTTATTATCATATTTTTTTCCAAATCTTTCGCCTGAAATGATGATATTATTATTTTTATGGTTAAATTAAACTAAATAATGACATTAAATACTATATTTAATTTGCATAAGTCATATAGCCTTTATTTAACAAATCATAAAATTTAAATATTACAATTCCTAAACTCATATCTATTGAAAAGCTTATCTAAAGATGACAATTGAGGTCAAGTCTGTTTAACTGAACCTCGGTCCTGAATTTTTCTAAAATTTAAGTTTCGAATTTGGGCAGCCTAAACCTGGCTCAATTTAGCCTAAGGCTTGACATGTATTAGCAAAATGATATTGTTTTATTAAAAAAGACATTATTTTGACTTTTTAATTAAAAAATAATTCAAGCCTATCCAAGTTGAGTTCGGGTCGGGCCGAGGGGGCTTGCCATCCCTAAACTTATCTATGGCCACTATTTATTTCTATATTTTTGGAATTGATCCAATGATGGACTGGATTGGACTACCATAGGGTGCTATGGTCAACCCATTATGAACTGGGCCTATTGGCCATACAGACTTGGTTCACTCATTTCTAAGAGGAAATTCATTCTTACTCGAGCAGCCCAAAACTGGACTTAGTACATAAGTCTAATTTAATTAAATTTCAGCCAAGATTAAAAAAATTAAAGTTAGTATCTAATCTGATTTATAAAATGAGTTTCATTTAATTTATTATAAAAATTTTAAATTTAAGTCCACCAATAAGTTTATATTTTTAATAATTATACAAAATATAAGTAATTTATTAAAATTTTTAAGTTTTTAAATAAAATATAATATCTTCAATAATATACTAAAATATTAATTAAATTAAATATTTTATATTTTATAAAATGTAAACAATACAATATTACATGAATATTAATTAACATAAAATAAATATAAAACAATAGTTATAATTAACTTATAAATATTAGATCAGACTGAACTCTTTTACTTTTTTATATAACTCAAGTTCAGCACTTTTAAACTTAAGCGTGCATTATGGATTGACCCCAAATCTACTGACTCGTTGTGTATGTTTTTTTTTTTTAATGGTATTGCTATGTAGTAATAATCTAATTAGAGTACATGGAAGGGTAAATTTTCACTAAGCTCTAGTACTTAGAAATTAGGTGAATGAGATGGGAATTCCACCCCTTAGCTAAGGATAACAGTAGGCTCGGACTGGCTACCCCTCAATTAAGGATGGTAATGGATCAAGCCTGGGTCAGGCTTCCCAAACTTGAGCCCAGCCTGACTAATATTGCGGGGTTCAGGTCCAATATAACCCAGTCTGAGATCCATCCTAACTTTACCCGACCCAAGTTATTTTTTAGTAAAATATAAAAAAGATGTCATTTTACTTATATGTGTTGGGCTTTGGGACCTAAGGCCTAATATTTTTGAAAATTTTGGATCAAAGCTCAGTTAACTCAGGCTTAATCTATTGATCTCGTACTAAGCCAAGTCGAACTTGAGCCCAAATGCTATCTATAATCTCAACACTCAAAACTAGAGAGCCAAAGCTTAGTGTTCTTTAATGTCACGTTGGAGTTCATATATCTTGACACATTAATACAGTAAATTAAGGTTTAAGATTCCTTCTGTCCTTCCATGAATTTCTAATTAAAATTCCCTATCTTAACTCATCCATAAATGAATATAAAGATCTTTCAAAATTAGTCAAGATATTTTTTTTTTCATGAATCCCAATTGGACTTGGGATGTTTGGCTCAGGCCAGTCCAAACGGTTTGGCGATTTGAAAATCAATCAAACTTCAAGTTTTGATACTATTTTAACGTTTTAATTAGTTCGATTCAAATTAAATCAGCCATTTGAACTAAAATTCAATTTTATTCTTTTGCTTCCAATTTTATAAGAATTTTTTTTAAATCTAAAAATTTTTGTTCCATTGAAGCAAAAATCTAATATTAGCTGAATAATATTATTAACACAAAAATATTTACAAACATAAACTCCTTAGCTTTTTCATGATTATAAAACAATGAGAAAGCATATCAAAAGATATAATATCATCCTAAAGTTATTTCCATCTTTTCCAGCATATCTTGGTACGTCATTACCAAGCATAAAAAAGTAACGAACATGTTTAGTTTATAGATGATTACAACTATGTAAGTATGATAGAGCTCAAATGATTAGCTTAAAAGAAGAAATAAAGGACCAAAAGTTAAGAAATAGACACATATTCAGCAAAAGTAGGAAGCAAGCATGCATTAGTCAATGAAGTAAATTGGCTTCATGAATAAAGAGTCATTACTTAAAGAGCTAAAGTAGGTTTTTGTGGTTTTAAAGCCATGCTTTTTGGATGCGGTGGTAAGTGATCATTTTGACCATAATGTTCTGTTAATGACCCATTTGACTGCCTAAAGTCACTTACATGATTGTTCTAAACTTTACATGGCCCTTATATATGAATATCGACACAGTAGAGAGATCGTGAGATGATGAACTCCATTGTTGAACAACTCAGAGAAGAGATTTAGTTGTAGTAGTATAGACAATTCCATACGACCACTACTTAGATTGTTATGATAATTACAAAAGAAGAAGAAAAAAAAATATAGGTTGAATGCTTGAATAATGTTATTCAGGATAAGAATAAGTCATAATCAACTCAAATAAAGCACATTATAATGGTATCCAGCTCCCTTTCAACCCCTTAAATCTTGTAATAATCTAGCAATGTGAACAAGCCTTTCTTTATCTAAATCATCTAAATAAAACCCAATTAGCTAATTCGGTTTATTATCATTTAACGGCTAGTACAGGATAAGATTACGATGATGAGGGAGATGACTTGTTATGGCTGCTAAGCTTTTTAGTTGGCCAAAATGGATACAACTCATGCGCAAAAGTATGTGTTTTTGAAAGGGAAAATTTTCGATTGCATAAGTAATTATAACAACAATTACAACTCATTCTACTGAAATACGAAATTTAGAAAAGTTTAGTAGTACATAGCCTTACCTTTAATTAATAGAAATATTATTTCCAAATAACCCACATTTTTTAAATTAAGTATTTTATTTAATAATAATGAATACTAGAACCACTTTTGGCAGATGAGAGTGCTTCATCTTCATTGCATAAACGAAAAGGACTAAGAAAAGTGTATCTTTTAGTATTACTCTTATAAAGTGCAAAAGGGAAGTGTTAACTGGGGACGTCCATGAAGAATGAATTATTATGTTATCTTGGTTTGGAAAAGTACCACAATTGATTTCCATGATTGGTTGTTTTGTTATAGACTCTTGTTATTTTTAAGTTTTAGTCTTATCAGGAAGTATATTACGATGATTGATGCAGCTCGATTATGCTAGATGTATTCATTTTAGTCCGGCCCAATTTCAAGCAAAGAATTTACATTAACTGTAAGAAATAAAATTTCTAAGTAATTCATAAAATTAAGCAACCATATTCATTTATGTATTTAATGATTATAAAAACTTAATTTTCCTAATGTTTAGAATGTAATTTGAAGAATTAATTTTGTTGGATTTAATTAAGAAATTAACCGTTTCATGACAATAATCATCCTTTTAATTTAGGATTTAGACTATTAATATTAAAGAAACCTTATATTATTTAACTTGTATTTTGTATCGAGACCTAGTTATAAGTAATGTTTTAAAATTTAGACCAGAAATTAAACTAGTAAGATAAGAGATTTAAGGTTTAAAAAGTTTGACAGGTATTAAACAATCATAAAATCAGCTAAAGATTAAATAAAATTAAAAAAATTGAAATATAATTGAAAGAGATTGTTCTTATCTATCGAAGTATTTGAAGTCTAATTGAAAAAAGAGATTATTAAATAAAAATTAATTTATTTATTTTAGTTTATAAAAACTTATTAATTTAAAAAAATTAGTTGATTAATTAATAAATTTATTGATTTTTAACGACAAGATCTATTAAAGTAAATCTAAAAAGAAAGTTAAAAAGTGAGCCGAAAGTTGAACGGTTTAAAATTTTTATGATTGAAATAGACAAAACGGTTAAATTTTTCAATCATTACTTATGAATCAAAATTTATACCATTTTTAGAAGTAGGAAGGATTAGATTGATTAGTCTATTTCTTTTCATTTCTTTTTATCCCTTTCAAAAGTTGAACATAACTTAGGAAGGTAGTATACTTAAATTGGGCCTTAGACACAAAAAATTTTCCTATCCATCATAACTTGTACAACCTCTAATTTCCTTTAAACTTTTACATGTATGCCAAGCTAAGCTCTATGCAAAAATCTTGCTCTTTCAAAACGGTTAAATAATATCCAAATAATTTAAAAAGTCAATCAGTTCGATCAATTCAGTTGTAAAAATCTTGAAACAGTCAATTTGGGATTCAGTTTTAACTTTTTGATTAGATTTATTTTAGTTACTCTTGTCATTAAAAATCAATTGTAAATAAATAAGTTTTTATAAATTAAAATAAAACAATTAATTTTCATTTAATAATCTTTTGTTTAAATTAAATTTCAAAATTTTCAATAAATAAGAATAATCTTTTTAAATCATATTTTAAATTCTTTAGTTTTATTCAATCGTTAGCTGGTTTTATAATAGTCTAATACCGATTGAACATCTTAAACTTTAAATCACTTATCTTCCCAGTTTAATTTTTGATCCTATTTTTAAAACCATATTGATAATATCTACAAAGATCTTAATGACTTTATAATTTATACTTTATATGGATAATCTTCGCACGAATAAATAATACTTAATAAATCTAGTGCCCATCCATGTTTAGATATGATATAAAACTTTAGTGCACCTTTACTGATAGATAGTTCTGTAGAAAATTAAGCAACCAATTTGCCATCTTAAACATATGAATGTGATCCTAATGCATTGTTTAATCGTGCACAGATTATGGATTCTCGAGTTTAAAATAGCAGCAGTCCTCGTGCTAACAATTAGAGGAAAGTGGGTGACAGATGATGGGTATCTAATTACTATACTTATTGGATGCTTACCTTGAAGAGCAATAATTAGATATAAAAATGGAGGTATTATATTATATTATATTATATATCTTCTTTTCTATCCAATACCAAGATGATTCGTTTTGTTGCTATTGTGGTTACAAGACGAATTGCTATTATAATTTATCATAACCACGAGAAATTGCAATTATATTTTGATTATTTTTAGTTATTACCAATATTTTAAAAATCGAACCGAAAGTTAGAATAATAAGACAAGAAGTTTAAGGTTTAAAAGATTCAATTAGTATTAGATTGTCATAAAATTGATTAAAGATTCAATAAAACTAAAAATTTTGAAATATGATTGAAAAATATTATTCTTCGAATAATTTGAAATTTAATTGAAACATAAATTGTTAAATAAAAATTAGTTGATTTATTTTAGTTTATAAGAACTTATTAATTTATTAAAATTGACTGATTAATTAATAAATTGATTAATTTTTACTAACAAAAGTTATTAAAGTAATTCAAACCCAAAAATTAAAAACCGAACAAAAAAATTAAACTGTTTAAAGTTTTTATAGTTGAACCCGGATGAACCGGCTGGATTTTTTACTCATTGGTTGTGATTACAAGACGAATTATCATTATAATTTATCATAAATACGATAAATTATAATTATGTTTGAATTACCCACAATTATTCACGATTATATAAAAATTAGTAGTCTATAAATTAAAACTTTCCGTGGAACATATCTATTTGGCTGCTGAGTATGAATATTAGAAGACGATTGCATGCCTACGTCAGCCATTACACGAGTATGAATATGATTCGTTTGAGCCATGCAATCATAGTTTTAAATTGTCATGATTGTGGTTACAAGATGAATCATTATTATAATTTATCACAATTGTTTTAAAAAAAAATCACAATTATAATAAATCACAATTTTATTCAGATGAATCACTATTATTTACGATTATATTAAAATTGGTAGTTTGTATACTAAAACTTTGTATAAAACAAAATCCATTTGACTATAAGAATGAATTTATTTATAAAAATATATAGTATAACATATTTTTCTAAAAATATAATATCACAATCAGTTCTATACTAAGATTGATTTGTGGTCTAAATTAATAGTACTTTTTGTAATTATACTTATACTTCTAATAATTATAACCGTATTATTTGTAATTATCGTAATCGTCCGTAATTATAATATAAGTCATAATTCTTAATTTAAATCTGATATTAGAAGATGACTGCATGCTTTTGTCAACTACATATAGTGCGACTTTCCCTAACCCAAAAGCAATTAAGCCATCAAGCTATATATTTATCCTTTTCTCTCTTTAGCTTACACAAACATTGCGTATTTATGCTGCCTCTTTGTTCATTGCATGCAGATATATCGGATAATCTCATAACCTATCCAAGATTGTCATGTTTGATTCATCTCAAAAAGATGGGATTGACATGTTCGATGACCCGTGCACGTAAATGTGTTCTAAAGGCATGCAACAGGAGCCATTTCTGATGTATTCCTAGTCAAAAGTTTGCGCTAACCGCATGTTTAATTTGATACGTGTTTAAAGACTTATTTCTATTGTGGCATTCTTATGATTAATATGAACACACAAAAGATTGCTTAATAAAATAAATGGTGAATCAAATTGAAAAATCGGCAATGAGAATTGAATTTTATAATAAGGTAGAGGACAAATTACACCTTTAGAATTAGTGATGAGATTAGAATTTTAATTTTCAATTGCAAGTAAGGGATTGAAAAATCTAGCTCAAATTCTGAGTGTTATATTTAATTATCTTTTAAAATAAATTAATTATCTCAATTTTAACTAGTGAAATAAATTTTTATTATTTTTAACAACACTCAACATAAATTTCGCTGAGTCGCGAATCTAAAGAGATATAGTAATACACAGATAAAGAGACTATTTCGAAATAATTGTTGAAATAAAAATAATAAAATAGAAATTATCTTCCAAAGATATGACCCTAGTGATATCAATCAATCCGTCTTAATCGGATAGTAATTTGATTGGTAGTAAGAAAAGATTATTCTAATTCCATAAACTATAATGTTTTAAAATCCTAGAACACATGAACCAGCAAAATGTCTCCCCAACAAATTACATATTGTCAATAGCTGAATAATAATAGATAATTCTGTAGATTAGGGAAACCAAAACTTTTATTTTTAAGGTGAAATGGGAGACATAGAGCATCGATTCATCTTATTGCAATCAATCAGATCCAATCATCATTCTTTGATATATTCTTTCCAAAGTCTTTGCAAGATTTTGATTCTAAGCGCTTAGGAATCAATCAACAAAATGGAAAGATGGAAGCAGATAATAATAATAATAATAATTTATTGGTTAATTTGTTTTTTTCTACTCTTAAAATCATGTTCTCATTTTATTATGTTATCTTATCGTAATATATCTTCTCTAAATTATCATGGGTTTAGTTTAATGGTTATGGAGTATCTTTTTAGGTACTTGGGGCTAGGGATTCATAAATTTATGATTTTTGTGTTAAAAGAACATTGTTTACTCAAATAAGCATAGTTTATATCAATCAAGTCATTTCATTTCAATAAAACTAAAATTAGTTGTAACCTAAAAGTTTATAAAGTTCATAAATTTGATTTTTATGATTTTATCAATGATTCTAACTACAAAAGAGAAAAATAATTGGAAATCCCCCTCCACAAAAAAAAAAAGCTTGATGGGGAAAATTTTAATTTCCATTAAAAAAAGGGAGGAGGAGAATTTCTAAAATCAGTAGATAGGAAGAGCATGTACATAAGATGTTTTAAAAATTGAATCAGAAGTTAAACCGATAAGACAATGATTTAAAGTTTAAAAGGTTCAATCAAAATTAAATTGTCATAAAATCGGTTAAATTGTCTCTACCTATCAAAAAATTTGAAGTTAAGCTGAAAAAAATATTGTTAAATGAAAATTAATTGATATATTTTAGTTTTTAATAACTTATTAATTTACAAAAATTAGTTGATTAATTGATCAGTTTATAATAATGAGAGTTATTAAAGTAAATCAAATCAAAAATTTAAAAATCAAACCAATAAATTAGATGATTCAAAGTTCACAGTTGAAGGCAAAATCAGACTAGTTAAGTTTTTTAATCATTACATAAATGGCAATTAGACAAGGGAAAACATATGGAAGATTTGGAAGATAAACTCTGGAAAAAAAAATTCCTGATATACCTGTCATTGAAGTACAAT
>JANZXR010000001.1:777230-804653 GCA_027575705.1 Erythroxylum echinodendron
CATTTTTCAAAGCATCAATGGCATTATTATTATTATTATTATTATTATTATTATTATTATTATTATTATTATTATTATTAATAATGGTAGTGGTAATAGTGGCAGTGAAACTTGTAAAATACTAGTTTTTAAATATATATTAATCATGATTTAAACCAATTAATTTTGATTTAAATTAATAATATAAGATAATTATAATAAATTATTAATTTAAGTGGAATATAATTAGTTTGGTTCGAGTTTAAAAATTAAGTTAAATTATTATGTAAACAATATTTGATTAATCCATATTTGATGTTTATAGTGCATCTGCTTTGTCATTATTTGAATTTTTAAATTAAAAATTAAAAAGAATTTTTTTGGGAATTTTAAAATCATGAAATTTTCTAAAGTTTTTAAATTATAAAAGAAATGTATATCTTTGTCTTATATTAAATAAATTATTAAGTAGTTCGACTATTATTTATCAAACTTAACATGTTCCAATCAATCCCTTTTAAAAAATAGGTATATTGAACAAACTATCGAGTGCTCGTAATAACCTATAAACCATTTAATTCGAATATTACCTAACCTCCTTCTAAATTTGGATATTCCTTGTTAAGTGAAGGAAAGGCATTTGCAGTGTCAATTTGAGGGAGAGATATGTAATCCAGGAATCATATGCTTTCAGAATCATCTTCTCAATCCCTTGGAAATTTGAACCAAACATTTGCATTACACAAACACCATGTATGTGTCCTTTGCAGGAATTTACCTATTTGCAAGGAATGTGGTGTGTTATTGAAGATTGGCACCGTATTCCATATCATATTCAAGCAACTATTGAGTAATAACGTGGAATGCGGTGGATGAGCTTAAGATCAAGAAAAGCATTAAAGGCTTGTCAAGATTTGATTGATCTCTGCCTAATGCACGTTCTATTTTTCACTGTGGCTAATGAATCTTTGGATCATCTATTGAACTTTCCCTAAAGTGATGCTCACGTGTGATCTGGAGAATTTTAGGTTTATTACATGTTCCAAGATTATAAAAAAGAGAAAAAGAGTGAATCATTTCTTAAAAAATATAATAACGTTGAAGGAATTTAGGTCGAGATAAATTAGTTAATCTCTTTAGTCTAAAAGAGAATTAGCTACTTTATGCTTAAATAATTTGAGAATCAAGAATATTTATTAAATTTTCTTATGTACAAAATCAAATTATCAATATTCTTAAATTAAAAGATAAATCGTCGTAAACATAATAACTAATATTTTTGAGCTTTCATAATTCAATATATTTGTGTGTGTGTGATTTTATAATATTTTTTTTATTAATCAATCGGAATAAGATCACTAAAATTTTGATTTTCTCTTTTGAATTTTTAAAATTTGGGATATATTTTTTAAATAGTAGGAAGTATATCATTAGTGAGTAAAAAGAGACAATTTTCAATTATTTTTTAATATTTCATTCCCATCAACATGTGCCTTTAATTAGGAATAATATATCTATTAAGTTAATAAGATTTTGATACACAATAATTATTAAAATTTTAATTATCTTTTAATTAAATAAAAGGATGACTAATAAAATTATAATATGTAAACCATTATAGAGAAAATATCCAATGTGCGATCCTTGTGATACTATTAAACCTTTTGTTCTAGTAATAGAAAATGATGTGCGAATCGTGAACAAAATCCTTCATTAAAATCGGTTAAATTATAAATTATTAATAAGTAGAAAAATAGTAAAGATTGACATAGTTCGTTCTATGTATCACAAAATTAGTTCTATACTTAATATAACACGTAATGAGAGATATTATAATGGTTAAATAATAATATCTTTGTGAACAAATAAATTCTATTATATCAACATAATTCATAGATATTACAACAACGACGACGATTATGTAAAAACTTGCTAAATGTGAGACCTGAAAGGTTTTAGAGTATGCAATCTTACTCCTAACTGTAAAATTAACATAAAAGTTGTTTCTGAAATTAAAATATCATAAATATTACATAATGAATTCTCGGTATAAAAAATAAGGAATATAATATATCATTATAATGTCAATAGTAATTTACAATAATCCTCATTCTTCTACCATGTTCACTAAATGTTTTTGGAGGTAATCTTTTTGTCAATGCATTGTAACCATAACGTTAGTATTAATATATTCAATTAACACTCTTTATGTTTGAACATCTTCTTTAACAAAAAACAAAAGTATTCCATCACATAGTTAAAACCCTTTAAATACTTGTAATTTTTAAAGAAAAACAATTCTAATATTATTACAATAAATTTTAATAATTTAATGAACTGTCAACGATTATAAACTCTAAAACAAAATTTTATAACTATAATTTGTAAATAATGGCCTCAAAACATACTACAAATTCGATTTTTATAGTGGATACAACAATTTTATATTGCCTCACACTATTTTATGAAATTGTCCTCTAATCAAAATTAAATAAATAATCAAATATGAATTTTCTTATATTACACATCTAATATATTATACACATGCATCTATATATATATAAACATACATAGATTCATAATAAACTCTTTAAGATAATTATCAACTAGAAGCAAGTATTAGAATTTTTAATATGAGCAGAGTGTAGAGTTCATTAACAAGAATTAAACTCGAGTCAACCATTATCAAAATGATTAGAACTAGTCATTTGGATAGTTGACCCTTACCACTTATAAACCCTTTTAACATTTTCGTGTTTAGTTAATATGAGATCCTCTAACACTCTCCCTTAACTACAACTGGGATTGGACATCCAGTTGTCACTTAAAATAAATGCAGTGATAACTGGACCAGACTACTGAGACTGGACATCCAGATGGACAGTTGAAAAATTAATAATCCAGACCAAACCTGCTCTGATACTATATTCGAATTTTTAATATGAGCAAAGTGTATAGTCCACTAACAAAAATTAGGCTTGGGTCAACTATTGTCAAAATGACTAGAACTAGTCATTTGGATAGTTGACCCTTACTACTTATAAATTCTTTTAACATTTTTATGTTAGTCAATATGAGATACTCTAACAACAAGGTTATAAATGATTATGAATATCTCTCTTGAATCCTTTAAATTTGATGATATACTTTCTTGATGATAAGTATTAGTAGACAGAAAGAGGGATAATTCTCTAATTTGGTATTTTTCATCTTTTATGCTATATTAACATTTGCCTTAATTAGGAAAAATATCTCTCTATTAATCATTAAATACATAGTAATTATTAAAATATAATTATCTTCTAATTAAATAAAAGATGATTGGTAAGAATATGGCATATAGTCCATTATAAAAAATACCTAATACCAATGTGAGGGAGAAAAAAAAAAAGGCAGAGATAAATTAGTTAACCTCTTAAGACTATTTAAAAGATAAATATCCACTTTATTCTTAAATTTAAGGATCAATTTATATTTGAAATTAAATGTTAATATTTTAATTTAACTAAATTTTCAACTAATATTGTATCCTTGTTGGCTAAAATCATGCAAATGGTACTCTTATCTTATGGATGTACAACTTGAGCTTAATGTAAAATGAAAGAATTATGCATTGAAATCACATTTAACATTTTATTTTTAAACTTTAAAGCAATAACATTAATCAAGAAGAAAATACAAAACAAAATATTATGTGATTGTCTAGACTAGTCCTTAAAACTTAAAAAATATGACAAACATTCGGTATTTGAATTCTGAATATATATTCGATATGTTCAGTTTAATTAATATTTTAAATTTAATATATTTTTACTCACGACTTATTAAATTTTTTAAGTCGTTAACATATTTTTATTTTTGACCCGATATTTTTAAGTTATTAAAATGAAATTTGATATATAAGAAATAAATTCTACTAGACCACTCATGGAGGAGCACAAATTGAAATTTTTGGAGTTAGTTTTAATGATTAGACGTGTAATGTGTGGTCAAAAGTTTGGATACAACATAGAATATATATGTAAAAGAGATGATAATGTACTTAATGAAGGTGAAGAAAAGAGAGGTGATATCTATAGGTGGTAGCCTACAAAGGCGCACCAAAGTAAAATGCTCTCTGAATCAGACCATCATGTGAATGTCTTGCAATTGGCTCAGACACACTCCTCCTCTAAAAGCCTTTTGATCTCGTGCCTGCCTCTACTTCTTTTTTTGTTTTCAGTACTTTCACTACATTAAAAATAATCTTTATTTATTTTTCCAAAAAAAAATTTATTTATCGTTTATTTTTCTTCTTTTCTATTTCAGTTTTCCCTTTCTCCAATTGAAATTTATTAATTTATTAATAAATATTTTGGTATAGTGAGACAATTTATAATTTATTTATGTCTAACTAATTTCATCATAGTAAACCTACATTTGTATTTATTAATAAATATGTCAGTATTGAGATAATTTATAATATATGTATGTTTAATTAATATCATCATAATATTCAGCAAAATGTAATGAATAAATTATTAAGTGCATATAACAATTCATAAATTATATATTTCGAACAAATCATTTAACAAATCAATGATTAAAGATTAAGTGACATAATCGATGTAATTGTCATTCTCTAGATTGGATATGTTAATACTCTTAACATGTTTGAGTTTTGTGGAAAAAAATTAATAATTATTTATATTTAATAATTCTAAGTTAGAAAAGAAAAAAAAAGGGGGTTTTGTCTATATGTGTATAAGGGGAATAATATAAATGGGGTATCTCTGAGTCAGCAACACAAGGCACAATGTCAATTTTCCACAATTACAATGTTTGATGTTACAATCCATATGTCTAGTTGGGTAGGACCGAATGTGTTTGTGGAGATTTGATGTTTTGAAAGCTGAAAAAAGTGTACAAGTTCTCATGCTCTTGTCAAGTTGGGAAGGAAGGAGAAAGAAGAAGAGGAGATTAGAACTAAAGAAGAGAATAGAACATAGAACCTTCCACTTTCTCAAATTTTAATTTATCACCCACTATTGCTACTAAACCTAACTAATGATTAAAAAATTTAATCAATTCGATCGGTTTAACTGTAAAAATCTTGACTCGTTTAAATTTTCGGTTCAATTTTTAAATTTTTGATTCGATTTATTTTAATAAATTTTGTTGTTAAAAACTGATTGGTTTATTAATTAATCGGTCAATTTTTATAAAATAATAAGTTGTTATAAACCAAAATTAATCAAACTTCAAAATCTTACGTTCTCTTTCAGTCATATTTCAAATTCTTTAATTTTATTCAATTTTTAATTGATTTTATGATGATCTAATACAGAAGAAGCAACTAAACCCAAAGCCAATAGGCTTTACCCTATACACCCGGACCTAAGCTTCTTCAGAATTGGTTACAAGCGAAGAAAAATCAGAACAAAAAACAAAAACAATACTACTTGGGATACTATCCCAATCGAGAAGGTTTGCATGAAATAAAGCTACCCTTGCTAACGAATGAACGGCCTTATTAGCAGTTCGAGAAGTCCATTGGAAGGACAAATATTGGAAGTGATTCTTAAATCTCTTGTCCTGTGGTTTAATTTTCGGTCCGATTTTTAAAACATCGGCCTAGCTACTAGTTTCTAAAATCATGTTTTTTTAATCCATTTTTTGTGTATTTTTTATAATTATAGTCTAGTAATATGGAAACCGCGTACTTAAAGCAAGTTAGGCATCGTATTCTTGATCCAAACTCACTATCCAAAACGTAAGAGATTCTAATCATCAAGTATACGAAGTAGTGATGGAATAAACCTATATATTAATACACATTGAAAGAAGGAATAAACCATGAAAATGAAAGTAGTTGAATTCTATTTCTAGTGCCTTACTATCCTTTTTTTGAAATAAAATTTAAAAATACATGATTGTTTTATTAGATAAATCCAAAAATTTCAAGAATAAAGTTAATTATAATAGTATCTCTTGTGATTTGATTTTTTTTTCATTTTAATATTTTCATTTTAAATTATTATTTATTTTACAATATTATTTAGTTATTATACAAGTCTAGTTTTTATTTGATACTAAGTTAATTTTGATTATAGAAAAATAGAAGAAAAACTAATTTACATGAAAATTAAATAATACTATAGAGGATAAGTGAGAATTTTTATTTAAAATTACGTACTACTGAATCTTCTTAATTTTTGTGTATTAGCGAACTTGTTATTAGGGAGTTGCCGTCGTCGTCATTGTTGTTGTTATTATTATTGTAGGTTTGAAAATTACATCATAACTCATAAACTTGGGGATAAAAATTTACTAAGAAAGCTATATTACCCTTCAAACAAGAACATCTAAAAGAAAGATATGCTTTTTTAATTGTTGTATCTTTGAAATATGCATGACCCCACGTACGTCAATCTATTTAAAAGGTCTCCCCTTTGAAGATCTTCATGAGAGCATGCATGTTGGCCTGAGAGATCATAGACTGTTTTTGAGTCAATTTCCGGCGAATCTTAGCCACTATTAGGATTAGTATAAGTGCAGAGGATATTTTAGAATGTGCTGTCTGAGCATCAGTACTAACACATCATCCATATTCCTTTTTTCAAACCCCCATAAATGGTGAACAAAGCCAGCCATTGAACACACTCACAAGCTCATTTGTTTCTTCTTCTTCTTCTTCTTTTGTATACTTAGCACCAAAAAAATAGAACCGAGAATGGTGAAGTTCTCTAAGCAGTTTGAGGCTCAGCTTGTGCCTGAATGGAGAGAGGCTTTTGTTGATTACTGGCAACTCAAGAAGGATCTTAAGAAATTCCATGTCCTTAACAATGTCAACTCCGTACCTACCAAGCACCAGCACAATAGTTCTTTATCGAACAACTTCATTTCTTCTCTTAAGAAGGTCTCCTTTTTTGGACATGATCATAGGGACCATGGAGCTATTCATGTACTGTGTTATATAACTCTGTACTGAACATGTATAATATGGTTAATACCTTACATGAAAAGTGAAAAAAGATGGTGTTTTACGTGAACAGGTTCATAGGAAGCTTGCGTCTTCAAGTAGTAAAGGGGACATGTATGAGACAGAACTTCTTGAAACTTTTGCTGATACTGATGCAGCTAAAGAGTTCTTTGCATGTTTGGATCAGCAACTTAACAAAGTGAATCAATTCTATAAGAACAAGGAGCAAGAGTTCATGGACAGAGGTGAGTCATTGAAGAAACAGTTGGAGATTCTCAGTGAGCTGAAATCGGCTTTAAAGCAACATCGTAGCAAAGGAGACTCTTCTCAGGATTCCAAGGAGGATGCTTCCATTTCATGCTCCATTTTAAGTGGTAATATATCAAATACTTCTGTTTGACAAAATGATTCCAAAAATTGAAAACATTTTAACTCTGATGATCTTGTACATGGTTGTATCTTCTTGGTTACAGAGGAGGATTCTGTGAGGGAAAGAACAGAACAAGAACAAGAGCAAGTGCAAGACAACAGCACAGAGGATTCTGAGAAGACTGATGTGTTAGACTATCCAAGATCAGAAGAACTGGGAAGATCAATGAGGTTGAAAAGAGAGGACAGCAAATTGAGGAGTCTCTCTGGTCGTGCTTTTTATTGCCAAGGCAAGAACATGAGGATACACATTCCTTTAACAACACCTGCTCGTACTTTTTCTGCAATTAGCTACGTAGTCTGGGAAGATTTAGTGAACCAGTCCTTTAGGAAATCTAATCCTGAAGGGAACAAGCTTCATATCAACAAAACTAAGTTACATCATGCAGAGAAGATGATTAAAGGCGCTTTCATTGAGCTTTACAAAGGGTTGGGATATCTGAAAACTTACAGGTAACAATGGCTGGAAAGAAACTTTGTTGCAATATTGGATTTTTTACACACCAAAAGTTCACTTTGTGTGCTTTTGATTGATTTTTCAGGAATCTCAATATGCTTGCTTTCATAAAAATCTTGAAGAAGTTTACCAAAGTAAGGATATAGGTAGTGGCCTATTTTGTTTCAATATGCTCTTCTGCTGGTTCCAGTATCTAATGAGAGATTTGTTTGTCACTACTTTCATCAGGTCACTGGAAAACAAGTGTTGCCCATATATCTAAAGGTTGTTGAAAGCTCATATTTCAACTGTTCTGACAAGGTAAATGATGATATTCATCATAGGATCGTTGCAGAAGCAGAAAAACTACATGGGATTCTATGATAGGATGAGATTTAGATGTTTGCCTGCCACTAGAAACTCTGTGTTAGTGCTTGTGACAGTGACAAGTGACCAATGATCCTACAGTGCATGTCTGAACGAGAGATTTAGTGGGATATGTTGAAACTGAACTTGGATTTGTTTGTCTGTCACTTTTTGATCTTTCTTATGAACCAGTTATTCCTGAAGTTGGTTGCATTTGCTTACCAGTCTTAGAAATGACAGGTGACCAATTTAGCAGATGAAGTTGAGGAGCTATTTGTGAAATATTTTTCTCAAGAAGACAGGAGAAAGGCTATGAAGTATCTTAAACCAAATCACCGAAAAGAATCACATGCTGTAACCTTCTTCATTGGTGAGTTCAAACTCAAAATTAGACAGAACTGGCCTAGAATTGGGTAATGATGTGTTCTAGGTTTGTTCTTGCTCACTTCAGGATACATTATTAGATCTTAAAGAAAGAAACGAAAGTATGGACCCATCAGGCCACTAAGATTTCAGGGAAGTGCCTGGTTCACTTTATCTGGGTGGATGATAAAGCATAGGTCCCATGCCGCACATTAATCATCATGCCTGAAGAGAACATTTTAAGTTTTACTCCATGTCCACCGTGAATGTAAGATTGCAGTAAACATGTTAGCTGCAATGAAAATATGAATCTAACAAAATGTTTATTGAGTTTGCCTCTTTCGGGACTCAAAAAACATTAAAGCTGAGCGATAATCTTGTAGGATTGGAACTGAGTAAATGCTAATCCTTTACTTTAGCAACATCCTTAACAAACATATTGATCACTTCTGTTCCTTCATAATCAGGACTCTTCACTGGTTGTTTCCTGGCTCTCCTTGCTGGGTATATTATAATGGCTATTATCACCGGAATGTACCGAAAACAACCCGATACAGTCTACATGGAAACTGTCTACCCTGTGTTTAGGCAAGTTGCTATCCATTTAGGTTTGAAGTTAATAATTTTGAATCGCCAGTGATAGGAAACTAACAATATTGTTGTTTTTCAATCTGCAGCATGTTTTGCCTGCTATTCCTTCACTTCTTTCTGTATGGTTGCAACATCTTCATGTGGAGAAAAGCTAGGATAAACTATAGCTTCATCTTTGAGTTGGCCCCTACCAAGGCGCTTAAATATAGAGATGTGTTCTTGATTTGTACTGCATCAATGACTGCAGTAGTTGGGGTTATGTTTATTCATTTGACACTTCTTACCAAAGGATATTCATATTCCCAAGTTCAAGCAATCCCTGGACTTCTGTTACTGGTAAATCTTTTAACAGAAGTCTTTACAAGCTTACCTAACTCAATTCTTCATTTAGCCACTACTAATAACTGTTGCTTTTGTGTCTGCAGATGGTGTTGATTCTACTAGTTTGTCCCTTCAATATCTTATATCGGTCAAGTCGTTACTGTTTCCTTCGAGTGATTCGGAACATCATTCTCTCACCCCTGTATAAGGTATGAAATATTCATTACCGTGTTTGAGGACATAACCAAGAATTCCGCTGAGCTGCTTAAGCAATTTTCTTCTGCAGGTTGTGATGCTGGACTTTTTTATGGCTGATCAACTTTGTAGTCAGGTAAAAAACATGAATCACTGAACAAAAATGGCAGAATCAATTATTAAAGTTTACTGACAGTAGCTGTTATGGCAATAGGTTCCAATGCTTAGGGACCTTGAGTATGTGACATGTTACTACATAACTGGAAGCTACAAAACACAAGATTATGGCTACTGTATGAGAGCCAAGCACTACCGTGATCTTGCGTATGCAGTATCCTTCCTACCCTACTACTGGAGGG
The DNA here is from genome assembly GCA_027575705.1 of Erythroxylum echinodendron. Taxonomy (NCBI): domain Eukaryota; kingdom Viridiplantae; phylum Streptophyta; class Magnoliopsida; order Malpighiales; family Erythroxylaceae; genus Erythroxylum; species Erythroxylum echinodendron. Next base: position 787,231 of record JANZXR010000001.1, read on the forward strand.
CAATGCAGGTATAGTTTCTATACATACACTTTAAGATGTGCAATATTAGATAGAATAACTCGCAGTAATTTTACCAGAACCAATAGGGAAACCTGTGTTAATATTTTCTGTCCTGAATCGGGTATGCAGTGCGCGAGGCGATGGTTCGATGAAGGACAGACAAGCCACCTTGTGAATCTGGGGAAGTATGTGTCAGCAATGCTAGCAGCAGGAGCTAAAGTTGCATATGAAAAGGAAAGGAGTGTTGGATGCCTGTGTCTTCTAGTGGTTATGTCAAGTTCTGCAACAGTTTACCAATTGTATTGGGACTTTGTAAAGGACTGGGGTTTGCTTCAAATGAATTCCAAGAATCCATGGCTAAGGAATGAATTAATGCTTCGTCAAAAGTTCATTTACTACTTCTCCATGGTATACATGAGATCATCATCATTCATTCTACTTCCCTTTATGTTTTCAGTAGAAAAAGGTTTCGGGTTTAGTTCCAGGTTCCTAGGAATCCAATTTTAACAGCAAAATTAATGACTCAGAACTCATCAGAACATTATAAATTATTTGATTAAACGATCGAGTCGCACATCTTCATTAAGATAAGAATATCAGAAACAGGATAATGAACATATTCTTGTAAATTTTTTACATTGTAGAACAAGATTCCCAACCAACAATAGCTTTCTGATAATCCTGATTTGAATTTCAGGATCAATATATCTGCTATATATCATATAACTTCCAGATTCTGAACAGAACTTGGGTACTTCCTGCAGGTGCTGAACCTTATTCTCAGGCTTGCTTGGCTGCAGACGGTTCTTCATTCAAGGTTTGAACATGTAGATTACAGAGTAACAGGTCTGTTCTTAGCTTCCCTGGAAGTGATTAGAAGAGGACAGTGGAATTTTTACAGGTAAAGCTCCAACTTTTAGTTATATTATTGAACTAATTCATAACCTTCTCTAGCTCTTTTATCATCACTGAAAGAGAATTTTTTTTTTTCAAACGGTCCAGGTTGGAGAATGAGCATCTAAATAATGCAGGCAAGTTCAGAGCAGTCAAAACAGTACCACTTCCTTTTCGTGAAGTGGATGAAGAGGACTGAAACTGAATCTTCATTGGCAATGGTTGCTCATAGAACTCGATTCTGGGTTTTAGAATTTCTATAACACTTAATCTTTCCAACAAGAACCATTATGTCTTCTTGTTGAAGATGATTTCCCAATTCATCCACTGATACTTTTCCTGTACCTCAGGAACATGAAAGATTTATACTTTGTATACAGAAATTTCATTAATAAAAAGAAATGCAAATCCTTGTTGCATGTGTAATTGCTTGGTTTTTCTTCTTGTTGAAGATGATTTCCCAATTCATCAACTGATACTTTTCCTGTACCTCAGGAACATGAAAGATTTATACTTTGTATACAGAAATTTCATTAATAAAAAGAAATGCAAATCCTTGTTGCATGTGTAATTGCTTGGTTTTTCTAGTTCTGCTCAAGATCAGACTACAGTCAAATATGTTTTTGATGGATTAAAAAAAAAAAGCTGATAAAATCATCAGGCATAACAGTATTCCTATAACTTGGTGACTGCAAGATATGAAACCTGACTAAACTTGGAGTAAAGCCAATGTTGGAATTATTTCAAGTAATTTTTAAAATACAAATTTTATAATTTATGATTTATTATATCATGCATAAGATATCAAGAATAAACAAAGATTGGTTGTAGCATAAGTTCCAAGGATGCTAAAAGAGACACAAGCCCAAATTAATATATACAATAAAAAACATTTATGAAAAAAATAATATTATTCTTATTAAAAAATAATAACTTACATATTAATCTTTTTATAAAAATATAAATTAAATAACAGTCATGAATTTATAAAAATGTAAATTAGATAAATAACTACAAAAGTTTATAATTTTAATAAAATTTCAAATAATATAAGAATATTACTAAATGTTAAACAATTATTTTATAATAGTTATTTTTATATAACTCAAGCTTAACCTTTAATTAAATTCAAATTCTTTAATTTTTGGAGTTTTAACGACGCATAGGATGTGTGACGAAGCGGCCATTGTTCTCTAACATCGTTCTGGTCGCTGTAGTGTTTGTCCATGGCTGCCGCCACTCACAGCAGCTTCTCTGTCGCCACTACTGCTCTCTACACTCGCACTCTCAAGTCACACAAACCCGTTAATTTCTCACTTAAAGCAAGCAACCTTAAACCTATTTCTTTCTGTAGTATATACCCAACTCTATCACTGGCAAGGTTAATGCCTCGAAAACCCTCTTGGGATTTCTTATCTCTTCGCTATTTCTTGTTAAAGTTTCAATTTTTTGATGTCTGAACCTTATAAAGTTACAAGCTTTATTGCTCTTTCTTCTTTTTTCGTGCAGGCTGAGAATTCTTGAAAGTAAAGCAGTGTGGCCAAAACGTTTGTATACGTTGTTGGCAGCTCCGGATGGAGATAATGAGATAAGCTCAGAAGTGGAACTGGGAGACTCCAATGAGGTGTTTAAATTTAGTCAGTGTACTTTACTTGTTTAGTTTAAGTTTTTGGATCCCATTTCTCGCGTTTGTTTCAAGTTTTAGGTGGAATTTTTCTAGGCAGTATGTGAAAATTCGGGTTTGATATTGGAAATATCCAGTTACCTGATTATTTGTGATTTTATTATATTGTATGATAAGAGTGTTTGTATAAGGGAAAGTATTTCGAGACCTGGCAGTGTTTTGGTGATGATTTAGGGACTTGAACTCTTGGGATGATATATCAGGAGTAGTTTGAAGGAGGCTTGAGGAGAAAGTAAAAGAACGATGATGATGATGTCATGATGCTGCTTATGATTATGCCTGCTTGAGCACATGACATTGTGGAGACTCTTCATTTTGTTAAGCCAGTAGTCCAGTATACATCAAATATGACCTTGACAGCTGCATATGATTCTGTGCATATATAACCCACTATCTAAATTGTGAGATTGATACATTCTTTTATCACATATTCTAAAATGGATGGAGTAGAATTTCCCCTTTAGGGTGAGGACTAATGCAAAAGAACATAACATGAATAGTGACATCATCACCAAAGAAGGGTGTAAATCAGATAGTAATGCCTAGCTTTTTTACCAAAATCCATAGTAGATTACTTGCCAAATAACTTGTTAATCTCACTGTTTAGATTGTGGGTTTATCTAATATACAAGAACGAAATGTGAAATGCTATCAGCATCCGTCATAATTGAATCAAAGAGGGTTGTAAATCTGCTTAGTCACTTGACCAAAATTTGCTTTAGGAATTACAGAGGATCTGCTTTCTGTTATTTGATTCTATTCATTTATCATTTTGATTTTGTGTTGTTAAACCCTTAAGACATTAATCTTGCCATGTTTTAGTCATGCATTTTGTATGGCAGGGTGCAACTATTGACATAAAACTACCTAGGAGGAGTCTGCTTGTACAATTCACTTGTAATGAATGTGGTGGAAGAACACAGAGGCTCATAAATCGATTGGCCTATGAGCGTGGACTAGTTTATGTACAGGTACCTGTTTGTCTTATTGAGCATTAGATCCTTGTGATAGGTGGAATGATAATGGAAAAGCTATTAAGCATTCATCTAGACACTCTGCTGATTGCAGGAATGTTAACGTGAAAGAGTCAATACAGAATCATCACCCTTCTGTAGATGATAATATCTGATTACATACAAACTTATGTTTTGAATAACAATAGCCCTTAAGTTGTATGTCCATACTGGTGGATGCTATAATACTTGCTGTGATTAGATAAGGAGAGTTAGGGTTTCAAAGCATTAATTGAAAGTGCAGAAAGATACCAAGTGCAACGGCTTTTTTCTGTTAAGAAAATTTCTTTTCAATTGTTTAGAGTTAAGATGTGAAATAAATAGATAGGATGGGCAGAATGATGGGTCCATTCTAGTTAGTGAAGTAGGTTGACTGGTTCAACCACAAATGCCCTCAAGAGGGTCTTAGTTTGGGTATTTTGTCAAAGAAACTAGTGGGTTCCTTGTTAACTTGTGCAGTTTTGCACCTTACTGCTTTGAATCACTCTTTGCATGAGAACGAATTTGTCACTACAGAAGAGTTGATTCACAATTTTTAACTGGCGAAAGTACTGATTTTTTGGTCTTATTTTCTTTTGGGTTACTTCAATAATGTTTATTTGATATATTAAAGTATGATTCTTTTTTGGGTTACTCTCTTTGCCGTAACATTTTTCTAGCACTTCTACTGTTCTATAGATTTGAACTGTTTTTTCATTTGACATTATTAAAGTTTGTCGGATTTAGAAAAACGTGAGGGTTGCTTCGACAATCAGATTATACATCTTATGCAATTATCTACAATTTTGGCAACTTGTTACGGCTGTCATCTTTTGATGTTATGCTGCATTTATAGATAAATTGAGCAGATAAATTTGCATGGGAGATTTATTCAGTTAGAGTCCTGAACATCAACTTACTGCATAATATCATTGTTTTATTTTGATGCGACTTTTAAGGACCCAAAGTTTAAATTTATAACTTAAAAGTGTGCAAAATTTGTGCAAAATCTTCTCTTAGAACATCTTGTTTGCTGATTGCATCATCTTTTGCAAGGAATATGTTGCTTTGGCTTTTAAGCGATACCAAAGCTTTTTGCTTTATTGTCACGGTTGAAGAAAATTTTCCATGATTAACCTCTGGTCCTTCTCTTCAGTGTGCAGGATGTGAGCAGTATCACAAATTGGCTGATAATTTAGGCCTTGTAATTGAGTATGACTTGGAGGAGGAAATAAGTGCAGAATCAAATACAGATCAAGTTTAATAAAGTTTTTCTTACAAGTTCATTCTTTTTTGCTTTTCTCTTCAGTTACTCTGGTAACTCACAATGCATTTCTTATAAATAGCAACAATTGGAAGAAATGAAAGAATATTCAATATCCACGCTACAATTTTGATACGTCCGCTCGCCTTTTGAAATCCCATGTTCTTGAATTTTCCAAACTGATTATTTTGTCCATACAAAATAATCTACGTATATGCATACAAACAGCTCATGAATCATGAGGTAAGATAGCCAACTCACATAAAGCTTTATCCTGCAATAAGTAGTGTAAATGCAGTTGCTAATCCAACAGTTCCCCACATTGTGAACCTTCCTTGTTGCTGGTGCAATGCAATTCCTCCATTCTGTAAGACATAAGAGGCAAGAAGTGGTCATACTATATAGTTTGTTGTTCCAGCAAGCATATTGTTGGAACTTGAATATTAACTCATGCAACTATGGAGCACTTACATGCGTTGGAGATGGTGCTGGAGCATCTGCAGCAGTATCCAAAGAATCTGCCACTGTAGATGGAGCTGGAGGGCTTGGGGGAATTGGGGCAAGAGCTGACAAGTGATGATGCTGCTTCTTGTGTTTGTGCTTTTGCTTTCTTTTCTTCTTATGCTTAGGAGGAGCTGGTGCAGGTGAAGGCACTAATGCAGGAGTTGGAGCTGGTGATGGAATGATAGGTGCTGGGGCTGGGGCTGGAGGTGCCTTTGCTGGTGTTGGTGCTGGGGCTGGAGGTGTCTTTGCTGGTGTTGGGGCAGGGGCTGGAGGTGCCTTTGCTGGGGCTGGAGGTGTCTTTGCTGGTGCTGGGGCAGGGGCTGGAAGTGTCTTTGCTGGTGCCGGTGCTGGTGTTTCCTTAGCTGGTGCTGGTGCTGGCGGTGCTTTGGCTGGAGCCGGGGACACTTTCGGTGGTGGCAATGCTGGTGGTGGTGTAGCAGGCGCCGGTGGTAATGCTGGTGGCTTTGATGGCGCTGCGACCGGAGGAGTTTGTGGTGATTGAGTGGGTGAACTTTTAGGAGGTGGGACGGTTGGACTAGTGGCCGGGGCTACTTTCGGAGATGGTGCAGATATAGGAGTGGTTGTAGGTCGATGCGTTACTGCTTTTGCTGGTGATTGCACCGGTGCAGTTGGTACAGTAGAAGTTGGTGATTGAGATGGTGCCACAGGTGTAGTTGTAGGTGGAGGTGTTACTGCTTTTGCCGGTGACTGTATTGGTGCAGTTGGTACAGTGGAAGTTGGTGATTGAGATGGTGCCACAGGAGTAGTTGTAGTTGGAGGTGTTACTGCTTTTGCCGGTGATTGTGTCGGTGCAGTTGGTACAGTGGAAGTTGGTGATTGAGATGGTGCCACAGGGGTAATAGGCAAATTCACCGGTGACAGTGCTGGTGCCTGGCCACTGGTAGGGGTTAAAGGAAAGGTAATGCAAGCCAGGAATAGAACCCAAAACTCTGAAGCCATTTTGTTGTGAAGAGACACTAGAAGTAAGAAATAGTGGCAATATATAGGGTTTCTGGAGCAAGTATTTTTTATCTGCTAAAATAGAAATGTTGTCTTCATGAGAATGCAACACCCCTTCTACTGATATGGTTAGTGGGCCACTGCATATTCCTGTAACTGGAGTTTTATTGGTGAAGAAAGTAAGATCTCCTGAAAAAGTTATTATCTGCTGATGTTTTGCAGGTATAACATCAACTTGCGAGAGATGTGTCACCTGCTTCTTCTTGAAGCAGTAACGTTAACGTAGTTCAAAGCCAGTATGTGGCTTAACTCTACTATTCTCTGGGGACAATGTGATTTTGAAGCCATGTTATATATGTTCACCAAATGATAATACTCGTGGCAAATATGGCCTAAAAGGGTGGACAAGACATGGAGGTGATGTTTATTGGATCATGATGTTTATCCTAACTCCCCCTGTCAATTGGTAACCAGCACCTGTCGAAATAAAACAAGACAAAGCAAGCTGCGGATACCCTTTCTGGTTTCTTGGTCTGTTACTATCTCAGCCATGACCATGTTATCTTGCATCTTCATTACCGCAGACAGAACCAGCCATTGTTGTATAACACTGAAACACTTTTGTTATATGTATTTGGAATACCATTTATACATAATTATGAACTTCGAGGATCCAGTGTTAAAGAGGGATGATATATATGTCAGTTCCTGGAAACTTCGATCATAAAGATCAAAGTTTGCTACTTCTGCTAGAAATTCCACTTGTTTTCTTGTTGAAGCAAACCAAGACAAATCAGGATTACGCCTTCCAGAGTCAGATCAAATCATCTATATATATATATATATCTGGTAATCATGAGAGCATAGTCCGTGAAAGAAGCAGGGCAATTATAAAGTCTAGATGAAAAAATCACAAGATCACATATAGTTATCATAGCTTAAGTTTCAATTATTTGTAAAGAACTCATCAACAATTTGTAATTCATCACAAACAAAACATAACATGGAAGATATTATGCAACTTATCAAGGACTTTTGATTGACGACTTGCAACAGGAAGACAGGACGGTTGTGGAGGCTCGTCTTCATTCTTCTGCTTTTTCCTTCTGAGTTGGAAGAATTGCTGCATAACTTCTGCACACTGTAATTCCAATACCCCTCGGCGAATTGTCATCTTGGGATGAAAGGGATGGACTGGGGGAGCTGGTTTGTCCGTTGGTTGTCCACCATTTCTGTTCTCTTCACCATTTGGGAACAAACTGAAACAATTTGGATATACATAAAATCAAGACATTTTAAACCTGGGGGGTACCTTAACACTAAGAGATAAGAATAACTCACATGAATACAGTTCCTAAATAGAGCTTACGGTGAAAGTTAATTGAACTGATGCCAGTTACTATGGACTGAACTTAGACTCGAGTCAAAATCCAAATGTCTGGAATGATTGACTAAAAATCTGGTCCATGACCTTCATTTTTGTTTTATTTAGTAGTCAGAATTAGCACAATGCAAGACATTTCCAGCCATGCTTGCAGTTCCAGTTGCATCAAACCAAACGTTAGTTGGAAACAATTTGATTTGAATTTTGCAAAGAAATTTGAGAGGAACAAGTTAGAAAAATAAGGAAAAAAGAAGAAAAAGAGGTCCGTGGAGGAAATGTTGTCGAAAATAACCTTATGATGCCATATGCATACCCTGACAGAGGGCAACAGCTATACAGAAAGAAATTCGTCCGGTTACTCCAGGATATGCATAAGTTGACAGCCAACTTATTAGATTCTTGTTGACTGGGAATAACGTTACATGATTTTGACAATTATTCTTACAGAAGGAATTGAACAAGATAATTATTCAAAGATGGCTTTCGTTATAGATAATGAAACATTAAATGAATATGGTTTGCCTCGTTAATAACAGCAGTCAATGCTTAAGCAGAGTATCAGGCAACCATTGATGATATTAAGGAAGAACTGCCTGGAAGGTCGGAAGTTAGGTTTGAGTTATTCAGTAGGAAAGCCAATCGAGTGGGTCGTGCTCTGTCAGAATTCAGATAGTTTAGATGTAAAAGTCTGGAAAGAAAGTTCCTTTGTTGGCTTAGAATGTTTGAAAATTCTGCATTTTGATTAGCTAGGGACCCATTATTGTTTCAGACAAAAATATGTCTTCAAACTTTATAGAGGATTTGAAGACAGCGGCTTCTTACCTGATCCAGCTCCCATCAGCTCCAAGAAGTTTATTGGGAGCTCCCCATACAAGAGTGTCTATTCTTGCTTGAAGGATTGCTCCAGCACACATGGCACAGGGTTCAAGTGTTACATATAGCGTTGCATCCTGAGAATCCACAGATTGGGGAAAACATTTCAATAAGAAAAAAAGTGGAATTAGTGAGGTTCCTTAATTAATTGGAAAGCTAGCATGGAACAGAGTCTCCTACTTCTGAAAGAAGGTCCATTGGAACAAAAGCGGACAGAAACTTTATCTAGGGAATCTAAACATTTCAACCCATAATCGTAATAAAAAACTGTTAATCTCATTTCAGATCTTTACAGGTTTAGAGTGAAAGGAAAAGATCAACACGAAAACAAGTGCTTCAGTTTTTCTAAAATAAACAGAGCTTGTATTGCCAATTTGTCACTGAATAACTTCTCATGATTACACAAGTTCATGGAAAAATAGCTACTAATATTGTAATTGACCATCATATCTTGTAACATGTATGTTTGTCTAACCCACTTTATGCAACTGATAAGCCAGTTTTATATTCAAAATTACTGTTTTCATGGCAATAACAACATAATTGCAGTTTATGAAGTGATCTAAAGCCATTGTTGTTAAATGAAACAAAGCCAATCATGAAGCTTTAAGAATATATGACAGGAGTTTCTTAAGTTCCCCATATCACCATTACTGTTTCTTTCATCTGGTTATTAGTTAGGCATTTCAATTTTCTTTTTAACCTTTTGATCTTTTTGCTTATTGCTTTTAGATGAGAAAAAAAGATCATAATAATAATTAAAAATAAAAAGACCCCTTTTCCCAATTTGTCCCATTCAGTAACAACATACGTTAAAAAGAAACATTACCGAAAGCCTCCATGACCGGAGTTGCTTCGAAGCCTCCCGGATGCATATCATTTCTGCATGAGCAGTGGAGTCCCGTAACTCTTCCACTCTGAAATATGAATATACATAAAAATCCAAAAGAATACTTGTAACACATCAAGCGAATCTGTAAAAGCATGAAACTTACAGGTTGTAGCCACATGCTATAATTTTTCCATGCTGCACCAATACTGCTCCTACAGGCACCTCCCATGTATCAGCGGCATTCTTAGCCTCTACCAGTGCTTCCCTCATAAATATCTCATCAATTTTCCGCTGCTCACTTTCGCGTAGGTATGCTTCCTCCCACTCATCAAATCTATCTCTAATGACCTGCTTGTTTCGCTGAAGCTTCTTATGTTTCAATTCCCCATCCTTCCCATCTCTGCCTGATACTTCATGTAGCTTCCCACTAACATGTTGCTTCGCTGGCTGCATTAGACCGCTATCAGATGCATTACATTTTCCACTATCAAAGCGTTCCTCCACGATTTGACTAGTTGTGCCATGATAAGAAACTGGAACTGGTACTAAAGATGACTTCCCTCCTTCGATGTTAGAGGAGCCAACTTGAAAACCCTTCTGATCTAGACTAAATCCAACATGTTCCTCGTGTTCAGGTGAAGAAATACCTTTTGATGTCAACCCATTTTTGGATATACCAGAATGAGATGATGTTTCTACTTCCAGCTGTCTTGTAATGCCTTTTGTTGCGCTAGTGTCAAGTACTTCTTCCTGACCTTGACCAGAAGTTTGATGCAGTTGCAGCTGAACAGAAGAGGTCACTTCTTTTGGCATGCTTCTTTCCTTTTTTCCATTCCAGTCACTGTTCTCTTCATGATCATGACCAGATAAATATGCATCACTACTAACAGAATCATTTGATGAACTCTTTGTACCAGAATTTACAGCTGACTTGGGCATTTCGGCATGTGAACCCCAGCGTAAGCGAACAATGTTAGCAATGATACCCCACAAGGACCTGCTTGTCCTCCTAACAGCAAGAGTCTCATTAGCTGTGTTGTCTTCTGCTTCTTCTTTCTCTAAAGATTCCTGAGTAGTTGTATCTCTCACATCCCACATTTCATCTGAAGGGCCCGTTGCCCCAGAACTTCCCAACGATGGACCTGAGTCCTGGTCTTTCAGTTGTGAATCCTTGGTGAAATCATGACTGGAATTCTTTTGCCTTCGTTTCTCACCTTCACTATCTACTTTTGTAACAGACATCATCATCTCCTCTTGGGTATCAGGGGTTGAGAGTTCATGTTTTGACTGTTGAATAAAGTCATCAACATAACTTCTGGATGATTCCTCTAAACGATAAGCCGAATCAAGGGTATCTTCACGGGCCACAAGGTTCAAATGCTCACCATAAGCCACACTGCTCATACCTCTGTTATCATCTGATTTATGTTGAGCTGGAGTTCTCCCTCCTGAACTAGTATAAAACAGACTGGAACTACTCTCAAAAGTTTCAGTTGACAACTCTTGGTTTGCATCTTCACCAGTTGGATCAGCAAGCAATGGACCTCTAGCTACCAATTGAGGCGTAGGAGGGATCATTACTGGATTAGAACTTTTCTGGAAATCCTCGTCACGCTCCTGCACATTAGTCTGTTGCATTCTCATCTCAGAAACCCTATCCAAAGACACTTGAGAAGTGGACGCCTCATGTGAGGTTCCCTCACTATAACTCAATACCTTGTCAGCTCTGTAAGTCTCTTTTCGGGATTTGACTTCAAAAGCACTTTCGTCAGTTTGATTCTTTTTTCCTATTTCCAGAAAGGGTTTCACAACTGATGTCGATTTACTTCCTTGATTAATCAAAACATCATCAGAAATGCTTTGATTATTTGTGACAGTTGTACTATCAGTTGCTTGAAGCAATGAAACGTTGGTAACATTCACTGATATATTTTGAACACCTTGGGATCCTTTCCTGGATCGAATTCTCTGAAGTGTAGTTTGATCATTGGAGCTATGCTCTTCTTCAGCACTAGATTTTGTGATAATAGCTGAATCTCCAAGTTCCTTCCTCCAACTAGATTCTGACGTTCTTGTCAAATTTTTCTGTGTCATTCGGTCACCCCTTTGGTCTAGTTGTTCATTGGCATTCTGACTTTTGTTTATGTCTATATCTTCTTCCTGTACTTTTACTTGAGACTCCGACCACTTCTGCAAATTAGAATCTCTGTGGACATCAACATTTCCAATTTCTGAAATTTCAGTCATATGTTGAGTATTTTTTCTCAAACTATCATTTGTGGAACTTCTGCCAACTGTTTTACGAATTTCAGCTCTCCGTCTCTGAAGCAAATCTTCACGCTTTTGATGATGTGAGGCTGCTTCCACATGCCTTGCATATTTATCCTTTGACTCGGTAGCCTCCCGGTAATTTCTTCGGATTTTGGCTTGTTCAACGGATTCATTATCCATCTGGCTATAGTTTTTTTTCCTCTCTTTCTGTGAATAAGAAAGTAAATCTGTTGTTTCTTTCTTGTCATTAAATTTCTTATATGAACTTGGTGCCATTATTGATCGTATTTCTGAGGATTCCTTTCTTAATTGTGTTTCATCAATTTCAGTAAGTTTCTTTTCAGATTTTTTTCTCACATCCCAGTCGAAATTGGTGTTTGTCACTCCAGTTCTACACCCCAATACCCCGCTTTTTCCCTCTGTACCGTCCCTGTGTCTTTTAAACTCTTCAACCATACGCCCCTCAAATCTACCACCTTCATTCTTCAAGTCCTGTCTGCATATTACTGATGATTTTTTTACATCACAATGCTCATCCTGAGATTCCATATCACTGTCAAAATCCTCCCCGGAAAGGGAATAATAAGAGGAAATGCTCTCCCTTCTTCCCTTAAGATTCTCATTGTTTGCAACAGCAACATTTTCTTCATCTTCCATTTTATCATCCACTTTATTACCACTAAGTTGTTCATTTCTTGATTTGACAGTTACCGACTCAAATTTACACTTGGAATCACTCTCCAACAAACCCAACCTGACATCCTTCTTCTTCCTACGGTGATCACCTCGATAATTCCCTCTGTCCTTTATTTCCACTCTCTTCGACAAACTCTTCTTTCTCTCTCTATCAGCCAAGTATTCCTCACCTAATTCCTCACTCAACAAGCTTATCATAGCTTCCACATCATCAACATTACTCGAACAACGCCTTTCCCACGAACTTATTCGACCAAGCCTCTTTTCACTACTCCTACGAATTCTATTACTGCCATTATTCCCTTGAATTGAGTAAGAAACCTCAGAACAACCAAGATCCAGTCCATAAGCAGGAACCCGGTAACTATACCAGTCCCCAGCACCCAAGAACCTCCTATAAGGTGGCCGTTGAATAAGAGTGGATTGCCTCAGTCCATACAACCAACCGGAGCGTATGGGCACTCTAGGAGAACCAAATGAAGACACACAACAACAAGAACAACAGCTACAACAAGAACAACATTGAGCAGGACACGACAATAAAGGGCTTCTCTCAAATCTTTCGTTCAACAAGTTAGAGCAGTCATTGAAGGAAAATGAGAGAGACCCTTTACTTCTAAATGACAAAAGAGTAGAACTAACATAAGCTTGGTGCATTATCTTCGAGATAACAGTGGAAACTCACAAGCTTACCTCAACAAGCTCAGTTGGGTTTCTGGAGCTGAAACTGGAAGTGAAATGATATATGTATTCTATGTCAAGATTAGATCTTTCTTGTTTCTCTGTGTTGAAAGATTAGATTTGTTGAACAAATGAACTCTCCTGTCCTGCCTGAAATGAATACGAGACGCCATCAGATCACTCGAATCGGATGAGTTGACTCGTGAGGTTAGGGCCAACTCGGCTGCAATAAGAACACACAAAACCTGGGCCAGATCACTGTGTTAGTGTATGATAAAATCCTAGATAAGATTGGATTTGTAACAATTGAGTAAATCCATCATGAGATTGGAACATTGTTGGGCTTCATCAACCCAATTCCCTCCTATAAAAGGATTACATATGCAAAACAAAAAACAAAGAATACCAAAATAGTAATAAACCATTTTTATTCCTCTTTTTTAAAAAATAATTTTTATTAAGGTTTCACATTTTTTGATAAATTATTAATCCAAAAAAAAGAATTCTGAAAAACATAAAAGTTATTAATATACATGAAATATGAAAATTATAAATTATTTAAACCTTAAATTTTCTACTAATAAGTGAAATTTATCTATAATTTTTATTTTATTATAACATATTCTGCCCACATAAAGCATAAATAAATCACTAATTATAAATTTAATAAATCAAAATATATAATTTCAACCTAAACTTTAAATTATAAAAGTTTGGATATTATTTCAAATATATATTTAAATTAAAAATTAAACGAGGTTTGAGAATTAATTTAGGTGTTGATATTTAATAAAACTTTAATTAAGATATCTATGAAAACAAATAAATCTTAATTTTGATTAATCACCCTTAATTGAATAATCATACCATATTAAAAGCATTACATTTAAAACTATCTATTTAAGTTTCAAATAACATAAAATCTAACTAACTTGAATTTTCAAAACCCCATGTTTTACTTTTCTCCATTTTTCAATGTCTCATTGATCATGACTAACAATAATAACAACATATCAATATAAATCTCACGGATATACAGAATCTGAGAAGATTCAAAAATATACAGTCTTACCTTAATTAACAAAAAAATAATTAAAAATACATAGTAAAATAATAAAATAATAATTTATCAATCACGGTCAATTTGAGTTAAATATAGAAATTTCATTTTCTTACTATAAAATGGAGGCAATATGAACTAGCCACCAATATTTCATTAATTAATAAAAAAGTCAATAAGAGATGAGTCCACGTGATCATCTCAAAGACTTATCGCTGGTCTCTTATGTACCAAATTTGTCTAATTAGTCTGAATAGAAAAGATTCTTTCCACACAATTAAGATTAGAGATGTAAATCGACACGTTGGGATGCGCCCGAGCTAGCCCTAGCCTGGCCCATGGCCTGGTAGCCCGAGATGAGTTAACCCATTACCCGGCCCAACTACAAGATAATATGCCCAGCTCGTTATTATTTTTTAAAGAAAAATTTTCCAAAACGATTTCATTTTTGAAGTAACAACCGGGCTACAGGCCGAGCTAGACCAACCAGTGGCCTGCTCAATCTCAACCCATGGCCCGCCCAAGATCTAATTAACCTGGATTAAAATACGGGCCGGGTTAGTTTTGACATCCATAATTAAGATTTTAAGACTTATAGCTTGTATGCTTTTGAACTCGTTAATTTTTCATATTAAAAATAAAAGATAAAGATTTTCTTGTAATTAAAATTTTTTAGTTTTAAAATTTTCAAATAATATTTGTACCTTTCAATTTTCTAAAAAACTTCATTTTTTACTTTAATTATAACAATAAAGTACATGCGGTATGAATATCTCAGTTGGAATATAGACTCAATTTAAATTAATAATTTATTATAATTATCTGAAATTATTAACTCATGTCAAATTCAATTAATTTAGAATAAGTTTGAGAGTTCAATTGGATTACCATGTTGATGATATTTGGTTTCATGTATAATATTTTATCATGTATATTTCATCATTATTTTTTAATCGGTTTAAAAAAACAGCTTTTTTAAAAAAATTATTATTTTAAAGCTTACAAGATTTCTAAAGTTTCGTAAACGACAACAGATATTTATATCTTTAATCTCAAAGTAGAAAGGGCTCTTTGAATTTTTATTTATTTTATGTTTTCCTTATTGAGCCCCTCGAAAGGATCCTTGAAGCGAGTAACACCAAATTTGCTTATCCCGTTATCTTTCGGGTATAGGTCCTAGATGACGCAAGGGACTGCTAGCCGCATCCCTTTATCATTCAGGAATTCGAACTTAGGACATAAAGAACTGAGGGTGTAACCTAGTGACTCTGATACTACTGAGTTCCCCCAAAAGGATTCTTTAAGGGGAGTAACATCAAATCCACTTATCCCGTTATCTTTTGAGGACAGGTCCTTTTGGAATCTTGTATTGTGCAAAGAGATCAAAATTAAAATAAAAGAAAAACACAAGCAATTGTACTTTTTTTTGTTTGCAATTAAAATTGTAACTATTACTTTTTTATAATCAACATATCCTGTGCACAAAATTTTCCGCTTTGCGAGGATCATCGATATTCACAATCTTCCTCTTGTATTTTTTACAAAGAAGTGATGGACAATTTTGTCATTTCTCCAAAAGTTGGATAACTATTAATTGCATTTTTTGGTTTTTTTAAATAAATTATCGATTAAGTTACGTAATTTGATCCAATAAAGTGCCCCAATAAATAATCTAAATTAATGGGTCGAAATTTAGGAGAAACATAGATCCCGATTAAAGTGGACTGAACTCATATCGAGCCTGTGATGAGAAAGCTCGATATAGAAGCTATATATAAAGGTCAAGATCTCCTGCAGTTGTTCATATCATTTATAGGCATACGATTTCTCTGACTTGTTAAGAGCGCTTAAGTTTTGAAAAAATTGTAGAAGGAAATTAACCACGTGTAGTGAACGATTTTCATGAAGGTACCCGAAGATTGAAGCTCGTTTTAGCCACAAAAATTGATTGGAAAGTTGAGATAGAACCGAAATCAGATATTCCGCATTTCTTTAATTTTTTTCCCCTTCTAAGAGCGATCAAAGATACGAAATAAGGTCTATCCTACATATTATAAGAAGTTATTTCCATAATTCAAACATCTAACCTTCTAATCACAAAGTTTGCAAGTTATTCGAAAGCTCTCTCTCACAAACGAAGTTCCCATCTTGATCACTCAAATCACTCTCTAAATTATAGTCCTTAAATCTTTTTTTTTTGTGTTTGTGGTTCAGAATTCCACTTAAAGGGTTCATGACCAACCAGAAATGCAATTGTAGATGCTTCTGTCCATCAGCTAGACGTTGGCTTTGTCGGGATCTTGTTTTCATACTTCTTGTCAAACTAAGCATAATAAACATTATAAACACGTAACAAGCTCTTCGACAATGAAGTTATCTTCTGAATTTGACAAGTCCAACATACAATAATAGCTCATGACCAACAGCAAATGCAGTAGATTTTTCTGATCATCTTCAACTAGTCTGGTCAGGTATTCACTTAAATTTGATTTTTCTGATCATCAACTAGTCTGGTCATAATTTTGATTTTTCTCTTCATCAGCTAGATCATGGAAAATGGGTGTTATGTGTTATATTATATAAATGTAAATCCTTTTTGTTCTCGTACTTCACTTTCTAAGTATGATATTGACAATACGAGCATAAGTATGATAAAAGAAAGAGATAATCAATCATAGACTATTCTAACTTTTTAAGATTTTTTTTCAATTCAATACTTAAAGTTTTAAAAATTTTAATTGAGTAATTAACTTTTTAAAACTTTAATAGTTCGGCCCAAAATGTTAGCTCTATTAATATTTTACTGACTTACCTAACAGAATCTTTATTATTTATAATATGTACACGTTCGCTCAAAAAAATTATTCTCACTCCAGCCTAACTATAACTACTATATTTTCAAGTGAATATTTGTATGTCATAAACAACAAAGATTACGTTAGCTAAATTAGTAAATTATTATTAGAATTTTTAATATGGGATGAGTGTAGAGTCCATTAATAATAATTGAGTTTGGGTTAACTATTATCAGAATGACTAGAACTAGTCATTTAGATAATTGACCTTTAACATTTATAAATTCTTTAATATTTTCATGTTTATTCAATATCGGATACTCTAACACTCCCCCTCAAGTATAACTGGGACTGGACATTCAGTTGTCACTTGAAATAAACGCAGCGGTAATTAGACCGGGCCGCTAGGACTGGACATCCAGACGGACAATAATACTGCTGTCGCTTGCAACCAAATTAAAAACAAACTAACTTCTGTTAATACAAAATAATGTAGTAGTGGAAAGTAGGAAACAAAGATTGTACGAGTTCGA
>JANZXR010000001.1:814601-846296 GCA_027575705.1 Erythroxylum echinodendron
CTTGCCTGCGAATGGGCCAAGGAGAACGCGGACTGGTCCTAGGCTTGGAATGGCCGATAGGTATGAGACTGATCTTTGAAGATTGGACCGACCGGCCTGTGAGTCATTACGACTGGGCTCGGGCTCAGCACGGCCGACCCGACCAGGTTAAATCTTTTAAACCTTAAACATCTCGACTTATCAATTCAATTTTTGATTCGATTTTCAAAACATTGCTAATTAATTAGTGGGTGAAGAATAAAATTTTCCATTTAGCAACTTAAATTCAAATCTTGAAACGAAATGAAATGTTGTGACAAATTCAAAATATTGGAGAGAATTAATAATTTAAATTTAATAAAAAGGTCAAATGAACTTCACGTGGAATGAAAGGGACAATCAATCTACCACTTTATTAAATATTTTTTTACAGAATTATTAATTGTCTTTTTGGTACGTTTTACACGATTGATTTGACGCTTGCTTTATTTTATTTTAATTTCCATATACTTTTTGGAACTTATAATTATCGTAAAAAAATTCTGATTGGACAATGTCAAAATCATGACTGCTTCCTGTCTGCTAAGTCATAGTTCCAACTTCCACGGCTCAGATATTTATAATATATTAAAGTTTGAATCAAAATTTCAACGAGTTAAATAAGTTGAAAATATAGAGTCTAACAAAATTTAATAATACGTAATTTTATTTTTATATGATAAAAAAACTATTTTTAATATACTCATATATAAATATGACAATAAAAAATAATACAGATTATGAGAGTAGAAGTAAAATCTCGAATTAAAATAAATATTATAAATATTTTGACTTCGTTATTTCATAAACTATTTGATTATATTTATAAATGAATGAATTAATAAATAAAATTTATGTGATATTAATATTATTAACTTGTAGAATTTCCCTCCATAAATTAATATATTATTTTCCTAAAATAGATTGAGACAAGAGTAGGTTTACACAAACCTTTTATCGTTGATAGTAAAATTTAGTATACAAACCTTATCATTAAGTAGATCCAATAGTTACTAAACTTTCCGGACACAAAACTTACCGTTAAGTAGAATCAATAGTTAATGAGAATTGTTAATAATATAACAGGGCGTTTAGTCCACTAGTTGCAATAGATAATAAATAGAATAATTATTTTTAAAAATAAAATATATGAAGAATAAAATAAAATGGTATTACTTAATTTAGTTTATTCCTAAAAATTTAAAATAATAAAAAATAACTAACAAAAAGATTAAATTATTTATTATAGTCTCCACTAACTATATAATAATAATAATAATAATAATAATAATAATATTGTGTTTTATTTTATTTTATTATTATTATCATCATCATTATCATTAATTTAGTAAGAAAAATAATAATAATAAGAAAATAATAATAATAAAATTATTAACAACAACAACAACAACAACAATAACAACAACAATAATAATAATAAGAAGAAATTATCTTTACATATTTTACGTTTTGCGGAATAGGTAAAGACATGGGAGAGGTATCTTTAGCTATTCCTCAAAATGTAGGAATCAATAAACCAGAGATTAGTTATTTTTATGTTATTTTCTGACCAAACAAAGGAATAATTATTCGTCAGGAATACATCAGTAATAAAATAACTATTCCACTCAACCAAAGAGGTTATAAGAGATTTCATTTAACGATCTCAACTCTTAAATTCAAACCATCAAATTTAACTCAAATGATAATTTATTATAATTATTTTAAATTATTTATTCTAGTTCAATTAATTTTAATTATGTTTAAGAATTAAGTTGAATTTTTATATTAGTAATATTTGATTATTTTATAAATTATATCCACATTACGCGTATTTTGTAATTATTTTTTAGGTGAGATCTAAAAGAATGAGCTTTATAAAAAATTGAAAACTATAACTATTTTTTTTGGAATGTTAAGAATTTCTTAAATTTCCTCAACCACGAGAAAAGTATATTGTTTATTTTAAAATAAAATACTAAAATTAAGTAATATTAGCATTTTGTTAATCATACTAGCAATATAAAAAAAACCACCTTGTGGATTTCATGTTATAATTTACTCCCAAAAATAGTAATAAATAACAAAAACATGACTATAAAAATTTATGAACAGTTTCCCGCGAAAGAAAGTCGTATCTTTCATTGATGGCATAGTAAAATTTCCAAGGAAATGAAGATCCTTTTTCTAAAATTGGAACTTTTGTCTATGGGTCTTGACAATTTCTTTAGTTTCCAAACAGATGATTTTTACATACAGGCAAGGCTGAGATCAAATGCGCGTTTTTCTTGTTGAAATTTCAAAAGAAGTTGGAAATTAAAGTTAAGGAATCAACATATGCAAGCTAGTAACAAAATTAACTGAAAAAAAAGGTCAAATTCCAAGATCTAACGTGCAGGTTGCGTCATCTCTTTTCTTCTCTGCTTTTTCTTTCTTGGGTTGCTTTGATTTATTGTTTTTCTTTTTCACTTGTATTCGAAGTTGTAAAGGTCAAATGCTTGGTGTGTTGTTTCCTGGGAAACTGTGTCAGGTTTCATGAGTGTTACTTAGAGGGTGTGTATAAACAACGGTACCAATATTAACAAAACTTCCGTACAATTTCGTTAGAGCCTAGGCACTGGTTCGTATGTCCTGTTCGACCAAGTCTTTGTTTTCCCCGTAGAATTGTATTCATGGAGAATACTGTTGTTACTTGTTCCTGGGGTTTCATTTGAGAACTTTCACCTTAACTGACACTAGGTTTGGTTTCGTTGTTTTGGGTTCATCTTCTTTGCTAGTTGTGATCCTATAAATCTCCTGTTTTCTGCCAAAAACCTATGTGGGTTTCTTGTTTGAAGTTCCCAACTTTATCGTTCCCCTTGAACATGCTGTTCAGCTATTGCCATTTTTGAGCTTTAGTTTTAGTGGGTCTTTTAGATTCTCTATAAAGTTTGCATCTTTTATCTGGGTTTTTGTTTTATACTTGGAGGCTGGAAATTTTTATTCACCTGAAAGTTTTCTATTGGCTGTGTAGGGGTTACTGATTCTGAGTTTTGGTCATATCAAAGATTGCCTCTTTAAGGAGCTGTTTTTAGCTCATTGGCAGTAAATTTCTTGGTGTTGTTCGGAGGATTCTGTTTCTTGGTGATTTCTGCTAGTTTCTTCTTTCCCTCAAAGAAGCTGCATTCTACTGTTAACAGTTTCTCCAAGAAATTTCAGAAAAGATTCAAATTTGCCGGGTGAACCCTCTGTCTGACTCCAAAGATCTTCTCATAGTGTTTTCTTCTGTTTCTCAAAGAAGCAGCATTTATCGATGTCAAATTGATATCACAGACACCACAACTCTCTGGTTACCTTACCTATTTGTATCTGATAGCCAATGGCCGGTGGTAGAAGGAGGAGACTACGTTTGAGTAAGATCTACTCACTTGGATGTGGTAAAAGGTCATTATTCAAGGATGACCATTTACAGATTGGGACGCCAGGATTTTCAAGGGTTGTGTTCTGTAATGAACCAGAATGTTTTGAGGCTGCAATTCGAAAATATGTTGATAACAGTATTAGTAGTACCAAATATACTCCTGCAACTTTCATTCCTAAATCATTGTTTGAGCAGTTCAGGAGAGTGGCCAATTTTTTTTTCTTGGTCGTTGGTATTTTGGCCTTCACTCCTCTTGCACCTTTCACGGCCGTCAGTGCTATTATTCCTCTAATTGTGGTTGTTGGAGCCAGCATGATCAAAGAGCTGATTGAAGATGTACGACGAAAGCAGCAGGTATTTTTATTTGTTTACTAGGTTTATCTCTTATCCTTTGCCCTCTCTTAGTGGTCAGTCCTAAAACCCTGGAGAAGTTTGTCTAGTTTAGGGGATAATTGGTAAGTTTTAGCCAGGCTACAGATTCTGAATCAAAATGGAGATTTTGTGTGGTTCAGGAGGCCTGAAGGAATGAAAATCTGTAGGTGCTTAACTTCAGATGGTTCATAATCATTTCATTTCTCTTATCTGCAAATATCTTTCTGTTTACCAGTAAGGGAAAACATACCGTGAGTTAGACTTCTTGAAGCATCATCATTGTAGGATCTAGGTCTTTCTCTTGGTTATATGTTTTTACCAAAATTTGATATTTCTGGGTAATTTATTAGTGAAAACTGCAGATTTGTCGGTAGGACTTCAAATTGAGTTGAAGCTTGTGTGTTGCCTGAGCACGTTTTTTCTTGTGATAATAGTCTTTGTGCAGTTTCTCCTTTTTTGGAAATTCTGTTGCCAATTTATGATTTTGAACATGAGATTTCTTCTCAGGATATTGAAGTGAACAATAGGAAAGTTAAAGTGCATGAACGTGATGGAGTTTTCAATCAAACTCAATGGAAGAATCTGAGAGTGGGCGATATAGTCAAGGTGGAGAAGGATGAATTCTTTCCAGCTGACCTCCTCTTGCTTTCATCCAGTTATGAGGATGGAACCTGCTACGTGGAGACCATGAACCTTGATGGAGAAACAAATCTGAAACTTAAACAGGCAGTGGATGTAACTTCTGTGTTGCTTGAAGATTCTAACTTCAAGGATTTCAAGGCTATGGTGAAATGTGAAGACCCAAATGCAAATTTATACTCCTTTGTTGGAAGTTTGGAGTTCGAGGAGAATGTCTATCCCCTCAATCCTCAACAGCTTTTACTTAGAGACTCAAAGCTAAGAAACACAGATCACATATATGGAGCAGTTGTCTTCACAGGACATGACACAAAAGTCATTCAAAATTCAACTTCTCCCCCCTCAAAGAGAAGCAGAATTGAGAGAAAGTTGGACAAGGTTATTTATCTCTTATTCGGTATTGTGTTTTTGATGGCATTCATTGGTTCTATTTGCTTCGGCGTAGATACTAACGATGATTTAGAAAATGGAAGGATGAAAAGGTGGTATTTGAGACCAGATAAGTCTACAGTTTATTTTGATCCCAAGAGAGCAGCTGTTGCATCTGTTCTTCATTTCCTGACAGCCCTGATGTTGTATGGCTACTTCATTCCAATCTCCTTGTATATATCAATAGAAGTCGTTAAAATTCTTCAGTGTCTTTTTATCAATCAAGATATTCACATGTACTATGAAGAAGGTGATAAACCAGCTCAATCCCGTACATCAAATTTGAATGAGGAACTTGGGCAAGTTGATACAATACTCTCTGATAAGACTGGAACATTAACTTGTAATTCCATGGAGTTTATTAAGTGTTCAGTGGCTGGGGTTGCTTATGGTCATGGTGTTACCGAGGTTGAGCGAGCTATGGAAAGAAAAAAAGGTCATCCATCAGTGCATGCAAAGGAAAATGGTTTCCATTACAAGGATACAACCCATACAAAACCACCGGTTAAAGGCTTCAATTTTGAAGATGAAAGGATAATGAATGGAAACTGGACCCATGAGAGCAATGCTTCTGTAATACTACAGTTTTTCCGTTTGTTAGCAATCTGTCATACTGCCATTCCTGACGAGGATGAAGATAGAGGTACGATCTCATATGAAGCTGAATCACCAGATGAAGCGGCATTTGTGATTGCAGCAAGAGAATTTGGTTTTGAATTTTGCAAAAGGACTCAAACAAGCATATCTGTGCGTGAATTTGATATGGAGTCTGGGACAAGGCTTGAAAGGTCAGTATATCTTTTTTTTTTTCATGCTTCTGAATAAGGGAAACATGCAATCAAAATTTAAGAAAAACTTGTAAATGTTTTTCTCTTTTTCTTTTCTTTAGCAATCATGTTGGATCATGTGAGATTTTAGTTTCAATACCTCTAGATTATTTTGCATTAGATTGTTCAGCAAGCCAGTCTTCTTATCCTATTTCTGATCCTTTTTGTTTCCTTGCACTGAAGGTTTTAATGTTGAGTCTGACAAGCTGCTCAAGTAGATAAATGTTTAGTATTGTATTTCTTGCTGATAGCTTTCAGTTGGAAGTATCTGGGGAATTAGTGGTCTTGTTTCCTTTACTACAATTATTTGCTAATTTTTAAAGCAGAACTTTGTATTTCTGATTATGTGCATTTCCAGGTAAGATGAGAATTGGTTTTGTGAAGCCATACATCCATGTGTGGTTGTTTCAATTCTTAAAATCTTTTCTTAGGAAATACTTACTCTTTCTTGCAGGTTGTACCAGATCTTAAGTGTTTTAGAATTCAACAGTGCAAGAAAGAGGATGTCTGTCATCGTGAGAAATGGGGAGGGACGGATACTATTACTTTCTAAAGGAGCCGATAGGTTTGTGACAATCTACTTGATCATAGTTGTTTTTCGTTTAAACTCCAATAGAATTTCATCTTAACCTTTTATCCAATGCAGTGTCATGTTTGAAAGACTTGGCAAGAATGGCAGAGAGTTTGAATTGGAGACAAAAGACCATGTAAATGAGTATGCTGATGCAGGCCTAAGGACCCTGATAGTTGCTTATCGTGAACTTGGTGAAGAAGAATATAAGGTTTTCAATCAGAAATTGGCTGAGGCCAAAACTTCAGTTAGTGCAGATCGGGAAACTTTGATAGAAGAAGTAGCTGATACAATTGAGAGGGATCTAATTCTTCTTGGTGCTACTGCTGTTGAAGACAAACTCCAAAATGGGGTCAGTTGAAAAGGCTAAAACAGCATTAACATGATCATCACTTTCTTAAAGATTTATATATAATTTGGTTTGTTGCTCATATCAGGTTCCCGCCTGTATAGACAAGCTTGCTCAAGCAGGAATTAAGATCTGGGTTTTGACTGGAGACAAAATGGAGACTGCTATCAACATTGGGTATGCTACTTTCTTAGGAGTTTTTGTCTAGATTCTAAGACAAGGCCTATAATTCATATAGAAAACGATTCTCTCTAACTTGGTATGAATGTGCAGATTTGCTTGTAGTTTACTTCGACAAGGAATGAAGCAAATTGTAATCACCTTGGATACTCCAGAGATCCAAGCATTGGAGAAAACGGGGGAAAAGGAACCACTTATCAAGGTAATTATTAGTTTCATTCATCAACAATATCAACCCAAAGAGTTAACACAATTTATTTGCTAAGAGGATTTAAGGGTGCATATAAGAATGTCATACAAAATACTTACTTAAGTCTGCACTGTTGCTTCTATTACAGGCATCAAAGGCAAGTGTCCTCAAGCAAATAAATGACGGGAATTCTCAGATTTCTGGATCAAGTGGAAGTTCTGAGGTGTGTGCTTTGATCATCGATGGGAAATCACTCGCTTATGCTTTGGAGGGTGATATGAAGAACAAATTTCTTCAGCTTGCTCTTAGTTGTGCATCTGTCATTTGCTGTCGTTCCTCACCAAAACAGAAGGCATTGGTGGGTTATTGCTATTTGCATTATTCCTTGCTTTTGGTGGTCCATCCCTTTTCCTATCAGCACTTTGGACCTGTGCTTGAGTCATTAGTTCCTTAACTCTTAAACTTTGGCTTGGGGTATAATTATATTAAACTATGTAGTTCAACATACAGGTCACAAAACTAGTCAAAATTGGGACTGGAAAAACAACCTTGGCAATTGGTGATGGTGCCAATGATGTGGGCATGCTTCAGGAAGCAGATATTGGGGTTGGAATCAGTGGGGTTGAAGGAATGCAGGTACCATATAGTATATATGCATTACGTTTACCATGGTATCACTATGTTTGCTCAGATTCTTTTAAACCCTAGTCAGTGCTTATGTCAACTCAGGCTGTCATGTCAAGTGACGTAGCAATTGCACAGTTCCGATATTTGGAGAGGTTGCTACTCTTACATGGACACTGGTGTTATAGAAGGGTCTCATCTATGGTAATTCTGACTTTTGGCTTAATATTCTCACCATCAGTTTCAAATTGAACTTCGTCATGGTTGATCTTGTAACTGATCATCAATTGAGCATTCTATATGTTGTCAGTTCACAAGTTCATTCTTCTGTTGGCAGGTATGCTACTTCTTCTTCAAGAATATCACGTTTGGTTTCTCGTTGTTTTTATATGAAGCGTACACATCATTTTCTGGGCAACCTGCTTACAATGACTGGTTCTTGTCACTTTACAACATCTTCTTCACTTCACTTCCGGTGATTGCTTTGGGTGTCCTCGACCAGGATGTATCCCCCAGTTGTTCTTTGAAGGTATGTGGCCTAAGCATTATTTATGGTTCTTGACTGGTGCCTGTTTGTACCATTTAAGACATTAGTTTTCCGTCTTGGATGAACCGTGAAGATGCGTCATTTTGAAAATACCTTCATGTAAAACTACGCAGATTGATGAAAATGATTGCTGTTTGAAAACCTGGAATCTTGATTGATTGTATTTTGAATCTTTTGGCCAATTTCATAATGTTTGATCTCAAAATTCTCTTCAGTTTCCTCTACTATACCAAGAAGGGGTCCAAAATGCACTCTTCAGCTGGCGCCGAATTATTGGCTGGATGTTCAATGGTTTCTGCAGTGCAATAATAATTTTCTTCTTATGCTCAAGAGCACTGCAGCACCAAGCCTTCAACAGTGATGGAAAAACTGTGGGGCGAGATATTTTGGGTGCAACGATGTACTCGTGCGTGGTGTGGGCAGTGAACCTGCAGATGATACTGTCTATCAGTTACTTCACGGTTATACAACACATTCTGATATGGGGTTCAATTGCTTTGTGGTACATTTTTCTCCTGGTGTACGGAAGCATATCTCCCATTTTGTCTACAAATGCTTACAAAATCTTTGTTGAAGCCCTTGCTCCAGCCCCTTCGTACTGGCTCGTCAAGTTGCTGGTTATCTTCTCATCCCTGGTTCCGTTCTTCACTTTCTCGGCGTGCCAAATGTGGTTCTTTCCCATGTACCATCAAATGATACAGTGGATCAATCATGAAGGTCAGTCGAATGATCCAGAGTACTGTGAAATGGTGCGTCAAAGGTCGTTGCGGCCGACAACAGTTGGTTCCACCGCACGGGCGGCAGCAGGAAGTGATCGGTTAAGGGATAGAAGCCGAAACAACTCGTGAGCTTGGTATGCCTTTCATGGAAGATGATCACAGATTGTTGTCTCTGGTTATAATAGAAAAGATAGGAACTTTTAACCTTTTCCTTTCTTATATATTACTACACACTCAGATTACAAGGTTTATACAGTTTTAGGATTTTTAGGTGACTTTGTAATCATCCAAAATTTTACTTGATTTGGGCATTTTACTCCTGTCATACTTCAGAGTTACAAAAATGTAGTTTATTTTCCCGTGTAAGATTACTGGAATATATTTTGAACAAATTCAGAAAAATCTTTATCCATTCAGATGTTGCAGTGTCTGTGTATGGAGTTACGAAGCCCCCTTGTATGTACGTTGTTAAATCTACTTACTAAAAGGATGTCTTGGTTAGTTATGTACGTTGTTAAATCTAGACTAAAATGATGTTTTGGTTAGTTATATAAAAAAAGCTTTCGATTTGATGGCGTTGGTGTACCAGGTTCTTCAATCAAGTTTTGAGGAGATCTGAATTGGATAAGCTGTGTATTCTTCTCTAAATCTAATCCCACTTGACATAACCATCTGATGTGTATTTACTGATAATTTAATGGCCAAGTGTTCTTGTTGGTAATACTTGTTCCAGTTTTTACTAATTCTTCATATTTGTTTTCTTTACCAAGAACATTGGACTGCCAAGAAAACATATGTAAGATTATCAACCAAACAAAAAATTTTTCGTGTCAACATTAACATAGGTGAGATCATCTGCTTCCTGATGTTCTAAACAAGAATCATATCAGGAAGCAGAAGTCCAAATTGAATCCATCAGAGAATGCCAAAAAACAAAAAAAAGTTCTCTGCAAGTCTTCTTCTCCACAGGATCAGGAGCGCACAGTTTTTTATTGCTTAAAAGTTCAGATTCAATGGGTATCTCCACACAAGGGTTATGATTCATCATCATCGGTCTGCCATGTAATGTAAATTTACGCACACCTGCTTGAAAATGAAAAGATGAGTAATTGGAAACGTGAAGAAAAAGTTGCAGAACCCAACTGAAAGAGAAAAGTTGAAAATCATAAGAATTAAGAGGAGCTAGATACTCGGATCAGAATGGTAGAGTAAGAGGCAAAGCTCAAACTTGATTCCTAAAAATCAGAAACTACGATCCATTGTCGGAGTTCAACAGACTTGTCAGCTTCTTCATCATCTTCAAGCCTGATAGCCAAGTTTGACTCAATTTTATCAGAACATACGATATGCACCAGAAAACTCAACTGATTGAACAGAAATAAAGAGAAATTGCCATGTTCGCGTACTTGAGCGATAAAAGATGGATCATCCAAAAGGAAATCAGAAAAACAACTTATTGACATACGTACATTTCAGATTCAGATGTTGGACTTGGCCGTAACCAGATTGGTGGTGGCCAAAATATATCAGCCAAACTAAGAAAACAAACTAATGGCCTACCAACGCCATCCCAGAAGTTGCAAACTCCTATCTTGTTGAACACTCTAATTTCACGCCATTCAAGTCCTGTCATTGAATAATCCATATCAAGAACATCAAAATGGTCTTCATAATAAATGTGATTGCCTATACATCCTGCTGATTCCTTAGCAGTAACGGAAAATCGACAGTTATCACCAAGAAACAGTGATCTATCCTCCAAACTCTGCACCTCTTCCCATATTTTCTCCTTCAAATTCAGTTTGAAGACGAAGAACACAAGTCTCTGATGAGTAGTTCCGTCTGTTCTAACGTAAGTAAAACTTTCTTTATCATAGTGACGGAAGTATCGAAAAGACTCATCGTCGTTTTCAGGAGGATCCAAGTTGGCATGAACCAAGAAAAGATCACTACAAGACTCGATCAAGTACCTGCGACCACCACTGCCTGAAACTGGAGATGAGATCGTGTGAACAAGATCCAATGATGAACTGAACACTGCAACAAGCCCCGACCTTTCAAGACCATACCATTTCCCTTCATAGAAAGCAACATCCTCGTACTTGAAACCTCGTCCCTCATTGATCAAAGTCCACTTCTTGTCACGATCTTTCATGTAGAACATAGTCCCACCATTGTATATTCCCACCATGACATCTGAAGTGGAAGACAAAACTACCCTGTTGACATTAAGAGCACAAAGTTCTTCTCTTTGTCGATAACGCCAATGATCTGCGCCGTAGTTTACCATTCGCGGAACGGGAAAATTCGAACGGTTTTTGAATCGAATGCCATAAGCTCTGGTAATCTCTGTGACACGATAATCCAACAAGTTCAGATCTTTGGGTAGTGTTTTTGGAGAAAATCCAATGTGCCTAACCTGCTCAAATGGATTCAACAGACACAATTTTCCATCTTTTTTGGTTTTGACCCTGATCAAAAGGGCTTGATAAGGAGCCTCAGGTCGGGGTTCTAACGGCTCGAGAAGGTAAAAGGAACTGTGTTCGAGGGAAAAGAAGCCTCGCCGGTTCCGGTGAATTGGGTCGTCGGAGGAAATGGGGAAGGGGAGTTTTGATGGGAAAGCTGGAGTCTTGCAGAGTTTGACGGAGGACCGCCATGATTTGCAGACACCCCTGAAGCGAATAAAGTCAACGGAGTTGAGACAGTTGGCTATTGAAGCCAAGAGATCCTTCGGAAGTTCTGTCCACGAGAATGTACTCATTTTTTAAGCTTCAATTTCTGAATTCTGATTCTTCTCTTCATGGACTTGGAAAGCACTCACCTTTCTATGTATATTAACATGTGGAAGGAATTGACATTTTTCATAGAACTTGGAGAACACTCATCTGACATTTTTCATAGAACTTGGAGAACACTCATCTTTGTATACAACTGTTTAATGACTTGGATCACACTCTATCTTTGTTACGTTAATATTATCACATTAAACTAAACTTGGTTATTTCGATTAGTTCATCACTCTCATCTTTTATGTAGAATTCTTGAGTTTGAGTTTAGAAATAGAAAGACCTGTTTGGTCAGCACTTTATCTCTTATGGACTGACTCGATGTGAATAGGGATTAGTCTAGGTGTGAATAGTTTAAAAGCGCCTTCTTATAATTAAGACCCTCTTAAAACACCTTGTAGGTTAAAAAAAAAACACATTATAGTGAAATGATCAAATTTCCAGCTAAATATGTGTCAATCAATTGCTATTTATTAAATTTGAATTATAATATTCTAAAATATTAAAATTAAATTGGTATTTTGATAAAAATATTAGGATGTAAATTTATAGATAACTATTCTAAAGGTTTATTAGTATATAAAAGATAATTATATCCAAGTCTTAAAATATGTCAAGTGCTACTCTATGCTAATAATATCATATAATAAAATGTTGAATGATTCTCGAATCTCAAAGTATGATAAAAATTTATCAAAGTGATATTATAATTAACAATTAAACCGATTCAGTTATTTTAATTATTAAAATTTTTTATTCATCAAATTTTTATTCAATTTTTAATTATTGTTATATAAAAATTAATTAATTAAATTTCTTTTTTAAATAAATTTCAAAATTTTTAATAAATAAAGAAAATCTCTTCAGATTATATTTTAAAATTTTCAATTTTGTTTATTTTTAATTAATTTTATGACAATATTAACTATCACTATTACCAACCACAACACTTAGGCTGTATTTGGATCTGCGGTGCGGTGGGAATAAATACTTATTCACCGCAGTTTTCAAACATATTCATATGTTTGGATCTGCAGTAAACAACCGGAGGTTGGAGAAAAGTGCGGTGCTACCGTCGAAGTCAATAAGCAGAAAGAGAGTTGCGGTTAAAAACTGCTTCTACGGTAGAAATTTTACTTTCGATTAATAACCTTCACTACAACTATTATTTTCCATTATACTCTTAATTAATACAACTAATAATATATTTTTATGAAATATTTTATTTACTAAATTTATTTTATTTATATTTTCTTATTTATTATTTATAATATTAAATTTATATGACTAATATTATATTTTTTAATTATTTATACAACAATTAAGAGTTTATTAAATCAATGAGCTTTTTAGTCATTTTATCTCTTTTCAGCAACCACAGCTGCACTTGCCAAACACCTATTCTCACATTTCAGCAGTTACCAAAACAGCAATCCTAAATACATAAGTACTTATTGAGAATAAGTACTAATCATTTTAGCAGGTTGATTTCAGTAAGTTGTCAACCGACATTTGATTTCAATTGGTTGTCAACCAACACCGCTCCCTCAAACCAAATCTTAGTAATACCCCGCATTACCCGAGGTTGTTTCTAAATTATTTATAAAGGAAAAAAAAGAAAAAAAGAAAATAAAAATAAAATCATAACAGAATGAAACTTTTTAAAATTTAAAATTCTCATAATGTCGGTTTAATTTTGCATTTCATCTTTTAAATTTTACTGTACATTAGCTGTGTACAGAGTTCCATGTTCTGCAAGCACGATGAACAATGTCAAATCCTTGCATATGTTAATGGCAGCATATAAAGATGAGTGATTTCCAGGTCCATGAAGAGAAGAATTAGAAATTGAAGCTCAAAAGGATGAGTACATTCTCATGGACAGGGCTTCCAAAGGACCTCTTGGCTTCAATAGCCAAGTGACTCAATTCCGTTGACTCTTTTCGCTTCAGTGGTGTCTGCAACTCTTGGCGGTCCTCCGTCAACCGCTGCAAGACTCCAGCTTTCCCTCCAAATCTCCCCTTCCCCATTTCCTCCGACGACCCAGTTTTCCCAAACTGGGCAGGCTTCTTTTCCTCGAACAAAGCTTCTTTTACCTTCTCGAGCCACTAGAACCCCGACCTGAAGCTACTTATCAAGCCCTTTTGATCAGGTTCAGAAGGAAAAGAGATGGATATGTGTGTCTGTTGAATCCATTTGAGCAGGTTATGTACATTGGGTATTCTCCAAAAACACTATTCAAAGTTCTGAACTTGTTGGATTATCGCGCCACAGAGATTGCTACAACTTATAGCATTCGATTCAACGATCGTTCAAGATTTCCTCCTCCGCGAATGGTGAACTACGGCCAATATTTTGATGTTGACAGGGCGGTTTTGTCTTCCACTTCAGATGTGATAGTGGGACTATGTTCTCCATGAAAGAAGGTGACAAGAAGTGGACTTCGATCATTAGGGTCGAAGTTTCAAGTACGAGGATGTCGCTTTCTACAACGGGACATTGTATGGTCTTGAAAGATCGGGGCTTCTTGCAGTGTTCAGTTTATCTTTGGAACTTGTTCATACAATCCCATCCAGTTTCAGGCAGTGGTGGTCGCAGGTACTTGATGGAGTCTTTTGGTGATCTTTTCATGGTTCATGCGAACTTGGATCCTCCTGACAATGACGATGAGTGCTTTCTATGCTTTAGTCACTATGACACGCAAACTTTAACTTACGTTACAACCGACGGAACTACTCTATCAGAGACTTGTGTTCTTAGTCTTCAAACTAAATTTGAAGGAGAAAATATTGGAAGAGGTTCAAAGTTTTTAAGGATAGATCATTGTTTCTCGGTGATAACTGTCGATTTACCATTTGCTGCTAACGAATCAGCAGGGTGTATAGGAAATCACATTTATTATGAACAACATTTGGATTTTCTTAATATGGATTATTCAATCACAGAATTTGAATGGCGTGAAATTAGATTGTTCAAAAGAATCAGAGTTTGCAACTTCTGGGATGGTGTTGGTAGACCGTCAGTTTGTTTTCCTAGTTTGGCTGATATATTTTGGCCACCACCAATCTGGTTAAGGCCAAGTCCAACATCTGAATCTCAAATGTAAGTATATCTCTAAGTTGTTTTCCAGATTTCATGATCCATCTTATATAGCTCAAGCACTTGGACGTGGAAATTTCTCTTTAGTTCTATTCAATCAGTTGAGCTTTCTGTTGCATCTCATCTGCTCTGATAAAATTGAGTCAAACTTGGCTATTAGGCTTGAAGATGATAAAGAAGCTGACAAGTCTTTTGAACTCTCAGAATGGACCGTCGTTTCTGATTTTTAGGGACCAAGTTTTTAGTTTGAGCTTTGGCCCTTTCTACCATTCTTGTGTAAGCATCTAGCTCCTCTAATTCTTCTGATTTGCAACTTTTCTTTTTCAATTGGCTTCTGAAACTTTTTCTTCAGGTTTCCAATTCCTCATCTTTTCATTTTCAAGCGGGTGTGCATATATTTAAATTAAATTGCAGGCCGTTGATGGCGAATCATAACCCTTGTGTGGAGATACCCACCGAATCTTAACTTTTAAGCAATAGCAAGCTGTGTGCTCCTGACCCTGTGAGAAGAAAGCTTGCATAGAACTTATTTTTTTCTTCTTCTTTTGGCATTCTCTGATGGATTCAATTTGGACTTCTGCTTCCTGAGATGATTCTTGTCTAGAACATCAGGAAGCAGATGATCTCACCTATTTTGATGTTGACATGAAAAATTTTCTGTTTGGTTGAGAATCTTCCATATCTTTTCATGGAAAGTCTAAAGTTCTCGGTAGAGAAAACAAATATGAAGCATAATACTTCTGGCAATTGGTAAAAACTGGAACAAGCATTACCAACAAGAATACTTAACCATTAAATGATCAGTAAATACACATATCTGATGATTATATCAATACCTTCTAAATCAAAACCTAACAAAGAAGTAAAAAGAAAACCATCATGATGATCATCTTTTCAAGAATGATAAGAACACAAAAATGGCTGATGGATCATTACCAGAAGAGTTAAACTTTTGCACGAAAGAACTAAAAAAAAGAAAAAAGAAAAAAGGGTTACTGTGCTCGATTTTTTTTTCATTTGGTGAACAAAAATTAATTGCATTTCATCCGTTTTTAATAACTTATCAGTTAAGTTACGTAAATTTGATATGAACAAAGATAATAAAGTGACTCAATAAAAGATCTGAATTAGCGGGTCGAAGTTTAGGAAGAAAAAGGACTATAAAATGAGTTTTTAAAATTTTTCTGGATTTATTAGATTGATAATAAATAAAGTTTAATTCCAGGAAAATGAAATAAGGCATTCTACAGTCATTTTTGGATAAATTTTTGTGTTACGAACTCGACATGAGTAAGATACTTGAAGTTTTCGTGTCTCGTGTAGTGGGCTCAGTATTCGATAACATAAGATAGTCGCTTTGACTGAGATTTTTTACAACGAAAGTCTCAAGTAAAGTTAGTTGATGATTTGTTCAACACTCGTATGTGATAATGAGAATGTACATACGAGTTTTGCATTTATTGACGGTGCATTGACACATTTACATGCCTGTACAAAATATGAGGATAATATACAAATGTATCCCTTGTAATCGTGGATTTTTTGAGTACTGATGAGATTGATCACTACAATAACCTTTTATGTTGGTATTTGAATTGTTCTGCTTGTATGTTTGAGGATGTCTTTAGTCTTGTGTTTGGTTATTCTGTGCATAAATGTTGACCTTATATGAGATTTTGAGATGAGCATGAAGGCATTAGATGAAGGAAAATCATTACTCAAATAATTTATTCACTCATAGGTGGTATTGTCATGGGAGTTGATGATGTGTACTCTGATCGCTTTTATGTGGAGGTCTGGTTGCATATGTCATGTATTCAGCCCATAGGTGTCGCATAATATGTGTAATCAGATTCTCGCTACAGATACTATTTTATAGCTTTGAGTATCGCTGTTATCTTGCATTTGTGTTGATCTTTAAATTGCCATTTTGTAGTCACTTTTTCGGTCAATGAACACAGTGTCACAATTGAAACCTTGTCTGGTTTCAATTTGAAAAAGTGGATAGAGGATGTAGATGACAGATATTGATATGACCATACATAAGGATAGGCCACCTCCACCTATATCTTGCAGCTCAGAGGATGATAAAGCAACCTATACAACCTGAGATCAGTTAAATAGATTATGTTGTAAGACCATTAAATCCATTTCTGACCATCTACTTAGTGAACTTTTGGAGACATCCATGGTACAGGAGTTTCTTAATAATGTCTCCCAAAGATACCTAGTCTCGTCAAATACTGAGATAAGTACCTTGATGAAAGAATTATTCTTCATAAAGTACACTGGTGAAGGGGGAGTGAGGGAACATATATCAAGATTGATTTGTCTCCACAGTAAACTGAAGGCGCAGAATATTTCTCTTTCTGATGTCTTTATAGTTCACCAGGCTCTGAACACACTCTCTCCAGAGTTTAATAAGCTGGTGACGACGTATTATTCACAAGATGAGGAATATGACTTCGATTCTTTGATTGCTCATTGTGTTGCTGAAGAGAAGTTAAAGAATACTGCTCATAAGGTCCTCTTAGCAACTAAGGGAAATGAAATGGTTAAGCCCCAAAGATATAAAGGTAGAAAGTCTAAATCTTTTCCACATGTTGATGTTAGTCAATCTAGTGTTGGTAAAGGTCCTATGGACATAAAGAATATGAGGTGTTTCTTCTATAAAAAAAGGGACATAAAAAGCGGGATTGTT
Organism: Erythroxylum echinodendron; assembly: GCA_027575705.1. Taxonomy (NCBI): domain Eukaryota; kingdom Viridiplantae; phylum Streptophyta; class Magnoliopsida; order Malpighiales; family Erythroxylaceae; genus Erythroxylum; species Erythroxylum echinodendron. The sequence continues at coordinate 832,053 of JANZXR010000001.1, forward strand.
AGAGGTATAAGGCCTGGAAGGAAAGATGGAAACTGTCAGGTAACTTCTTGGCTTATCAATTAATGAATCCAATTATATGATAGCCATATCCATTTTTTGATGGCTAGATAGTGGAGCATCTAATCATACTACCTCCACGATGCAGGGGTTCGTATCTAGAAGAAAACTAACTAAAGAAAAGGAGAAACTGGTGGTTGGCAACAATGAAGAAGTGAATGAAATATCTATAGAGAATGTATGTTTGAACCTTCATACATGGTTCATTTTGGTTTTTACATAATACACTTTATATCTAATATTTGTATCAATATTAGACAAAGAAGTTTGATATTTTGTAATTGATATTCGATGTATAGTTATCTTTCAATACAAAACATATTAGTATAACTTTCTTGTCATATAGTTTATACAGAATGTGTCTTGCCCTAAATAAGATATATGCTTCTTTGTACCTTGCCAAAAAGGTCATGAAAAATATAATCCTAATAAAGTCAAAGTCATACATATTGTGACATAAACTCTTAGGCTATATTTTTAGATATAGAGTTGAGAGATTGACAAACGAAAACATTCTCTCACCTCTAGTTTTGATGATCTGGAAACATATATTAACTATCGCAGGGGTAAGTTGACTAAAATAAGGAGAAGGTCAACTCGTGCTTCTGGCTTACCAGGCCTTGTCCATACAGATATATGAGGACCTTATACAGTTACCTTATACATTTCTAGATATTTTATAGAATTTAAGGATAATTAATCCCGTCATAGTTATGTATTTTTGCTTAAGAAAAAGTCTGAAGTTCTTGATAAATTCAAAATCTTTAAGGCTGATGTTGAGAACCAATTTAAAAAATCTATCAAAATTGTTAGATTTGACTGTGGAAGAGAATATTATGGCAAACATGAGATTTTCAGGACAAAAAAGAGGTCCATTTGCCAGCTATATATAATAGGGTGAAATAGTGACTCAATTTACTATGCCAAGTAGTCTTGAGCAAAGTGGTGTGATCGAAAGACGTAATCGCACCCTAAAGGACATGTTGACATCAATGCAGAGTAGGACTAACCTACCTAATTATCTTAAAAAGGTGGATGCTTAACCATTCACACATTTGTATATGGGGCTGCCCTGTTGAAGTACAGTTGTATAATTCTTATGAAAATAAATTATAAGCTCGTTCTACTCGTTGCTGTCTATTTGGATATCCTAACCACTCTAAAGGCTACATATTTTACTGTAGAGAAAGAGTGAGCTAGAATTGTGGAATCATAAAAAAACAAGTTTTTGGAATATGATATCTATGATGAGGGTGGTCCTTCTTGCCCTTCAGATGAGAGCAAGTCCACCACTCATACAGTAAGATCCAGTGGATCAAGGTCTTAGTATCGTAGCTATACAGGAACAGGAACTCATATTTGTACAAACAGAGGTTCCTAGAGTATAAGGACCAATGCAATTGTGAAGACCCACTAGAATGAGACGACCTGTTATCTCATCTGATTACATAGTCTATTTGCGTGAACAAGACAATGATATTAGACATGTTGTGGATTCAGTTACTTTTACAAAAATTGTTTCTGGACCCCATACAGATTTGTGATTGGATGCAATGAAGGATAAGATGCAATCCGAATAAAATAAGGTATGGGAGCTAATTCATTTACCTCAAAATTGCAAAGCTGATAGTGGTAAATGGCTGTTTAAGACCAAGAAGAACACTCAGGATATAATTGAGTGGTTCAAGGCTTGGTTGGTTGCCAGAGTTCACTCAGAGAGAAAGGGTTGACTTTAATGTTACCTTCTCTCCCGTATCCTCGAAGGAGGCAGTTAGAGTGATCATGACAATAGTAGCTCATTATAATATGGAGCTACATTAGATGGATGTCAAAACCGCTCTCCTAAATAATGACCTTTATAAAAAGGTCTATATGGAGAAATCTAAAGGATTTCAGGATCAAGTAGAGACTGACAAAGTTTTAAAATTGAGAAAATCAATATACAATTTGAAACAGGCTTCTAGATAGTGACACTTAAAGTTTGATGAGGTTTTAACATCTTTTGGCTTCATGGAAAATAAAGTTGGAAGATGCTTTTACTATAAGGTCAAAGGGAGTAAAGTCATCTTTTCATGATATTGGACTTTATTGTTTTATCTGTTAGTGTTGACTGCGTCTTTGTATGTGGTTTTCTCTACATTTTGTTGTCAATCAGATATGTGTTTAGCTATGTTGTGCGTTAATATTCCATTTGAATTACTAGTAATCATGCAACAGATTATTCCATGGCCATTATATCTATATTTTGCCTTGTGAATAACATCATGGATAAAAAGTTTTTAGTGATTAATTATTAGGGTTTAGTCATATCAACCCTAATTATATATGAATTATATATTTATGTAATTATTCACATAAAGTTTAGAGACTTTTAATTGTAATTAATTATTTTAGTATAATAAATTTTATTCGACATGAATTTTTATTATATTTAAATAATTAATTAGGATGACATATCAAATTATTTTTCTAATTTACCCTCAGGTATTAGAAATTGGTGTATAATCTAATAGTTTTATAATATAGTTTAACATAAATCTGTTTGAATTAAAAATTTAGCCTACAGGTAATTAACAACCTACTGTAAACATAAATAACAATCAAGAAATTCCACAAGTTGCTGATAATCTAGTAGATCTAGTTATTTAGAAATTACCTGACAACATTCTGCAACCAGTTGAACAAAAAACTTTAAAGGAGAATGTTGGTGCAACATTAAGGAGATCTACTAGAACAAGAAAATCATATATTACTAGTGATTGTGTCGAATATCTACAAGAATCTGACCACAATATAGGAGCCGAAAATGATCCTGAAACCTTTTCACAAGCCATGAGTTGCAATGAATCAAATTTATGGTACAATGCTATGAAGGAATAAATGAATTCTATAAAGAATAACGATGCTTGGGATCTTATTGAGTTGTTTAAAGGAGCAAAGCCCATAGGTTGCAAATGGGTATTTAAGACAAAGAAAGACTCATTAGGGAACATTGAGATATACAAGGCAAGACTTGTTGCTAAAGGATTCACTCAAAAGGAAGGAATCAATTACATATATTCATTTTCTCCTATGTATAAAAATGATTCAATTCGTATAATTTTAGCATTAGTTGCTCACTTTGATTTAGAATTGCATCAAATGGATGTGAAAATGACTTTTTTAAATGGTGACCTAAAGGAAGGGATTTACATAAAACAACCAGAAGGATTTTTCTCTACTAATGATGAGCATTTAGTTTACAAGCTTAAAAGATCCATATATGGATTGAAACAAGCATCCTACCAGTGGTATTTGAAATTCCATGATATTATCTCATCATTTGGTTTTGAGGAAAACGTCATGGATCAATATATATTCTAGAAGGTTAGTGGGAGTAAAATTTGTTTTTTTGTATTATATGTGGATGACATATTACTTGCAACCAATGATAGGGGTTTGTTACATGATGTGAAACAATTTCTCTATAAAAATTTTGAAATAAAAGATATGGGTGATGCTTCTTATGTCATTGGCATTAAGATACATCGAAACAGATTCCGTGGTGTTTTTAGTTTGTCTCAAGCAACTTATATTAATAAAGTTTTAGAGATACTTCGGATGAAAGGTTGTTCACGTAATGTAGCACCCATTGTGAAAGGGGATAGGTACAATTTGGACTAGTGTCTTAAAAATGATTTTAAAAGGGAACAAACGAAAAACATTCCATATGCTTTTGCAGTCGAAAGCTTGATGTATGCTCAGGTTTGTACAAAACCTGACGTTGCATTTGTTGTTGGAATGTTAGGTGGATATCAGTGTAACTTAGGATTAGATCACTGGAGAGCTACAAAGAAAGTATTGAGGTGCCTTCAAGAGACCAAAGATTACATGCTTACGTACAGACGCACCGACAATCTCGAGGTAATATGTTACTCAGATTCAGATTTTGTTAGGTGTGTTGATTCACGGAAATCAACATCAGGTTATATCTTCATGTTTACCAATGGAGTCATATCTTGGAGGAGTGCTAAGTAGTCTTTGATTGCTACTTCTACTATAGATACTGAGTTTGTTTCTTGTTTTGAGGCTACATCACATAGTGTATGGCTAAAGAGTTTCATATATGGGCTTAGACTTGTAGATTCCATTTTTAGGCCATTGAGAATATATTGTGACAATTTAACTACTATTTTCTAGCTAAAAACAATAAAAGTGGTAGTAGAAATAAACATATCGACATCAAGTTTTTATCTATAAGGGAACGTGTTAAGGACAAGAAAGCGGTCATTGAACATGTTGCACGAATTGATGATAGTTGATCCTGTAACAAAAGGCACGCCACTAGTGAAGTTCAAGGATCATATCATTAGAATGTGATTGAGTTTCATTATATAGTTTTCATTGTATGGACAATGTTATTTTCATAAAACTCTGATAATATTTTCTCATATTATGGTGCACATTATTGAGTTTTGAGAAATTGATTACTTTGGACCTGGAATAAACATAGGGTTTATTCATTAAGTAATGTTACCATATTCAGTTGATACAATTATAGTACACTGCAATAAATGGAAGATAATACTCAACTACTAGAGGACCTATCTCCATGATTCTTCTATTATGCTTAGGTCAGATTAGGATGTGATACCAAGTTAAACATATGGACCAAGTGGCTGAATATGAGAACCTTTTAGATTCTTGTTATAGTAATGGTCCACACGTTATGCATTTAGTGGGTATTCAATTCCTAGTTTTATGGTAACTTTTATTGTGCTTGATGGAAGCACATTCATATAGGTTTTTTCTCTGATTTTGGGTCCCAAAAGCTTTTGTTCTCTTTTGTTAACATACACCATCGTATTTGGGAATTGAGAGCTTAGAAGAATTCGAAAAACAATGCTCTTCCAAAGCAAACAACAATGGAAAGAGGTAATTTCGTTTTCTTCCACATTTATTTTATTTGCTTATTCTAATGTATATTATTGTTGAATATATGTTAGAATATTACAAATGATTAAAAGTTTCGATCTTGAAAGAGAACGATAAGAGTTTCTAGTTATTGTTTGTTTTTTTCTTTTTGGATTGTTCTGCTTTCAATTAAACACGTGGAGTTCCAATGATATATTAATTTGAGGGTTCAATATATTCCTAATATTATAACTTCAGTACAACAAAAATTTTATAATTTAAATTACTAACTTATGTTGTATTATATTTTTTATGGTCCAACTTAGATTAATAGGTTAAATTTATAATTTTAATAAATTAATAAGATATTGTAAAAAACCCATAAAATTTCGTTCTTATCTTAAATTATTGATGCAAGATTATAAATATATGTAATCAAATTTTTATTAAAATTAAAATTTATATAGAATATATTTTTAATTTATTATAAATTTTTTGTTAATGAAATATATGTTTATTGAAATTTGAGTACACTTTATAAATTCATATAAAATTTATCAATTAAATGCATCAATTTATTAATATCTTTTTCAGTTAATTTACATGTCAATTGAATTTTCTAAGGTGCATTAAGGATCCATTCCTCCTTTTGATCTTCCATTCCATGTCTAAACTAATTTAGGGGATCATTCAATTTATTCCAATCTAACTTGACTTAAAAGTTAGCAAAATTAACTATTAGGTTAAGTTGATTGAACTTTATATTAATCTTGATCTTTTATTTATAAAAAAATTTGAATTTTAAGTTAAGCTTGAACTCGGATTTTACGGTTCAATCGAACTCGAAACATAACTATATTAAAAATAATGTTATTTTGTTTTTAAAAAAACTCTGTTTCTTTAACAATAAAGGATATTTAAGAAAATGAGCCCAAAGCCCAATTGAGCTGGTTCCTAATTCTTATACCGAAAGTAAAAAGACAATAAAATGAAAAGTGAATATACAAATAAATCATTTAGATATTGGAGGAATGTTGCGAATACCGTATCAAATTGGGTTTTAGTATGATATTTGACCGGTATCCGTCAATACTAGGTACCGTTTTGGGTAATTTTTAAAATTTATTTAATAGTCCTTAAATTTTTTAAAAATTTGCAAAAAAGTCTATTGTCATATTGTACAGTTGTATTGTATATTTTTAACCATGACTCTAAAAATCATAGTAATAAATAATAATCACAATTAAAATAAAATAACAATAATTTTCAGATATTTCACATATAAATAATAACCACAATTTTTATGAAAAAAGACAATCATCATCATACAAATATAAAATTAAAAACAATACAAGGTATTTAAAATATTACAATTTCAATTTTCATTATATAATAAATAATAATTACATCAAAACATTTAATAAAAAGAACAATAAATATCCTTAACTCTCAAATTATTATAATTTACAACAATAGTTCATAATAAGGAAACAATCAAGTAGAATTGAAATATGAAACAAAAACATATATTATTTAATTTACTATCAATTAAATATATTATATATTTAATTCATTAAAATTAATTATTACTAAAATTATAAATATCTTAATTTAATTTAATAAATTATTAATAAATAAAATTAAATTTAAAAATATTTTAAAATATATAAATTTCAAATAAAATTTGATTTAATAATTAAAAATATATAAAATAAATATTAATTTATAGTAATAAAAATATTGATTTTATTTTAAAATTAAAATTAAAAATCATAATAAAATTTAACTAATAATTAATTATAAAAACTTTGAAAAAAGAGGGGGAGTGGGGGGAGATTTTTTTTAAATTTAAAAATTTTGCAAAAAAGTCCCTATATTTTTTAAAATTTTCGATACCGGCCAGTATTTACACCCGGTACCAAATGAGTCGTATCGTTCTATTTTTTGGCCGGTACAAAACGGTACCCATAATAGTTTATTTGAGTCAATCACAAAACTTACAAAGAATTAGGCTTTTAGACTTAAATTTTTCCGAAATAGACTTTGAAATATTTAATATTTTTATAACAATTTTAGACTTTTGAACTTGACATAAATTAAATGAAATTTGGACCATTTAATATTTCTCAAAAAAAAATTGAACTTTTAAACCTAACTCAATTCAATTAAACTTAACTTACCTCAATTGTGCTTTAATTAAAGTCTAATTAGACTTGAATTTAATCCAAATTCTAAAATATGATCGACCTTTGAATTGCTCAAAATTTGATTAAACTCAAACTCAGGTCAAACCTCTCAAATCCAATTAGAATTTGAACCAAAATCGGGCTTTAAAAATCTTGGGCTATTAAAGCCTAATTGGACTTGAATTTAATCCAAATTGCTAAAATCCAATTAAGCTTTGAATTGCTCAAAATCCGATCAAACTTAAACTCAAACTCAAGTCAAACCTTTCAAATCCAATTGGACTTTGAACCAAAGTTGGGCTTTAAAAATTTTGGGCTAAATATGGGCTATAGGGACCTGAACCTGGTCTGCTCCATTGCTGTTCCTTGGCTAACTATCCAGAAATGGAACAAATTTATGTGTGTGAGATTTAAACACTAACCTTAAACTTTGAATCTATAATCTTACCATCGTTACAATGACACTGATACTTTCACTATGTTTATGATATATAGGGAATAGTAGTCCATATCCATAAGCTGTGGTTTTGCAGGATTTTTCTAGCTGATATACAAACATTGCCTGTCATCAAATTTCCTTTCCAGCTATTTGCAGTCTACACTCAAAACTTCCAACATTATCCGGGTCCGGTACGGTCCCGTCCCATCCCTGAAAAACTGCAAACTTTAGATATCTTGATACCTAAAGTGCAAAGACAATGGTGGTAGATCCTATTTTAACTCAAACCAACGTGAACATGATCGTCTTGAGGTCCTAGGATGACCTGATCATGTATAAAGGCTACAGCCAAAACTGTTGCCAAATAGGATGGAATGAGGTGAGTTCGTAAAGAAATCAATAACCCCGGAAGGGCATGTAAGATCAGGATGGAAACTTCTGAGGTTCTTAAAACTGATTTCAGTAGCTGAGGTCATGATGATATGTTTAGATGCTGATGATGCTTCTAACTTTTAAATCACATACTGGCAGGATCAAAATTTAGCCTGAGCTAATCACATGGAGAAAGATACATCAACTTCTGCTATATGCAGAAGCTAAACCAATCTGGAGAAGAGTACATGAAATTGAACTAGTCTCTATGCCAAATACAGCTATAGCTCGAGCAAAAGGCTCCACCTCTGTACATCTCGACCTTCTCACTCGTATTAGATTAACTTCAACCCCCGTAGAACTCTACCTAAAACCCAGAAACCATGTCGTTCGTTTATACCTCTCAAATATTTACCATGTCACCTTTGAGTATTATAACTTTCTAGGCTAAAGAAGTCCGTGGTATAATTCATATTACCACCAGCCATTCTCTGAAACAATCTGATTTGTTCAGATTGTACGTCAGAGTTGAAAACCAAGCTCGACCCAACTCTCATTCCGTTTGTCAGATCCGCCGAATATGAGCTTTCAAATGCTCTGAGAACCTGAGAAACATCAGTGGGTGAGAATATTATACACTTGCATCATCCTTAAATTTCTTCAATATAACAGCTGCTTGGATCTGCATAACCAGTACAAACCTGACTCATCCTAGGCCTCATAGCAGCCGAATGTCGAACACAGGCAGCAGCAGCCTTCATCATCCTCAACATTTCACTTTCAACATAGTTCTTTCCAAGCCTTGGATCTACCAAACCATCAATTCCCTCACTCTCTTGGACATCATTTAGCAAAGGACGAGCCTGAAACAAAATTTTGCCCTTGGATGAATAAAACATGAAGTTGAGAAATAAAGCTTTTATTCAAAATTCAAAATTTTGCAAATCCCTCTACTATGTTTTATTCCTTTCACATATACCTTTGCTGTTTCCCATCAACGGTACCTTGTTTATTCAAAGTTCGCATAGGTTTGGTTTGTTCAACTCAAAAAGTATGTTTTTGATTAAAAACATAGAGCCATAAAAAAAGCAGGAAGCCCAACTTCACATTCAGTAAACAAAATCACACATAGCTATTACTAAAAATACTCCAGATAGAAGCACCTGACGCTAGATTCTCAACAAAATCCAACAGTCTAAACAAGCAAAAGTATACTTAACTGTCAATGTCATTAATGACTGAACATATGTAGAAAAGTTTACGTGTGATTCCCAAAACAGGAAAATGCTAACTAGTAGAATAACATAATAGTTTACCCATTCAACAAGACTCTCATCTCCTAACGGCCGTGTAGTATCCACTGGCTTCCGACCAGTGATTAGCTCCAAAAGCACTACCCCAAATGAGAAAACATCTGATTTCTCCGTTAATCTGCCGGTTGATGCATACTCAGGTGCCATGTATCTGAAAGCCAAGAAAAGTTTCACACTTAGGCATGGAAGAATAAATACCATCCCCAACTACCATTTTGATAGTCCAAACCTCCAAGCACATTGAAACAAACAACATATAAGATATTTACCCAAAAGTTCCCATTACGCGTGTTGTTACATGAGTATTTGCATCAACAGCCATTTTGGCAAGCCCAAAATCTGAAACCTGAAAAGCCAAACTTATGGAAGGTTAAAGCATAACCTAATTTAAATGGCCCACAAATCTGGTAAAGGGAGTAACTTTTTATACCTTAGCTTCAAACTTGTCATCTAAAAGAATATTTGATGACTTGATATCCCTGTGAATAACACGAGGATCACCTACACGCACAACAATCAAAGAAATAAACAACACTTGCCAAAAGCTAAATCCTTATAGAACTACATATTATTTTCAGACATGACATGTTGCACCAATACGGTGACAAATTCTTTTTCTATAAAATATATGCACGCCTTAATCTGTTCAGTATTCACATATTCTAGAATCATGTAAAGCTTACCATATATTTTTGAAGGGAGTACTCAACACTATGTTATGGATATTCAAAACTCTACTTATAGAAGACTTGGTCTTGGCAATTTGGAAACAGTGGTTTTAATTTATCTTTTCCTTGTAGCCCTTATAGGAAAGAAAGGAGAAAGAGGACCCTGTTTGATATATCTGAAGGGTCATCAAATACTAGACATCTTCCTTCTGCGAGCCTGAATTCGATCAAAGTAGAAATAAATGTACAGTGTACCTTAGATCTTATCCAGTATCCAATATCAACACAATTTGATTGCCAATAAAAGCTAGTATCTTATAATTTCAGGATACATACTAGGCTGAAGAAAAGAATCAAGCAAGAAAAGCCCTGAAGATATGACACTACGAATGCAAATAGCAGATTAGCTCTCAAAATGCCAATGGTATACTTACAATCTTCATGGAGATAAGCTAGTCCACGAGCTGCACCAAGTGCAATCCTAAAGCGTGTTGCCCAGTCCAGTCCTGGCCCACCTTCCCCTACAAAAATTTAAGAATATATTGCACTAGTCTGACCAGTTAAGTAATACTTCAAACAAGTTTTAACTAACCATGAAGATGGAAATGAAGGGTATTGTTAGGCACATAGTCATATAGAAGCAATCGTTGGCTCTCGGAAATGCAGTAACCCACAAGTGAAACCAAGTGGCGGTGGTGTATGCGACTAATAATCTCAACTTCAGCTTTAAACTCCCGCTCACCCTGTCCTCCCCAAATATTAAGCTGTTTAACTGCTACCTCTCTCCCATCTGGCAAGCAACCTTTATAAACAGAACCAAATCCACCTTTCCCCAAAAGATTCTGTGATGAAAACCCATTTGTGGCTTCGACTATTTCTTCATATGTAAACCATGTCTTTGAACTGTCTAATCTGTCGGATTGTGTTGATGAAATGAATATGTCACTGCTAGAGCCACTTCCCATTAAGGGAGCAGGAGATCCCATCTTCTTTAAATTTGAATCTGGATAGAAAGTCCCGAAGCCTTCAAACTCCAATAAATGACATTACTGAAATGAAATATGCCTAAAGAAGCTAAAACAAATTACCTACCAATAAAATGCCACTAGAATTCATAATCGATGTTGCTTTTATTACAAGAATTTGATTATCGTAACTCCTAGTCTGTCACATGCAATATCAATGGACATATTAGATGTTACCTATAAGGTACTTTTAAATTTTTTATTTGTTCATTAGCTAAAGCTCATACCATCAATAAGTAGCCTCATAACAGGGTAAAGAGTATTAATTCAAGACCAAGCAAAACATTTACCTGATGAATAAGCAGGCATAATATAACCTCCGTTGCGTCCTGAAGCTACTTTTCTCCACTTCATGCACCAGATACCCAATCCAATCAGGATGAGAATTATTACTACTACAGACACGCTGATAGCTGCAATAACTCCAACACCTATACCATTGCTATGTCTGGATTTTGAATTTTCTTGCAAAGTGGTATTCACAAATGGAGAAGGAGAAGGTGGTGGATGAAGGAAAGGAGACCCCAACCTTAATGGTGGAGGTGGGGGCAACCGCCTTGGAATAGATTTTGACGGTGAAGGAGCTGGTGGTGGATTTCTAGGAGTACGGATAGGTGGAGGAGGCGCATCCTTTGCAGGAGTTGAAGGTGGGGCTGGGGGTGAATTGCTAGGTGGTTCGGATGGTGAAGATGCAGGTGAAGCAGGTGATGGGGAATGTGTTGACGATGCAGGTGGAGGTGGACTCTTGGGTGGATCTGCTGTTGGTGGTGGAGGTGAATACTGTGGTGGTGGTGAATATTGTGGTGGTGGAGCCGACGTTGGCGATGAAGGGGAGCTCTTTGGTGGATTTATTACAGGTGTTGGAGGTGAATTCTCTGGTGTTGGAGCTGATGGTGGTGGTGGAGGAGAGGTCTTTGGTGGAGAGGAAGTTTGTGGTGGTGGAGGAGAGGTCTTTGGCGGAGAAGAAGTTTGTGGTGGTGGAGGAGAGGTCTTTGGTGGAGAGGAAGTTTGTGGTGGTGGAGTAGAGGTCTTTGGCGGGGAGGAAGTTTGTGGTGGTGGAGGAGAGGTCTTTGGCGGAGAAGAAGTTTGTGGTGGTGGAGGAGAGCCCCTTGGTGGATTTTTAACTGCCGGCGGAGGTGAATTATGTGGTGGTGGAGTTGACGTTGATGGTGGAGGAGAGCTTTGTGGTGGATTTGTTACTAATGGTGGAGGCGAAGTTCCTGGAGGAGTTGGTGGAGGCACAGGAGGAGGTTTGCTCACTGGTGAACTTGCTGACATTGGCGATTGTGGTGAAATTGACGTTGATGGAGGGGCAAAACTAGGTGGTACAAGATCTGTAGGCGCTAATGGTGGTGTTGCTGGTGGTGGGACACTAGGGGGGGGAATAGGTGCAAATACAACTGGAGGAGGTTCAGGTGGTGGTGATGGTATTGCAGTAGGAGATGTATTTGGAGGTGTGGTTGTCATCAATACTTATCCAATCTTACTATGTTTCCCTCTAAGATCATATAATTCATCAATGCAATACATGAATTTTAACAAAATTCTCAATCCATTGAACAAGCAAAAACTGAAACAATCTCAAAGATCAACCTCAAATACAAACTCAGATTTCCAAACTTCGGAATTGCAGATAAGAAAAGCACCAAACTTCACCAACCAAAGCGTACCAAAGCGTAAACTTAAAAAAACATACTTCAGAACTCACTAACCCCGATGGAACCAAACCACCATGAATCTCGATAAACCGATTCAAGTAAGTACCCAAGTTTCTGCGCTAAACCCAGATCACCAATCCCAGTTTCAAGTAAAACCCTCGAACCATTTATCACTCTAAAACCCAGAGAAAAACGATTAGCTCCAAACCGAAACCCTACATCAACTTCCAAACTATAATCCAAGTACCACTCAGATTACTACACCAAGACTAAAACCAATATAAGAACTTTCCATCAACAGACCATCCGGTATCACGAGTGTACAGAACATCAGAGCATTAACACTCCCTCCTGTCGGTTAACAAATGCACCAAAATCTGTATCATCGAAAAGCAACCCAGATGCCAAAAAGACGCAAAGATTTCACCTTTCTTTTGCCACGTCTCTGGACTCTTCAAACAAATCTAACCCAGGCAAGCTCAGGTGGCTCTTATAACCTTTGACCCTCGCTTCGTTAAAAACACGGAATGTGGGTCCCCAAAGTCAAACCAGATTACGGTAGCCAGACCCAGTTTGTTGTGTTTTCAAATTCAAAACCGGATAACAGAATCATTAGCAAATATCATGCACGATTATTCTCCAAGATTCATTTAACGCAACGAACTTGCTTCATGTTGACGTCAAGTAACCATAAAAAAGACTTAAATGGTTGTGATTAGTATAAATAATGAAGCTTAGAAGACATAGATTTGGTAAAAAGCTAAACTTGTCAGATTCTTTTTCTTTGTTTATTACCTTAAAAGAATGTTTCTTTATGTCCAAAATAACAAAGATTTTGTTAAGAATTTAATACTCTTTTTCTCCAAATAATTCATTTTTTAATATTTTGCACGTTCGATATTAACTAAAAATAAGATTGCGAAGTAGTTAACTTTTTCAAATTCTACATTAAATTAACAATCAAACTCGTTCTTATTAAATACACAATAAAAAATAATTAATATAACTTTTTTATTGATAACGAGAGTCTCTTTTACTCATCTTACTAATTTAACTTCTGATCCAATTTTTAAAATATTGTTTAAAATTATATCATAATTAGTATAATGAGATAATATTATTTTAAGAATATTGATTAAAATTTTCATTATTAAAATTTGGATTATTATGATTAATTTAAACAATGTGAAACTATGACGAACATTAATATGATGAAAGTCCTTGAAATAAACCACTTAATGAAATATATGTGATTCTCAGTTTTACCTTGTGGCAACATAAGCCAATTTTAAATTTTTTAATGTATTAATAAATATGATTTTTTAGTTCGGATATGATTCTGTTCAATTTAAAGATAACAGATTTGACTCGAGTTGATCAAGTTTTAATTCATATTTATACTGTTTTTTTATTTTCAAGTTGCAGGTTGGATTGAACTTAAATTGTTCAATCTAACTTAAAACCTTAATTTGTCAATTATAAATGATCTTTTTGAATAAAATAATATTATTTTAAATTAAAAAATTAATAATCAAGTTTAGTCTGACTCGATTGAACTTCCCCTCATCCAATCTTAATCAAACTCGGGTTCAAGTTGCAAGTCTCTCTAAAAGCCTGAATCCAGCTCGGTCCA
>JANZXR010000001.1:862154-873084 GCA_027575705.1 Erythroxylum echinodendron
TAACAATATTATCCCCCTATTTTTAAAAATAATTTCATGTCCAAAAATAATCAAAGGGTATTTAATATGATAGTAAACTCAAAAGAGAATTTTTTAAAAAATAAGAACAATCCGACGGCAGGGAGGGTAGGAGTGTCTGTGAGACAGGGACGATGTCTCTGTCCGTCGATTTTCAGAGAGACAAAAATGCTTGTCTCTGTCCACCGGAGACGGAGGACAAAATTATGGAGACAATAACCAAACAAATCAAGAAGACAGGATTTTGTTGTTTTGTCCACTGTCCCCAGTGACGGGGACAGCAACCAAACACAACGTAAATATTGGTTGAATTTAAGTGTGAGATGTTGCGTCATGCATGAAGTAAGATGCATCTAAAAATCCTATAAATACTAGGCAGCACAAAGGGTTTTATCATCCAAATCTGAGCTTTCATTTCTTTATCATTCAGTAAGTTCTCTTTGATAGATAATTAGGATGGAGCTTTTGTTATAGTTGAGTGTAGAGTCATGCACCTTTGTATGAGAGATATATCAGAGTGTATTTTGTATTGAGAGCGATACATTAGTGTGATAAATATCTGGGTGTATTTGGGATATGGGTTATGAGTACTAGCCATTTTGTATTCACCATTTGTTTCTAATTAGTGTTCATTTGTCGGCCATCTTTGCCAGTGGACGTAGGTCACATTGACCGAACCACGTAAATCTTTATGTTCAGTCCCATTTTATTTTGTCTATCTTTATTTTAGTTACTATTTTTTTGGGCTACTAAATTCAACCGGTATCTAATTAGATGGCATTTTTTTCTTTAACAATCTGGTAATATGCTGAGTGGGTAATCTATGATTTGATGTTTCCTTCCTTTATGAATATGAACGGAACATACCATTTTCCTGATGTAACAGGCCTGGAAAGTTTTTCTGATAATGGAAAATTGAAGTCTGGAAGGTGTGCACGAACAGTTTTGTCAAGTCCTGGTGCTTCTTCTAACAAGAACTATCCTGAAGATGAGGTACGAACTCTCCAACCTTTTCTCCTCAAGAATTTTGGAGGAACTCCATTTTAAGCTACGGATTTAGTAGTGAAACCTCCATAGTTTCGGTATCGAGCCTCAAATTTTTGATATATGTTGTGAACATCTGGAGCTTATGGTTCAACATCCGAAACACACGGTATGCAGAACAAGCATGTCTTGATGTCCTCTTCCTTTGAGCTCACGTAAGCTTTCCTGATCAAATCAAACTCTTATCATTACTGTTTCAGAAAATAAGAAAATATTATAGTGAACAGAATCATAAAAGCTTTCTGCAACATACCCTTGACGTCTCTTTTTTGCCGCGATCACGTAGTACTGATTCACAGAAAAGGGTTGATTCAGAATTGGAATGAAGAGAGTATGAGTTACGTCAACATGTTAATGTTCTCCATGTTGTTCTGTGTACACCACCTTCAGGTTCTTGTTCTGAGGGAAAGGATCGCCACCAACTCAATCACTCATACACAATCCAAAGCAACAAGTGGGTTCAGCACCTTCGTCGTGGATTACTATTATACCAAAGTTTGGAGCCTCAGGAGCAATATGCATTCGAGTTGGTGTCAATTTTTACAAAAATTTTTGTTTAAATTATGGCACAAGTCAGGAGTACAAAACAAATTCACAGATGCTTTGAGTAGGAGGGCATCCTTATTACTTACTCTCAGTAATGAAATTGTGAGCTTTGAGCAAGTATGAGACAATTATGAACAAGATGACAACTTATCAGAGGTTTGGGACAATGTTTCTCATGGTGTGCCTATTGGCAAATTTTATATCAACGATGGGTACTTGATGTATGAAAATCAATTGTGTTTGCCTAGAACATCTTTAAGAGAGAAGGTAATTCGAGACTCGCATGTAGGGGGACTAGCAGGTCACTTACGCTGCAAATGGTTACTGTGATCCATATACTGAGACGAAATCAAACAAAAATTTGGAGATAAAACAGAACAAAAATTGGAGACATTGAGGCGTTTGATTGTAATGGACAAAACAGATAAAAATGTGTGTCTCGAGGGAAGAAATGTATTTGGTTACAATTGCCAGAACATAAAAAACAGTGTCAATGACCAAAGTACCCCTGTAGTATAATATGATTAGAAATATGTAATACATTGATTATTTTAAAACGAAAGATTTGTATTAGTATTTTTTAATTGTATCTATAAACAAGGAACTAAAAAATGAGGAACCTAAAAATTTAACGAAATGGGCTACTGAATAGCAAAAAATTCATATAAGTTAAAAATAAAATGAATTACGTAAATATTTTTTATTTGTAATTATATTTTTTAATTACGATGAAATAAATTGAAGAACTTAAATATTTAATGAAATGAGAAACCTACAAATTTAATGAAATGAGTTATTAAATAAAAAAAATCCTACAAGTTAGAAATTCTAGTATATACTAATTTAATAAAACATTTAAGCATTCATGGAATTAATTACATAATAGGTTAAAGATACATTCAAGCCTTATATTTTATTAAGAATGTCTTTTTTTGCTATTTATAGTAATAATATGGGGGTATTTTTGTCCAACAACCCATGTGTTTTGTTTCTGTGATAAGTATAAGAAAGTTGTTCCATAGTTTTGGAAGGAACAAAAAATTTGTGTTTTTGTGAACTGGAGACGGAACGAAAAATAGGCAGTGTCAGCAACCAAACACTGCTAGACAAAGAATTTTTGTGTTTTGTTATTTGTCTCCACCCACGGAGACATCAACCATATGCAGCGTTAGGACGTGACAAAACATTGGCAGTAGTGAAGGAGCTTTTTTATTGGCCTTAGTTAAAAAGGGACACTCCAAGAATACTGGAGTTTATATGCCGCTACCCATACCAGAGAATATATGGGAAGACTTATCTATAGATTTTGTGTTGGGACTACCTTGTGCTCAAAGAGGGGTAGATTCAGTATTTGTTGTGGTTGACAGATTTTCTAAGATGACTCAATTTATCCTTTGTAAGAAGAACTCCGATGCAGTCACTATTGTTTGATTGTTTTTTATAAAAGTGATTTGCCTAGATAGAGTACCCAAGACCATTACTTCGGATCGTGATAGTAAGTTCCTCAGTTACTTTTGGCGTACCTTATAGAAGTTATTCGATTCTTCTTTAAATTTTGGTAGCACGGGCCATCCACAAATTGATGAGCAAACGAAGGTTGTCAATCGGAGACTAAGAAACTTAATTCGCAGTATTTATGGGGACAAGGCAAAATAATGGGACTTGGCACTACCTTAAGCAGAGTTCACATATAATAATGCCATCCATAGCCAGACAGGTAAATCACCATTCTTTATTGTCTATACCAAGGCACCTTAACACATATTAAACTTGCTCAAGCTACCTAAAGGTGAAGGGACCAATATTTCCACTAAGCATATGGTCGAATAAGTGGTAGCAACACATCAAGAGGTAAAACAAAAATTGGAAGCAGCAAACTAACAATACAAACCAGCGGTTAATAAACATAGGCGACTAGAGACATTCTATATGGGAGATTAAGTCATGGTATTCCTAAACAAGGAGAGGTTTCCTGTAGGAACATACAGTAAACTGCAGTCGAAGAAGTATGTACCATATAAGATATTAAAGAAGATTAATGAAAATGCTTATATCATAGACCTTCCAGATAGTATGGGAATCTCCAACACTTTCAACATAGCAGATTTGTCAAAGTTCCGTAATTCCATTGATCCATTATATCTAGAGGATTTTGTGTACTCGAGGATGAGTCCTTTCCAAGTAAAGGAGATTGGCACGGAGTTGTAGTGGTGCTTTAGTAGTTTTAATTGTTTTATTAGTAAAAGATAACTTTATCTTAGGTTTTCATCTTTTATAGTTTATATTATCTTTTTTAATCACTTTGTGGCAACTTTTGGTCAGTTTGAAAACATTATTTCAGATTTCTATTGAATTTTTTTAATTCTTCAAAAGGTTTCCTACAACCTTTGAAAATCAAACGTTATAAGCTGCATCAAAAACTAATCATCGAAGTCTTAAATTCTTATTGGGACAACAAATCTCCACCCCCTTTCAATAGATATGGCTACTGATGTGTGTTTCATTTTTTATACATTCACTTATTAACACTTAATGATTATTGTTATGAAATGCTTAAGATACTAATTTTAGTTCATATTTGGTATTAGGTACAAGTTTGAAGCACAAAAACTAAAATGGAGTAACAACACATTCCTTGGGCTAAAATTTTGATGTTCAAACTCAATTACCCTTGTCGAAAAAGAAAGAGATGAATTAGGGTGAGGATTGGACAAGAAATCACAAGAAGAAGAACAATTCAGCAAAACCTGAGAGATACATAGTTGTGTATATACTTACACAACCGTGTAAACAATTGGAAGAACATTTTTGACTTACACGGTTGGATACACAGTCATGTATCTAACCATGTATCTTCACAATTTTCAAGTTTTTTCAGGTTGCACAGTCAGATGCATGGCCATGCACCCAATCGTGCATATGCCTAAAAACCTAGTTTTTGCTATAAATACACATTTTGGATTTCTATTGAAAGGGGAACCGGATTGGAGACTCAGGAAATGGTAGAAAACTTACCTTCTTGGGATCTATATCGAGCTAGGCTTCTCTACTCTAGTTCGGAGGTGAAATCAATGCCAAGGACCACATCTAAGCATATCATCTTTGTGTATCATTGTTCTTCCTCTCTTTAAGGATTGTTCATGTTATTTTATGCTTATTGAATTGGGTATTGTGTAAGAATGATTTGAATGCTCTATTGGATTGTTTTTATGTAAGCCTATTGTTAGTGTCTTAGATACAATACGTAATCGTTGTGTTTGGATTTGTTTGTAGCAACTAATGACATTGAATAATTAAAGATAGTGTAACATAGACTAAATAACCCGAACTTGTCTAGTTATTGCTTAGATTGATCTATTTTCCTTACTCGTAATGCGACTATCTAATTAAATATAAAGAACTTGTTCTAGGTTGTTCTATAGTTAGGTTTAACTAAAAAGTTATTTTTGATTAAACACGATTTAGGAGAAAACCGAGATTAACAAAGCTTGTTGTTAACCTACAATCAATAGTTCCAAGAGAGATGTAAAAACGATAATGCAATGATGTATGTTTATTTGTGTTTAGGTTGAAATTGATCCGAGAACCGAATTCTAACATATTCATCACTTTTAACACTTTTGGCTTTTTTCTATTATTTGTTTTCGTAGGTTCAATTTTACTTTGTTTCTTAATTGCATCTAACCAAACCCCCTTTATATAAATATAATTTAGGAAAGTAATTTGATTTAATCTTTGTGGGATTGTTCTAAAATTGTCACTAGCCATGGTTTTAAGTTTAATTATTTCATGTAGTGTTACAATGTGCTACCAACTGCCCAAGTTATTTGACTATGACTTTGACATCGTATACCAAATTGATAAAGAGAACGTTGTGACAATGCATTGTCCAGGATATCCAACACTGAACTTCTCACTCTCACGACATCATAGATTCACACTGAACTATTGGAGGAGATTAAAAATAGCTAGAAGAACGATGTGATTGTTCAACACATCATCAGACAAATCAAGAAGGGCACCTTGTAGTCGGATAACTACCAATGGCATGACAACTTATTAAGATGGAAAGGAAGGATCATAATTGGGTGCAACCAAAATCTACGTAAGAAACTCGTATCCCTTAACCACGATGAGCCACAAGGAGGACATTCAGGGATAACTGCTATAGTCAAGAGTCTTCAGAATGTCTTCTATGGAAAGGGAAGAGTTGGGATGTGAGAAATTGTGTTAGGACGTGTGCTAATTGCCAAAGGAAAAAGTATGAGAATGTCTTATATCCCGGGAAGCTCCAAACCTTGTCAGTATTAGAAGCATGTTGGAGGGATGTTAGTATGGACTTTATATAGGGGCTTCATCCGTCTAAAAGCTAAACTAGGATTATGGTGGTGGTTGATAGGTTCAACAAGAATAGACATTCCAATCAAACACCCTTGACAGTGTCAAACATAACCAAACTTTTCCTTGTTTACGTCTTTAAGTTGCATAGGACACCCGAGAGCATAGTGAGTGACAGGGATCTTATTTTTGTAAGCAAAATTTGGAGGGAGTTCTTTAAACTAAAGGAGTAAACCTTAAATTCTCTACCTCGTATCATCCAGAATCAAACAGGCAAACGGAAGTGCTGAACCAAACACTAAACATACTTATTATGTTTTTTCAGTGACAAACCGTCAAAATACATAAAATGGATCACCTTGCCGGAATGGTGGTATAACACCACATTCCATGAATCCATCCAATCTACTCCATTCGAGCCGTTATACATTTAGTCACCACCCCTCTACATTCCTTATCTCGCTTGGTGATTCTACAAACTTAGCGGTTGATCAAATATTAAAGGATTGAGAAGCAACGATGACAATTGCCAAGTTTTACCTACAACGAGCAAGAAACATAATGAAGCAATAGGCTAATCGCAAGCACACCGGTAGAGAATTTAAGGTTGGAGACTTGGTATTCTTAAAGTTATAACCATGCACACCGAAGAACCAATCAAAAATTAACTTCATTGTATTACGGACATTATCCAGTGATGGAGTGATTTGGATCCGTGGCTTATAAGTTGGAGCTACCGGAGGGATCTAACATCTATCTAACATTCCATGTATCAGAACTAAATAGGTGCATCACCAAGAATGCTCCTACTTTTGTGGAGTTGCCTTCGTTATTATATCATATAAGTAGATAACCAAAGGTCATCTTGGATCATCAAGTAATCAAACATCGCAACTGACCATAACTCAGTTACTGGTGCAATGGATAGGTTGTTCAATAGAAGAAGTCACATGGGAACCCTTACTCTAGCTTTGGAAGAACTACCTAGATTATAACCTTGTGGACAAGGTTCTAAAAAGAGGGGTTATTGTTATTTAAAAGAAGAAGAGCCATAGAGAAAGTAGAAAAAAAGATGAATAAATAAATGATAGCTACCATTGTGCTAAATATTACTTAATTATATTGTAATTCCAACGTACATTCTTTCACAAGTTGTCATTGTGTGTAACGACACATACTGAAATCAAGCTACTACTTATGTGATGCAACAAACGACCTCGAGGAGTTTAGAGGAATATTATATATTTCTCATCTCTCTCACTCACACCCTTCCGTCTCTCTCTCTATATTTAGTTTCTCATCTCTCTCACTCACACTCTTTCGTCTCTCTCTCTATATTTCTAAGAATTGTGTATGAGCCATTTTTTGTGTCTTCTGCACGTAATAGTTATAGTGAGAAGCCATTGAACCTGACAATATCTTGTGTCTGTTTCTATGTTTCTGTGCTTTGATTGTTTCTATGGCATTAGTACAACTATAGTTCTATTTTTATTTTTTAGTTTTATTTTTATATACATTATGTATCCCAGCTTTGCTAGACTAATCCTAAGCCCCTAAGATCCCACCTCCAGAGCCCTAAGGAGGTAAATCTGGAGTTCCAAGGTCCCTCAGGTTCTTACATAGCCTGTACACTTCTGTGTACAAGGAGTCGTCACATACTGATTGGTCAGCTGCGAATTGATCATTGCCCCCTAATCAACATCAGGGTCTCGTCAGCCCCAGTTCCCAATAGTTCCAAACTCCTACACTGATGCTGGAAGCGAGACGTCTATAATTGATCCGACTAAGGAGCATTCCAGGATGCTAGAGGATCATCAACAAAGAAAACTTTCCCTCTCTTCGCCCTTTGGTGACTAGAACTCAAGATTTCCCACAAAGGAGAGATTTAAGTGAAGAGTTGAAATCATTAAGTTTTATACATCGTCGTCATCGTCATCGTCTACTTTATGAAAAATTTTAATTTGATGCTTAAAATTATAAGGAGCATTAGTCTTTTAATTTTATATTTATTTTTTAATTACAGAACAATAGCAATAAAAATTATATCAATTACATATATTAGTATTTTTAATTGAATAAATAAAATTACTTTCAACGATTAAAGGGTTTTTAAATAATAATCAAATATAACATTTATTATTAATTTTCTCAAAAATTTTAATCAAAAAGATTATATTAATCCAAATTATTTAACAATAATGTATATATTCAATATTCAATTTGACAAGTTTATATTTAACTTAATAATCATAAATTAAAATAATTATTGAAATATTCTTTAAAGAAGACATTTGTAATTGACCAGGCTTTGAATCGAGTTTGGACTCGAGCTTAAGTTGTTCCACGCAACTTGAAACTCGAATATATTATGAAATAACATCGTTTTGTTAATTAATTTTAGAAAAAAAACGGAATTAGTCCAAGCCCAATCAAACTTCAGGTCATTCAAACCTAATCGAGCTCAGGTTTAAATCACAAGTTTTGGATCTGTTTAGGTTTTGTGTCAAACTCTGAGACTTGAGAGCTTAAACCTGACCCAACTCAATACCAATTATAATATTCTCAAATATTATTCTAATAAATATTTGGAGAGAGTAAAACGAATAATTTTGAAGATATTATTATTTATAAATAGTCATAAAAACAACTATAAATAAACTCAAATTAGAGTAGTATAATAATCAACATTTAAATAAGATAATTAAATTTTAAATCTTAAAATTAGTAAGAAGTTTAACAATATTACTTTTGGTCTAAAAGTTAGTCTTATAACAATTAAAAATATATCAAATGTGTGAAATAGCTTCTAACTAAAAAAAGTGATCAAAAGATAACAAGCAAATCACATTTTAAATTGGAAAAATAAGTTTTAATTATAAAATTGATAGAATATGACAAGTGAAATTAAGCTTTCCATTCTTAGTTTACTTCGATAATTCATAACCATAGGAATATCTAACTTAATACTGTTTTAGAAGAGTTTTATAATATTTGAATAATATTATAAAAATAAGAAATATTTTTCAAAATATGAGATGAGAAGTGAAATAAAAAAATCCAACTAATATTATATTTATTACTATTATTATTATTATTATTATTAAGCAAGGGTTCCTAATATTGGTATTGTCAAACACGAAAGACTATGATTCAACTTTTATTCCCATTTGTTCTTAATATGATTTGTGTGCCTGAAACTCCAAGTTAGCACCAAACTTCCATTCATTCTCTTCAACACAAACCTCTCAACCAGCACATAGCAACCAAAACTCCTCCATTTCTCAGTTCCCGAAAATTCCTCCAATCTTTTCACCTTCATTTTCCCTTCTTCCCCAATCCATCCAAACCTCTTCTCTTCCCATTTGATCCTCTCAACAACTGCTAAACTCATCCCAATACTGTTTTCTTCACCTTCCGTGTCAAACCACATCACTCCATCAATCACTTTCCTGTTCAGAGCTTGTCCTTCTCCCGCAATTTCCACCATTTCAGTATCAACTGTCATGACACCTCTTTTGCCAGGTTCATTGTCACAAGCAACAATTTGTTCCCATTGTTGTTCACGTATCATCTGGTAATATGCTGAGTGGGTAATCTGTTCTTTGATGTTTCCTTCCTTTACGAAAATGAATGGAACATACCATTTTCCTGCTGTAACAGGCCTGGAAAGTTTTTCTGATAATGGGAAATTGAAGTCTGGAAGGTGGGCACGAACAGTTTTGTCAAGTCCTGGTGCTTCTTCTAACAAGAACTGTCCTGAAGATGAGGTACGAACTCTCCAACCTTTTCTCCTCAAGAATTTTGGAGGAACTCCATTTGAAGCTACGGATTTAGCAGTGAAACCTCCACTTTTTCGGTATCGAACCTCAAATTTCTGATATATGTTGTGAACGTCTAGAGCTTGTGGTTCAACATCCGAAACACACGGTATGCAGAACAAGCATGTCTTGATGTCCTCTTCCTTTGAGCTCACGTAAGCTTTCCTGATCAAATCAAACTCTTAACATTACTGTTTCAGAAAATAAGAAAAGATTATAGTGAACGGAATCATAAAAGCTTTCTGCAACATACCCTTGACGTCTCTCTTTTGCTGCGATCACGTAGTACTGATTCGCAGACAAGGGTTGGTTCAGAACTGGAATGAAGAGAGTACGAGTTACGTCAACATGTTGATATTCTTCATGTTCATGTGTGTACATCACCTTCAGGTTCTTGTTCTGAGGGAAAGGAACGTCACTGACTCGTTCACTTGTACACAATCCAAAGCAAGAAGTGTGTTCAGCATCTTCGTCTTGGATTACTAGTATACCAGAGTTTGGACCATCAGGAGGCCATGAAAGAGCAGAAGGATCTCTTCTGTACATAGAGAGAGGCCTTGTCACATACATTTTAACGGCTGATATTTGAACATGCCTTATCCTGCACTGATGGTTATTTATAGCAAGAAAAGTAAACTTGACAGCTTGGAGAAGTTGAACACGATACCTGAACAGTTCTGCTAAAAAAATTAAAAAACTGCAGAAACTTAGATACTGAAAATACTTGGATAGGTCTTTGAATCCTAATGCAATTGGATATACTTAAAAAAAACTATTTGTCAACTAAGTATCTATGTAGACTAAAACACCCAGCTCACAACCTCTTAGTGTTTTTATTAGCGTGGAAGATTAATTTTTTATTTGAATGCTTTTCTTTTATATGCTTAAGATTGACTAGTTTGTAGCTGTCATTAGTTCTCTGAATTCCCACGGCAGCTATTGGCAGTTGTACGGACGTTTCCAGTGTGGTTTTCTTTTACATCAAAAGATGTTTTTATACTTGAGAATGGTAAATACAGTATAGTCTAGTATTAAACTTCAGTAGATGAATCAGACCTTTATTGTCTCTGTCACCACCAAGCCAGTCCGCTAATGATGTTTGATGTGTTTAAGCTACATAGTGGTTTTGGGTGGAGAAACTGAGTTTAAACCAGTGAACTATAACT
>JANZXR010000001.1:875363-895419 GCA_027575705.1 Erythroxylum echinodendron
ATAATAATAATAATACAAAATATATATGCTTGCATGTCATGGTTGTGACATGTTAAGTAACACCCGTGACATGCAATATATATATATATAAATAATAAACTATTTAATAATAATAAGTATAATTAATTAAATTAAAAACAATAAGAAGTTTAATAATAATAATAACAACAATAATAATAATAATAATAACAATAATAGTTTTTAACAGTAACTAGAAAATTAATAATAATAAGAAGAAAATAAAATTAATAATAATAATAATAATGAATTTAATAATAATAATAATAATAATAAATGTAATTAATAAAAATAATAAATTATTAATAATAAGTATATATACTCAAGAAGAAAATTAATAATAATAATAATTAAAAAGAATAAGAATAATAAATTTAATAATAATGAGAAAAAAATTAATAATAATAAGTAATTTAATAATCATAATAATAATAGAAATAAAATTAATAATAATAAGGAATATAATAATAATAATAATTAATAAAATTAATAATAATAAGGAATTTAATAAAAATATAATTGATAAAATTAATAATAATCGGTATAATAATCAGTAAAACATCATCATCATCATCAACAACAACAACAACAACAACAATAATAATGATGATGATGATGATGATGATGATGATGATGATGATGACGACGACGTTGATAATGATGTTGATGATGATGATGAGTTTAGGCGAGAAGCAAAATGAAAGAAAATCATGAAGAATCGACTGCACTCAAGTGAAATAAGCTGAGGCATTCGATGGTTGGTTTAATGAAAAACGAGTTAAAATTTTAACGTTTTAATTCTGGCATAGAATAGGACTAACTTTAGTGGCACAGGTGATCTGGCTCCTGCAACATAATAGTACTGCACCAGTTACTATGATATGGTTTCTCTGTTCAACGTCAACCTGATTAAACTGTGAAGATTCATAAGAATAATAGGTTATTTGGTAAAGAACGCCACTCAGAAGATGTTAAGAAATTTCCTCACAACATTTTGTTAGACATTTTTGTCCCTAGGGACATTTTTGTCATTTTCCTATTAAGTTGACAGCTATTAATTGTAATTTTAGCTTTTCAATAAATTATCAATTAAGTTACATAATTTTTTTCATACAAAGGTAACAAAATGGCCCAATAAATAATCTAAATCAATAGGTCGAAGTCCGAGTGAAAAATTGATCCCTTTTAGTGTGGACCTGGTCCATATCAGATTTGTGATGGGAAAGCTCGCCATGGAAGCTATATATATAGGTTAAGGTCTCCTACAGTTACTCATATCAATCGTAAGTATACAGATTCTCTGAGCTGTCAAGAGAGCTTACGTATTGAGAAAACTGTAGAAAGACCTAAACCACGTGTCGGGAAACATAATCCGTAAAGGTCCCAGGAGATTCGAGATAGTTTGGAGCTTGGAAACTGCATCGGAATCAGAGATGGAACCAAAATCAGGTATTCTGCATTTCCTTCGTTTTTAACCCTTTCATGTATGATCCTGGGTACGTAATAGGGTCTATACTACGCATTACACGTGTTACCAGAGCGATTACATGATCGGCTTATCGGAAATGAAGATTTTTTTATTTTTCACCTCATTTGGTTTTCATCTGTTTTTGATTCGTTTTTTGGTTTTTTTACGTATATTATTACATAAAAGTGGTATACATAAGGCTAGTTATAAAAAATGGGTCGAAAACGGGCCAAAAGGAACGAAAAACGGCATCCTGGGATGCCAAAAATTGCCTCCAATGACAGAGAACCACTGTGCATGCTCCCGACACTGCTACAGTAGCTGGGGGTAGTGACGTACGCTGCACTCACCAACCACGTGCTGACACATTGCTCCACGGAGCGACAGATGCGTGTGGCTTGTTTTCTGCACTCGCTACCCTTGACCGCGCTCCCACAAATGTGGGACAACGCATGCGCCACATCCGTCCATGCACGTAGCAGGCTAGATTTACGACACATGGAGGTGTGCGCGTTACACGTGTCGTATAGTAGACGGGTGTATGCGCGTGGGGACATGTAAGATGCCTTTGGCACATGCAACGCACTCTTGTCCCGTGCCACGTGTAACTGACGCGGGCAGCCACGTCAGCCATATGGACTACGGTACAAAAAAAGGAAAATTTTTAGAAATTCCCATAAAGTTATCCTGGGTCTTTTTGGGTCAGTTTTTGGGTTGAGAGAATTTTTAAAGTGATTTTCTAATTTTTCTAGATTTATTACGTTGGTAATTGGATTTCGGAAAAGTTTTTAAAGCCTTTTTAAAGCTAATTTTGAGTGCATTTACGTACTCTAAACTGCACAAAAGGGAGAAATTTAAAGTTTTATGTCTCGTGTGGTAGGTTTGGTATTCGAGAAAGTATGATAAACACTCTCATTGAGAATTTTTTGAATAAAAGTCTCAAATAAAGTTTAAAGACGATATTTTTAGTTTTTGTATGTAATTATTTAACTATGCATTTGGTTTTTGCACTTATAATTAATTTTCACATACATTATGCCCATATAGAATGTGAGGATAACATATGGCTATATCCCTTATGTTTGTGATACTTTTTGGGTACTGATAAGATTGTCGTCAGCACAATGGCCTTTCAAGTCAGTATTTCGATTATGCCACTTGCATGTTTGGGGATGTCTTTGGTCTCATATTTGGTTATTCTGCCCATAGGTGTTGACCTTATATGAGATTTTGAGATGTACATAAAAGCATTAGATGGAGGAAGATCGTTGCTTAAATGATCTATTCACCCACATGTGGTAGTGTCACAAGAGTTGATGGTTTGTACTTTGATCGCTTTTATGTGGAGGCTTAATTGCATATATTATGTATTCAGCCCACAGGTGTTTCATAACATGTGCAATCGAATTCTTTGTATAAATACTATTTTAATGCTTTAAAGTATTGTTGTTGTCCTGCATTTATACTGATCTTTACATTGTCTTTTTATTTTGAAGTCACCTTTTCTATGAATAACAATGTTGTCACCATTGAAACCTTAAATGAATTCAACTTCAAGAAGTGGAAGAAGGACGTTGAGTTTGCATTGGAGATGACAGACATCAACATGGCCATGCATGTCGAGAGGCCTCCCCCACTTATAGATGTCAGCTCAGAAGCTGACAAAGCAGCAATGGCAACTTGGGAAAGGTCAAATAGGATGTGCTATTTGACCATTAAGAAGTTGATCTCAGACCATCTGTTGAGTGGATTGTCAGACATGATCATAGTGAGGGAGTTCATGGACAACATATCCCAGAGGTACAAGGTGTCCTCTCATGCTGAGCAGAGCGCCTTGATTAAGGAATTGTTCTCTATGAGATATACTGGAGAGAGAGGTATTTGAGACTATATCATCCAAATGATGCACCTTCAAAGTAGGTTGAAGGCACTGGATATACCGATTACTGACTCGCTTATAGTGCATCAGGCACTAAATACTCTTCCTCAAGAGTTTGAGATGTTGGCCACCTCCTACGTCTCTCAAGATGAGAACTGGAATGTTAATGCCTTGATTTTTTGGTGTGCTGCAGCAGAGGAGAAGATCAAGAGTTCTCCTCATACAGTTATGCTTGCAGCTGCCAAGGGTAAGGGGAAGGCTAAACCCTAACAGCCTAAAGGTAAGGGTAAGAAACTCAAACCCTCTCCGCAGATTCAGAGTGGGCAGTCCATCATTGCAAAGGGCCTACATGACCTAAAGAGTATGAGGTGCATTTTCTGTAAGAAGAAGGGGCATAGGAAGTACAATTGCCCAAAGTATAAGCTATGAAAGGTCAAACAGGAGCTATCAAGTAACTCCTCGGCCTTTATGATTCATGAATCCAATGTAGCTATAACCACATCAAGTTCTTGGTCGTTAGATAGTGGAACTTCTAATCATGTTGCTTCCATGATGCAAGGGTTCATATCCAGGAGAAGGTCGACTAGAGGGGAGGAGAAGTTGATGGTCAGCAACAATGAAGAGGTGGACTTTTTATTTGTAGGAGATGTAGGATTAAACCTCGACGCAGGGTTTGTATTATATTTATGAGACACATTTTATATACCATCTTTTAGACAAAACTTGATCTCTATATCAGTTTTGGATAAAGAAGGTCATCGTTTTGTATTTGATAATTCATTTGTAAATATCTGCCTTCTTATCCTACGGATTATATAGTATGTGTCTTACTCCTAATGAAATATATGTCTCTTCTTATGTTGCCGAACTTGTTATTAGAAAGAGAGCCTTCATAAAGGAAACACCATACATGTTGTCCCATAAACGTCTTGGCCACATTTCCGGGGGGAGGGTTGAAAGATTGATAAAGGATAATATTCTCCTAACTCTGGACTTTAGTGATCTGGAGACATGTGTCGATTGTTGTAGGGGTAAGTTAAGAAAAGAAAGAAGGGGTTAACTCGTGCTTCTGGTTTATTAAACCTAATAAATACAGATGTTAGTGGTCCCTATATGGTCACGTTGTGTAATGCTAGATATTTTCTGACATTTATAGATGATTATTCTCACTATAGTTATGTGTTCTTGCTTAAAGAGAAGTCTGAAGTTCTTAATAAATTCAAGGTCTTTAAGACTGAGGTTGAGAACCAATTAGGAAGATCAATAAAGATAGTCAGATCTGATAAGGGAGGGGAATACTATGGCAGACATGGGGTTGCAGGACAAGAAAAAGGTCCATTTTTCAGGTATTTGGAATCAGTTGGAATAGTGATTCAATTCATTATGCCAGGTAGTCCTGAGCAAAATGGTGTGATCGAAAGGCGCAATCACACCCTAAAGGACATAATGAGGTCAATGCAAAGCAGGACTAATATACCCGAATACCTTTGGGGTGACGCCATCAAGACGGCATTATATATCTTGAATAGAGTCCCAAGCAAGTCAATACCAAAGATGCCTTTTAAACTCTGAAAGGGCTGGAAGCCAAGCCTTGCACACATTTATGTGTGGGGCTGCCCTGCTAAGGTCAGGTTCTATAATGCTTATGAGAGCATATTGCAACCTCGTTCCACTCGTTGCTATTTAATGGATTATCTCGACCACTGAAAGGAATACAGATTTTACTGTAGAGTAGGAGGGGCCAGAATAGGGGAATCACAAACAATAAAGTTTCTAGAATACAATGTCTATAATGAGGGAGGATGCTCACATCCTCCAGGAGATAGCAAGATGAATACTATGATTATTTCGTATCTGCCTCTCATACAGTCAGCTCCGATGGATGAAGGTCTGAGTACCGTGCCTATGCAGGCACAGGAACCTATACCTGCTCAAGAAAAGGTTTCTGAGATACAAGAACTTATGTAGTTATGCAGATCCACCAGAGAGAGGCGACCGACTATCTCATCAAATTACACAGTCTATTTGGGTGAGCAAGACTATGACATAGGACATGTTATGGATCTAGCTACTTTTACAGAAGCTGTTTCTGGACCCCCATGCGGATATGTGATGGGAAATAATGAAGGATGAGATGTAATCTATAAGGTATAATAAGGTATGAGAGCTTGTTAATTTACCTCAACATTTCAGGTCTGTCAATTGCAAGTGGCTATTTAAGATCAAGAAGGACACATAGGGGTCAAGTTGAGCGGTTTAAAGCGCGTCTAGTTGCCAGGGGATTCACTCAGAGAGAAGGAGTTGACTTAAATGTTACCTTCTCTCATATATCCTCGAATGATGCATTTAGAGTGATTATGAAAATAGTAGCTCATTATGATATGAAGTTACATCAGATGGACGTTAAGTCCGCTTTTCTGAATGGTGACCTTTATGAGGAGGTCTATATGGAGCAACCTGAAGAATTTCAGGATCAAGATGCAACTGACAAGGTTTGTAAGTTAAATAAATCAATATACGGTTTGAAGCAAGCTTCCAGACAGTGGTATCTAAAGTTTGATGAGGTTTTGACCTCATTCGACTTTGTGGAAATCAAAGTTGAAAAATGCTTATACTATATGGTTAGGGGGAGCAAAGTCATCCTCATACTACTATATGTCGATGATATCTTACTCGCGTCAAATGATTTGACCGTGTTTCATGAGGTAAAGCAATGTTTGGTCAAACATTTTGACATGAAGGATTTGGTTGAAACATCTTTTATCCTCGGTATACAAATTCACCGAGACAGATCTCAACATTTATTGAGCCTCTCGAAGCGCATACATTGAGCGTGTGCTACATAGGTTTAATATGGCTAAATGTAAACCTATTGTAGAACCTATCTCTCATGGAGAGAGATTATCTTTGGCACAGTGTCCAAAGAATGAGGTTAAGAGAGAGACTATAAGGAATGTTCCGTATTCTAGTGTTGTTGGTAGCCTGGTGTATGCCTAGGTGTGCACTAGACTAGACATTGCATTTGCTGTTAGACTGCTGGGTCGATATCTGGCTAACCCAGATGTAGACCCTTGGAATGCAGTCAAATAAGTATTGAGATACCTAAAGGGTACCAAGGATTATACGTTGACATACAAAAAAGCCAACGATTTGAACCTCGCAGGGTATATAGACTCCGATTTTGCTATGCGTCTGGATGATCACAAATCCACTTCAAGATATATTTTCATGTTGGCAGATGGTACAGTATCATGGAAGAGTGTCAAGCAGATACTAGTGACTTCCTCGACCATACATGCAGAGTTTGTCGTATGTTATGGAGCTGCTACACAAGTGGTTTGGCTCAGAAACTTGATTTCTGAGTTGTTTGTGGTGGATTCGATTGCTAGACCTATACGGTTATATTGTGATAATTTTGCTACAATATTATTCAGTAACAACAACAAGAGTATCACAGGGTCTAAGCATTTAGAGGTCAAGTATTTGACTATAAAGGAGTATATTCAAAAGGGTCACGTTGAAGTGGAGCACATCAGGACTGAGGAGATGTTAGTTGATCCATTGACTGAAGGACTTCGCCCACTAGTGTTTGTTAGACATGTATCCTGTACGGGGGTGTTGAACTCCTGAGGCAGCAGTAGTTAGGAATAACTATATTTGCTACTCAAATGTTTGTACATTTTGATGTATTATGGCATTATGGTTATTTATTAATAAAGATGACCATATTCTTTTATCCTCAGTAATAGCTGTTCTTGTATAAAGTCATAATATATATGAAACTCTTAAGATTTGTGTTGATCTTAAGCATTTTAAAGGTCATTGGGCATTTATAAAGATTGATCTTGAGCCTATGTCATAAACACATACAGTTTATATGGATATCCTTAAAGTTTCATATGACATAGGGGGATATAAGGTTTAAATCTCATAAAAGTTCTCTAATGTAGTTTAGCATTTGGTTGGAGAACATAAAAGTTTTCTCTAATGCTATTTAGCATCCAATGAAAGGAAACAAGTTTTCTCTAATGTTGTTTAGCATTCGGTAAGAGAAAACAGGATTTCTTTGTTGCAGTTTAACACATGCAGTTTAGCATAAAGTTAGAGAAATCGATACCTACAGACGAAAATGATACGTATTAAATCATAAAGGTATCATCCTAGTCTGCCACACTCTATTTTCACATTCATGTTAGTAAGGTATTAGATATTTGTGATTATATTGGACCTGTGTCACACATGACATATGTGTTTAATATTTTTCGGTATCGAAAGCCTTGCAGGACGGAATGTAGGACTTTCATTATCTTTGGATCAATTGTTTTTAAAATTTGGTACCAATATAGTGGCGTGACTTAACCGAATTTTCAAATTGTTTTGAACTTGAGTAAAACTACAATTAATAATTATCCAAGGGGGAGAATGTTAGACATTTTTGTCCCTAGGGACATTTTTCTGGACAACTATTAATTGTAATTTTAGCTTTTCAATAAATTATCGGTTAAGTTACGTAATTTGATCCAGACAAGGGTAATAAAGTGATCCAATAAATCATCTAAATCAATGGGTCAAAGTTCGAGTAAAAAATGGATCTCTTTTAGTGTGGACCTAGTCCATATTGAAATTGTGATGGAAAAGCACGATATAAAAGCTATATATATAGGCTAAGGTCTCCTACAGTTGCTCATATCAATCGTAACCATACGGATTCTCTGACCCATAGAGCTTACGTGTTGAGAACTGTAGAAAGATCTAAACCAGGTGTCGGGAAACAAAATCCGTAAAGGTCCAGGGAGATTCGATCGTTTGGAGCTCGGAAACTGCATCGGAATCAGAGATGGAATTGAAATCAGGTATTCCACATTTCCTTCATTTTTAACCCTTTCATTTATAATCCTGGGTACGTAATAAGGTTTATAATGCGTATTATACATTGGACTAATGAACATGGTATTATTTAGTAGATAAAACTAAACTCTTTCTTTTTTCAACTTCAAATCTTTGTGGAATTTTTTAGTTTGAGTTTCTTTGGTAATTATTCTAGGAAAGTGCTTCGTGTGTTAGGTTGAGTTGAGTTTACTTAAAATTTCTTCTAAATTTTTTTAAAATATTAAGTTCATGTTCATTATGACTTTAATTTTATTTTATTTTTAAATTCAAATATCATCTATTATAAAAATTTGAAATTTAAATAAGTTCATATTTTCAAAATGTTTCTAATTATATTAATCATAAACAAAATATTTAATTATTTATTAAATAAAATAATATCCAAAGTTTTTGTTTTCAATTAAGGATAACAAAGTTTAAAAATGTCAATTAAATAATTAACCTTTTACAACCTTAACAATTTAGTTCAAAATATTAATTTTGTTAGTATTTTACTAATTTAATTAGCAGAATAATTGTCAACTGAGTATTTATGTGGACTAAAACACCCAACTCACAACCTCTTTCGTACATTGAGTTAGGTTTTTGATTTCGCATGAAATATTAGTTGGGAATTATTTTTTTATTTGAATGTTATATGTTATGAACAAAAAAAAATCTGCCTCTTTCATACAATGGGTTAGGTTTTTTATTCCACCTGGAAGATTAGTTGGCAATTAATTTTTTATTTAGCCACCTACATGTTATGAATAAAAGATATTCTGTTGGCCAAATCAACAAAATACTATTAAATTTAATGTCTTAAATTGAGTTGTTAAGGTTATAAAAGGTTAGTCACTTAATTAAAAATTTTAAAAGCTTAGATACTGAGTAGAAAAAATTCTAAAAATTTGGCACTTTAAATTATGGTATCCCTTCAAATAAAAATGAAAATATTAATAATTCATGAAATAAATAAATAAATAAAACTTAAATTTTGATAAAATCTAGGAATTAAAATATTTCACTACAAGAAAACCATAAATTAGGGACAAAAAATTACCGACGAAACAAATACCGTAGCTAATTAGAGACGAAAAATCAATCTCAGTCGATAAAACTTTCGTGAAAAAATCAATTTTGCGATGGACAAAATTTTCGTTGATAAAGGTGGAAGGAAAATATCCCGGAAAATTTTTCAACAGAATATAGCGACGAAAACGTCATACTCGGCAGTAAATTAGGTGGACACGCTTCCCACAATAAATTAGCATCGGTTTTTACCGATAGTAATGTATTCCGTCAATGATTTTCCGACAGTCCAACCATTGCCTCGTTAGCTTCAGATTAGTTATTTTAAAAAATTGAAAACGACGTCATTTAGTTTAATATCAAATGACATCATTTTGACTCAGGGGTTAAACTCACCCTGAACCTTCCCCCCGCGTTTTCTTCTCTATTCTTTCGCTATTTTTTCTCCTGATTTCGTCGTCACTCCTCTTCTTCCTCTCCTCGCTCATCGTTATCGCTCACCCACGTCATCTTCTTCCTTCATGTGCTTCAACGATTTCTTCTGCGTGTCGGTTGAGATAAGAGGATTTTGTTATTTACTGGGTTTTGGTGTTAGTTGAATTTGGGTATTTGTTTGTAAAATTAAGATAAATGTGGTCCGGGATTTCATTTCATTATATAAGTGAAAAGGATGCTCTTAGTCAAGGGTATAGCTGAAAACTTTTCATATATTATACAATTAATTATCCTATATATGTATCGATTATGATAATTTTGAATCGATGCCCATGCAGCTTGTACTATTTATATTACTATTTTGTATAATTTATTTATTTATATATAATTTATATCCTTTTTGCATACATTCTACTTTTTATAATTTGATGATTTGTATGTCATCTCCTATATTTATAACTAAATAACATTGTAAAGTGGTAAATATAATTTTTAGTATTCATTACTTGTTCTAAGTATATCAAATTTTAAAATAATAAAAGTACTTCTTTATCAAAGTAGATTTTAACATTTTCAAAAAAATTCAATTTGAGTCCAAACATTTTTAAAAAATATCAACATTTTGAAAACCTTTAACTTAACCATCAACTTAACAAATCTGTAAACCCCCCTTTAAAAGAATTCATTCTAGCATTTTTTAAAATTTTTTTATAGATATGATCTATTTTAGATCTAGATGTACATCTTAACTGGTAAATGGGTACCAAAGAAAGCCCCATATGCTGTCCAGTTTTGTAAATGATCTTCTTCGGTCAATGATGTGTTTCTTTCAAGTCTAGTTAATTATGTCTTTCGTATCAACTTTTTTTAGTTTTTTAAATTATGTGTTTAGGTTCTCATTAATTGGAACATGAGTCTATGCATGATTCTTAGTTGAAATTGATTAAAATTTTAGTGCATAATTTGACTTTGTGAATACTCTACAAAATTTGACTTTGTGAATTCTAGAAAATCAAATTTGTTAATTAATTATGCTTTGATTCGACTTAAATGATCATGGGAGAAACTTTGGGCTTTATGTAACATTTTTATTTCTTATGTGGATATCTTCTTTAATTTTAAATTTCTAGAACTTGAATATCATTTTTTCAAGATTAGATGTAAGATATGTATAAGCATTAAAATGATAAAGACACTTAGGATTTAAGTTTGAGCTAAATTGCCTACCTTTTAATACATTAATCTATTAGTAATCTCCTTTGAGCTTAATAAAATTATATCCTTTTTCTTTGTTACCCTTTCTTAAAAAATACCTTGAGTTTAAAAGAAAAACAAATTATTTACTTCTTAATTCATGATTAGTAGAGCTTTTACTTATATTGTGATGTCTTTGATAATAGGATGCAATAAGATTAATGTAGGGAAGAAGGTGAAATGTATAATGGTGGCATAAAAAGGACAATTTTATATTAATCCAAAAGAAGTAGAAAAATGTGAAAAAAGATTAAATAAAGTTTAAAAATTGATTAGCATAGATTCTTGTTTTGTAGAAGGATGAAGAAAGAATGGTGGTTGCAAGAATATAAGGAGATAGTAGAGTGAGGATTAATGTTTCTCTTAATTTATTTGTTATCGTTATACTATTTTTTTTCCTATTCCCTTCTTTGGTTAGCCTACTTAGCCATTTGGCCTCATTATAACCCTATTTGAAGTCTTTTTAATTTATCTTGTATACATCTATATAAGTAGTGGAGATTAGATGATTTTCAAACTTATGGTAAATTCACTTTCATAAGAAGATGATGAGATTATATCACTCAAATTTCAAACACTTGTGTGAATGAGTGATATCTTATGAGAACAAACCTTGTTCATTCCAAAATTCATATCGAAACTATTTTTCTTTCCATTCCATACCATGATTTTAATAGCAAAATTTATACATTAATTAAATAAATATCATTACATTATAAGTATTTATTGAATGTTTTTCCTTTTGTTTCAATTTTTTTTTAGATTCTGAATTTGACGCCATCATTTATAAAGTATGGGAGAGACGAGCATGTACACGTTATCGGGACTTTATTGCTGCGATATACAAGGCCGATATATGACCATCTTATATTTCTGAATAAATATGGAGTTGTTAGCAGCAATATTGGACATCACCTAAGGCAATGTCCATTTTAGAGCGTAATTCTACCAACAGACGTGGAGGACAGGGGAAGGGAGTCTTTCTGTACATACGGGAGGATCTATTACCCACCACGAGCATGCAGAGAGACTTGTAAGTATCTACACTTTACATTTATATTCTAATTTCTTTACTTTTCTATATTTCAATTAAATTTAATGTGTGAATTTTGGAATGAAAATAAGTATATTATGGAGAATGATAATGTTATAAACGTCTGGTGCTATATATGACTATGTTGTTGACTTGTTTTCTTTATTCAATAAGGGGTAAATATCATAAAAATAGAAGAAACTCTACCAAATTTTTTATAAATTCTAGTTCACTTATAACATTTTATTCTTATGAAGGAAAAGTCTATGAGTATGAGGTTAATAACCTGTCAGCACTTTTTGCACACTCACACTAAGAAGCATGACGGTGTGACATTTGTCAACAATCGTTGTACAGAACTAAATGTTTGTTAAATTTATGGTTTAATATTAATACTTAATAATTATCACCTACTAATATAAACATTACGTTTTGATAGGACCAAATACAAGAAAGCATTCAACGACAGTCTCAGCAGTCTGAAGATGTTGATGAGAATCAAACATATCTTCATGCAGTGGGTGGTAGAGATCGTTGTGGAAGGATATTCGGCTAAGGTTTATTTGTGAATACATGTTATTCGCAATCCTCCACGTCCAGTATAGCAACATCTAGTAAGCGGTCCACAATCAATGAAATCCAAGAGCTCCGGAGCACAGTGAAGATATTAATGGAGTACATAGCTCAACTCCATAATGAGATGGATAAGTTGAAGGGCAGAGATAGCTCTTCATCGCACCAATCAGAGCATCCACCGTCATCAAATCAATAGTGTACTTGTAGTCATTTCATTTGCATTTGAATTACAAATACTTATTATGTACAATTTAATGTTTTTATTATCAATTAAGATATTTTTAACTTTATATCACTAATCAACTTTCTGTTTAAACAAATTAAATATATACTATCAAATTCATATCAGGTTAAATTATGCATCAACCATAACATCATCAAATAAAATTTATTGACGTTATATTTTTAAAAAAAAATTTCTGGTTGATTTACCGACGGACATTTGTGGTTCCGTCGGTAAAATCATTTCTATTTACCGACGGAAAACACAAACCGTCAGTAATCACCGACGGAATAACCAATTTCGTCATCAAATTTACCGACAGTAGAATAATCATCGGTAAAGTCATCAACGGAACAAACGTAACCGTCGGTAATCTTTTAACAACCTTACCAACAAAAACGAACAAATCATTGGTAAATCTTTTGACAAAATGATTCTGTCCGTCGACACTTTACCAACTGTCAACCACATAAAAATCGTTGGTATATTTACCAACAAAATATTAATTTTTCGTCGGTAAATTTACCGACAAACTTTCTGCTTTTCATCGGGAATTATTACCTACGACCGTTTCTACGATGCCTTTATCCGTCGGTAAAATCCGTGGCTAACCTGACTTACCGACGGATTCGTCGGTAAATTCCGTCCCTAAACGACATTTTCTTGTAATGTTTGTATAAACATTAATTTATTCCAAAGTTTTTAATCGCAATATGTTTCTCCATCTAAATAAATTATTATTTTCTATGTAATAAATAGTTAATCTAAAAATAAAATATATTTAAGATAAACTATTTCCCAAATCTCTTCCAAAAACTCTTTTATATTTAGTTAGTTTAAGTGGACTAAAAAATAAACTTACTAAATAAAAATTTTGATCGTCAAATAAAATGTGTTAAAAGTCATTTATAAGCATAAGGTCATATTGAATTTTCAAAATTTTAATTTTTATTTAACTCAAATCTGTCCCTCAAAATTTTATTAATTGTCTAAACTAAATGAGTTAAATCAATTTATACATATTTATAGCAAAGTTAGTTAAGGATTTATAGCATATTCTCAATAATACAAAAGACAATGAAATGAAATCAATATAGAATAGCCAAACTTAATGCAAGTAAGTATTCCAATATGTGCTTGTGATATCCTTGGCGCATAGC
Source organism: Erythroxylum echinodendron (assembly GCA_027575705.1). Lineage (NCBI taxonomy): Eukaryota > Viridiplantae > Streptophyta > Magnoliopsida > Malpighiales > Erythroxylaceae > Erythroxylum > Erythroxylum echinodendron. The sequence continues at coordinate 889,311 of JANZXR010000001.1, forward strand.
AAAGTAACAGATTCGGGGAGACAACTAACCGCCTCCATCGATAGAGTTTTTCGCCTTCGTTATTACCCTCTCAAATCGAGAAACTTCTCAAGGGATCGCGAAAGAACATGGTCGTTATACCCTAATTGATTAAACGACGTTGTTTTCTAATAGTTTGTAACCTCGACCTTTTGTTACCGGGGGATATGTGGGAGAGACTTCCAATTGTAAACTATTCCTTTTATTAATGAATTATTTAAAATTCAAAAAAAAAAGTATTCCGGCCTCAGTATGTTTGTGAAGGGCTTGAATGATTATGATCAATTAATATTGGGTAAGGTCAAGAGCTTTCCTTGAATGGCCTTTGAAAATAAATTATCTTCAAACCAAATTGAACCAATCCAATAACCTGAGTTAGATCTAAATCACATATAATTTAGGCTCGACTTAATTTTTATTTTTTGAATCTTTGAACTTAATCGGTTAATTTCGAATCAAGTTTAGTTAGACTTGATCTGCTAACTATTTGATCTTTTATTTGAGCGATTGAATGTAGATTTTGCTTTCCTTTTGTTTTTCTACTCTTTTCAATCCTAATGCCATGATGAAAATCAGCAAAGACTCATATTTTTCTGCTATTGTTTCTTTAAATTGATCAACAATAACTACAGATATCAGAGGAAATGTGACAGCAGAAGACATAGTGAAAAACATGAAAAAGCGCTGATTAAGGTTATGTGTAAGCTAAAGATTTGATCCCAAATCCCTCATCTTTCTTCTTTGCATCAGGATTGTGCCTGAAAATCCATCTCCAACTCTTGAAACTTTTCCTGCTCCTTTTAACCCCTCTGTCACCACCTGTGATCCTACAGGAACCACCATTGCCAAAAACCCCATCTCCTGGAAAGCTTCCCAATGGACCTGCGTTATGATCCTGCTGTGTCACAACATTACCAGCTCTCATGCTACCAAAAGTAGAGTTTGAATCTGATAACGAAACCATTTTGATTGCAGAAAGTTCTGGTTGAGACTCTGATGGGAAATCAAACTTCAAGTCAATGAAACCTGAATCATCCACGGTTGTAAAGCTACCCTCTTTCAGTGAAAATACACGTCTAGTGTTTACTCCTTTTGAAAGGGTTTCAAGCTTGTCAGGCTCCATAACAATTGGTTCCTTCTTTTCACCATCAACCGCACTTCTTCTTGGTTCTAGTTCACTGAAACAACTTTTCCTGTCAGGATCAAAAAATAGACCTCCATTGACACCAGAGCTTCTAGCAGCAGATAGAGAACTTCTAGCCCCTGAAATAGAACTCCTAGCACCTGAAAATGTTCCATCTTCTGAACCAAAGAACCCACCCCCTCTAAAGCTGCATAGAGATCTTGATCTAGACACTCCCATGTAGTCAACAACACACATATCAGTCTTAACTTCACTAGTTTTCTCGCAACTTTTGTCTCTTTTCTTCTTGAACAGCCTCACAATTCTCCAAATCCCATCTCTCCTCTTGATCTCAACACAGTTACTGCTACTCCTCTTGAGCAACAAAACATCATCTGGTCTCTCTTCAGTTTTGTGCTTGTGATTTGGATTTGGAACTAGCAAGTTCTTCTGATCGTTCTCCAACAAGAATGAGACACGACCAACACTGCCTACCTCAACATTGCACGAAGTAGAATTGCGATTGGAAGAGATGTCTGAGCAAGAACAAGAAGAGAGCCTCTGTTCTCCACAATCAGAGCAAACCAGATTCACCAAACGTTCTTTGAGACAGTAAGGACAAATCCCAACTGAGCTTACTGATGGGTGCTTCTTGCATGGAAGATCAGAAGCAGTACTGTAATCCTGATCATACACCTCGTTGCTTCTGTACACCTCCACAGCTTTGCCTCTATCTTTCATGGCTACAGCTCCAGTCTTCCTCGAGTAGAAACTTGAAAATTTTTGGTTTTACTCAGCCTTTTCAAGAACTAAAAATAGCAGAATAGTCAGGATCATGAACATAATTCCACAACTACAAGTAAAGGGAACAAGGTGGCTGAGTTGTCCAGAACTGAGACCAAAAAAGAACCTAACAGAGGTAGAGACAGAGAGGGACAGTAAGATTGGAAGTGCAAGACTTTAGGACTTAACGTAACCAAAGAGACTTGTGACATTTTTAGAGTCATAGATCAGATACATAGGCATTGATTGAGAAGCGTCAACTTTACATTTTCTTGCTAGTGTACCACGGGAGAGAAAGATTGATGAAGAAAAAAAAAAGCACAATACTTGCAGGTATAATTGTGTAGGGAAGTGAATGGAACAGCAAATTGAGTAAAGTAGTGACCAAAACTCCACCCTTTTTACACTACAAACCCCATCAAAATTATTCAAAGTGTCTATAATATTTTAAGATAAAGATTGAATCTTTTTACATTTACAATAGAAAGGAAAAACTCCTAAATTGTATGAGAAAACATCAATCAACGTGTAATAGTAATTTGTTAAAAATCATAAACAACCATTTGTCAGTGAGCAGTAAGGTTAAGTATTTTTGAATCTTCTTAAACTCTTCGATGAGTGTGACTTTTACTGAATTGTTGTTTTTGTTTATAATTCACAATTTAAAACTTTTACTAAATTATAATCAATTTTTTGCACTACAAACCCTATTAAAATTATTCCAATTGTCTATAATATTTCAAGATAAAAAATGAATCTTTTTACGTTAGCAACGGTAAAATTAATTTTCGAAAAGAACTCAGAAAAGAAAAAGTCTAAATTCATGTGGGAAATCATCCAATTAAATTTTTTTGCAAAGATTTTTTAATTTTAAGTGAAGACTTTAATATGAAATTTGTTATAATTTTGGTAATATTTATAGTAATTTAAATTGTGTTATAATCACCTATAATTATAAAATAATTCATAATTCACAATTTAAAACTTTGATTAGATGCTCTACATTCTTTTTTGTTGTCCATTATAGTTAAAGGACAAGTAGTCTCCCACATCCTTTATACTATGTCTTTTGCTTTTAGAATCCTGACCACACATCCAGACAGGACCATCACAATGGGTCTGACTTTTTGATGAGATGTATTTGACGGTTCTGATATGGCTGGCTCCATCGGCAATCATGTTGATGAGGGGTATGATTAAAGAATATTTTTAGGGGCATGCTTCAAGCAATCAAAAGACTTTATCTTTGCCTCTTTCTTTGAGCCTCCAAAAGTCTACAGAACAACTACAACTAGGATCGATTGATGGTTTGCAATGTGTTGCAGTCTATCAATACAGAAGCTGCATTCTGCTTTAACGTGTCGTGGTGGACTTACCAAGTTTCACCTTCTGTCTTTTCCATATGTCTTAAAAATTATGAGTACATATAATAATTTAGGAGTACCAATTAGGTCCATGAATTTGGAAAGGAGTTAATAACTAAAGAATAAAAAGTGAATAGTTGAGTTTTGATTATTATTATAGGAATAATAATTTGATATTCTGCTTTTGAAAAATCTTTCGTATTCTTTATTTAAAATATTTAATTAATAAGTATTTAAAATATTTTTTTAAATTATTATTAAAGAATGAGTTTCATTACTATATTAAATGGAAGGTACGGAGGATTGTTCAAAAGTGAGATATCAAACTATTGCTCCTATAATAATAATCGACAATCAATTGCTCATTTTTCATCCAAACTCATAAATCCCTTTTCAAATCTATAAACCAAGCGCCCTTTCGGTTTCTCCTATAATCTAAGATTAGTATTTGGATGTTGGTGCATGAGAGTCACGCATTCGAAATATTGGAAAGCAAATTGGATGGAATGAAGGAGATTTTGTAAATGAGATTATTAACATCGAAGAGCTTTAGTACGGATAGAATTCACAATTGTTATTTTCGAATGTATAATCGAGTGATTGTTTAATGTCACACATTTAGAGAATAAAAGGAGGAGAAATATTGAATTCACTACACAATTTGAAAGAAAACCTCAATTATGATCAAATTATAAGTTAAATTTAAATAAAAAATGTCAAGTAAAACTAAATTGTAAAAGAAAATAAATCTAATTAGAGTTAATGTCATGTTAGCCATGAAACTCTTATGCTAGTGTACTAAATGTTCATGTATTACTATGCCTTATTAGTGACAAATGTTAACCATAGAATTAAGTTTATTATATAATATAAGATAATAATTTCATATCAAAAAGAGATAAATCTCAAGTAATATCGATTCAGGATCATGGGATCTTTTTCTATCAGATAGTAAGGACTGTTGTACAAAATATATTTCTAAGTAATTGCCCCATAAATCCTACATTTATCTATATGAAGAAAAAAATCATATGATAAAAGGGATTCTTATTTGTACAAATGATAATTCAAACTTAGATCGAGCTTGAAGAAATTAACGATACTTCTTTATTTTTTGAGTTGTTCTGTTAGATCGATTGCTCAAGACCTTTGGTATGAAGTGAATTATATACAAATATCCGATTTATAACTTTTTTTTGAAGTTTTGAGATAAGATGTGATATCTTAATTATATATAAACTCATTTGAATATGATATAATGATTTCCTCGAATCCCCTCTGGACCTTTAGTATCGGTAAAGCTCACAATCGTTGTCTTCAAATGCACACTCTAAGTGACTGTTTAATGTCACACATTTAGAGAATGAACAAGAGAAAGGGAAATGTGGAATTCACCACAGAGTTTGAGAGAGGAATTCAATGGTGATGAATGACATGCGCTTGAAGATTTACAAGAAACTTTAAACCCTCAAAGTTACATAACTAGGCCACCGCGAATAGGTAAAAAAATAAGTTGAGAAATAATGGTAGTGCTCGCACGCCAAAGGCATGCATAAACACCATGCATCATTGGTTAGAACACAAACATTTGTCTTTTAAGGAAATGTTTTGGTTCTATTTAATGCATCATAGGTGTTTTTTTCTCCTACATGATCATGATTGTGTTCCTTTGTCTTTTTTCACGTTAATGCTCATAATTAATGATCATAAATAAATAATATATATATATATATATATAGAGAGAGAGAGAGAGAGAGAGGACATACCATGATGATTTAACTAGCTTTCTTTGCTTAAGTCATTAGACCAGCAACAGTTCTTAATCTTATAGATTTGATAATGATTAAGGTGCAAGTCATTAGATAAACATCATTATCTTTGTCTTAACGTGTTTTAGGTTCAAAATGACAAGAAAACTGACCTCTAATGGTCAAGAATGGGCTTGCATGAATTAAAGAAAATAATTTCCAACTTTGCATGTTTTGAATTTGCTGTTGGCAATGCTGTAATGGGTAATAATGTGATTGAAAGTCCATCTTTTTCAAGGAAAAGTCAACAAGTTTGTTCTAATTCTTAAGGTTTTATCAAATTTTAAGTTTAATTTTAATATTCTGCAGTATTATAATTTTTTTTTAATTTTATCAAAAACCATTCTAAACCTTTTGTTAAAAATAATGACAAAAAATACATAATACAAACAAAACATATAGACTAATCAAATAGTAGTAACATAACGACTCTACTTGGTTTTTAAAATTGATTAAGACTAATTAAATCTGATTTATACTAATTGAAAACAAGTTCAGGTTAATAGACTAAGGAGGTGTATGGTTCGTATGCGAGAATGGTAATAGAAATGAGAATGAATATACTGACGAATGGAAATAGATATTGTCATTATAATTATGATGGTTGGTTAAGAGGAAGGAATGATTACCATTACCATTACCAGTGGTTGATTTGCAAAAAATCTTGAGAAATAAAAATTTATTATTTTTAATTAATTAATTATAATATATTGATTAATTAAAATTTTGTAATTAATTGAATGAATTATATTTTAATTAATTATATTGTATCTAATTAATTAATTAATTATATTTTAATTAATTAATTATAATTATATTTTAATTAATTAATTATATTTTAATTAATGACAATGTAATTAATTTATTATTATTATTATTTTAATTAATTATATTGTAATTAATTATATTTTAATTAACTTTTAATGAATGAATTATATTGTAATTATATTGTAATTAATAAATTAATTATATTTTAATTATTTATAATTAATTAATTAATTGTACTTAATTAA
>JANZXR010000001.1:895519-941223 GCA_027575705.1 Erythroxylum echinodendron
GATAAAACCAAAATAGTGGCTCACAAGGTGTTTCCCAACCTAACAAATACTAACCTCACTATTTTGTCACTCACCAATCCTTTAGGAATATATTTCCTAACTTCAGAGCATTTGATTTGCTCTGATTTTTCTCTTTATTTTTTTCAGTGTTTCTGTCTAAAGCAGGGAGTGCCTTATATAGGCACTCCACCGAGTCTGTCTTTTGCTTATTTTCAACAATTACGATTGCTGCACCGAAAGCAATATTGGAATGATGGAGTTCCTCCATGTGAGAGGGACCCATCTCTAACATGTTTAATTTATTTGTTAACCTTTTAACATATATAATCTCATTTATCTTACTATATGTTTAGTTAATATGTCGATTTTGCAATATATCTAACCTCGTTGCTCTAGCAACATATTCGATCTCGTCACCCTTGCAATATGCTTTGTTTATCTATGGCTCTTATAACATGTCTAATCTCATTTCTCTCACGACACATTCAATCTCACTTTTCTTGCAATATGTTTAATTTATTACTCTTACAACATGTCTAATCTTGTCACTCTCGTGATATGTTTAATTTATCTCATTAGTATTGCAACATATTTCACCTCTTCACTCTTGCAACATGTTTTGTTTAATTGTTTGTAACTTATCTAATATCTAAGCTAGTTACATATCTAATGATGACATTTTATTTTCACATGTTTACTTTACATACTTTATTGACCTATTAAAGGATATCCAACTTTGATATTTTACCTACTTTGTCGACTTGTTGGAGGCTATCAAGTGTTCATATTTTGTTTTTACAAATTTACTTTTCATATTTTATTGACCTACCCAGTGTTGATTATTTACTTCTTTTGTTTAGTGTGCACTCAACACCTTTAGGTTTGTAGATTAAACAACTGAAAACTCTTCTACATCGTTTATTCTAATGTTTATTCCAATCCATATATACCTCTCTAGGTTCCTTTTTCACTTTGGGTAAAATCTTAGAAATCAATATAGATGTCCAAATCACCTTGAATCAAAACCCTAGAAACCTTTTTAGGTCTCTCATCTAAATGTTCAATTCAAAACTTAAAATTGTTTTTCTTATTTTTCATTTCATCATATATAATTTGAATCAATTTAGTTTTAATATTTTAACTATTTTTAATTTCTTTTTAATTAATCTTAATTAAATTCTAATTTAGATATTTATCTATAATAAGGTTTAATTACTTACCAATTTCTTTATATTTCAATTTTTAATTATCTTTATTTTAATTTTAGGTTAAATAAGTTTATTAGGAGATTTTCTTTTATTTTGAGAAAATTAGGCAAATAAAAAGGGAGATTTAACAAATGCAATTAGGGAATTTCACCATTTGAGATTTTTTTCTTGGGTTTTTACTTGGAAGGAAAGACGTCAAGAGGAAGCTTATAAGAAATTTTATTAATTGATTAGTTAACTATAAAAAGAAATAAAGGCTAGATTTATTTGGAACAAAAATAAAATATATAAAAAGGAAATTTTAAAAATATTAGACTATGAGTTATAAGGGCAAAGTTAAAGACCCTCGGATGACCTAGGTTATAATAGTCTTATCCCATTTTTGTGCTAAACTTTAATTTCCCTAAATACCCCCACTTCGAGGGCAACCTCCAAAAAGTTAGAACCCTTTTTCTTCCTCCTCAGGTTTATTATCTTTATCCCTAATAACCACACTTAAACAACTCTCATTGTTTCCCTATTTAAGATGTCCCACCACATTGGTATGATGTCGCCTACACCCCAAAAATGAAACCTTATTTCAAAATTATAGCATAATAGTTTATTTTATAACCTAATATTTTCAATAAAATATGTTGAATCCTAATAATTCAAAATATACAAATCAAACTCTAATATTTTTCAAAATGTTCAAAATGAATTCTAAATAAATAAAAAATTAAACGGATTAAGTTTCTATCTATTAAATGTCATATCATATCATTAATTATTTTTTAATCAATACATGAGACCCACTACCATGTGGTGGTGCGGGCTCAATTTGTATTTTAAAAAATTATTTTTAAGTGTTATGATTATATTATATTACGTAAATAATATTAGTTAATTTTAATTAGCCACAAAATCTTAATCCCTAAGCCCCAAAATTGGTGCTCCTTCTCCCACTTCTCCAACCAATGGCGCCTCCTCCATGTCTGATACTCAAATTTAGTTCCAAATTGCTTCAAAAGTAAGCCCAAAAAATCTCTATTGACTCCCATCGCGTCCTTGATCCCTAATCCCCAACCCCAATAATTACATGCCAACTTCCTATACTAGTTTACAAAGGCATTTGGGATACATATCCTATGTTAGAATGCATAGTGAACATATTTAGATGATGGGTTTTTAACATCCCTATTAGTAAAAGAAAGCCTAGCTCATGTTTTCCGTTAAGTAAGTCTTAACTCGTCCTATGAATGTCTTCAAAGATTCAAACTATATAAACTCGTCATTTATATTTCCTTTCTTCCATTTTTGATCCTTAACCTTTCAACATCACTGGCAAAACATGTTTTAAGGTTGTATATTTTTATGTGTTCAAAAGTTTATATTCACTAGAAGATCCATTTATGTCCCCTTTTAAAAGCCTATTTTATTCTTTAAAACCCAATTTCTATTTTCAAAAGCCTAATTCCTCATTTCTAAGCCAACTCCTTTTTAAGCCCATTTATATTTGTCTCGATCCTTCAATAACGAGTTTGAAGCATAAAATGAAATGCACCAACAAGGATGAGAAATGGGCCTACAATAAGTTGTAGCCCAACTTAAAAACGAGTTTTGACCTTGATAGAGTCCATGACGTGAGGGCATTTCAGTTATTTCCATTCTGAATTAGGGTATTACTTTTGCTAGATTCATTAAGGAGTCTCGTCTCCGCCGCTCAGTCTCTCTTATAAATGAAGGCGGCCGCTCACCTTCTAAGCATTTTAAATCTTTGGATTCCAGTCTCTGTGTTGGTACTTTTCTCTCATATAATTTGGAGTGTGTACTGTGTTGTTCTTTTCTATCTGGTTTTTGATTGGCGTAAAAGCGTAGAAAGTGCTTCATTATCTGGTTATCGTGGGTTCAAATTCCCGATCGACTCGTTCCCTTGAAGCAATATTCTGTGTGTTGCTTTTTCAAATTATTTTTACTCCCTGAACCCGCTTTTTATCCTTTTACTCTGTTTAGGGAGTTATACGCTTGAGCAACTATATTTTTATTTTATTTTGAATTGATGAACGGTGATGATATTACAGACCTGTAATGATTTGCGGTCATGATCGCAACTCTATTAGAACATCTAAGGGACTGAGTTCATTTATATTTGAATTTTCGCAAAGGCTTCACTCGAGGATTGTTACATATAAGCTGACAAGAAATATGTATTTGTATAAGCTTTTTGAAGGTGAGGCCTAAACGTGAAGTGTTCCCCTCGCTATCCAGGGCTGCAGATTTGGTGTTGCCTTTGGACGTCGGGGAACTACAACTTAATCACTGTTTTTGTATTCTTTTTTTTTTCAGATAAGATATTTGATCATTCAGATACCGGAAATTGCTGGCCTCTTCAAAGAGGGATGAGATGAGATCCGCTTAAAATTTAACTTAAAATTTGTTATGTTTATTATTGTTAAAAAGAATCTTTTGTAAAATTTGTTTTATTTAAATTTCCAAATCTTAAAGTATATTATGGCATTTTTCAAATGTTTAATGTTTAATAATGTTAAAAGAATCTTTTGTAAAAATATGTTATAGCATTTTTATAATTTTAAACAATTACAAAATAGAAATTAGTCTAAAAATATATATATATACCTCTTTAAGTAATTTTAAAGTCAATTTTGAATTTTGAATTTTTTCATCTTTTACGCTCTTATTATTATGGCTAATCAGTTGGTGAATTTGCGGCTAAACATAGATAACTAGTTTCGGGCTATTTTTGGCAGGTAGCAAGCACGTACTTACTGGAGGGACACAACGAAGAAATCAACATCAAGATAAGATTATGGAACAATTACGTTCTTCTAGAACTTTGTGTTACTCTAACCCTGAGTTTGGTTAGTGTCTTCAGGGGTGAGGACAGTGGACAAGGACGCAAAAATTCTATCCTTTGCTGTCCTTACCTATTTTTGTTTCGTCTTTAGAGGACAAGGACAAAAATTTTTGTTCCTTTCAAAACTGAGGTACAGAAATTCTTGTCCGAAGGACAAGATCAAGAAAAGACGAAATAGCCTCATATAACGTCTGAAACCTAAAACAAACAATATTTTAATTAATTAATACTTATAATTTAATTAATTAATCAATATTTTAATTAATTAATTAAAATATTTTAATTAATTAATTGTTATATTTTAATTAATGAATAATAATATTTTAATTACTCAATACTTTATTTAATGAATAGTTATTTTTAATTAGTTATATTTAAATTAATAATAATATTTTAATTAAATATAATGTAATTAACTAAGTAATAATAATAATTTAATTAATTATATTATAATTAATTAATTAATTATAATATTTTAATTAATTAATTATAATATTTTAATTAATGAATAATAATATTTTAGTAAAATACAATGTAATGTAACTAAATAATAATAATAATTTAATTAATTATTATATTTTAATTAATTATAATATTTTAATTAATGAATAATTATATTTTAATTAATGAATAATTATATTTTAATTAATTATAATGTAATTTATTTATTATTATTATTATTTTAATTAATTATATTGTAATTAATTATATTTTAATTAACTAATTAATTAATTAAAATATTTTAATTAATGAATGAATTATATTTTAATTATATTGTAATTAATAAATTAATAATATTTTAATTATTTATAATTAATTAATTAATTGTACTTAATTAATTAATTAATTGTATTACAAATATTTTTTAAAAAGAGTCACTACTAAACTCATTCCTTTACTAAATGGAAGGTATGGAGGATTTTCCAAAAGTGAGGTATCAAAATATTGCCTCTATAATAATAATCAATAACCAACCACTTATTTTTTATTCCTTATCTATTAACCCCTGTCTAAACCCATCAACCCAACACTCCCTAAATTAGTTCGATTAGGTTTAATAAGTCTAACTCAAGTTCAAGAATTTTATTGAATTACCATGTTAGCATCATTTGATATATCACGTGTATTTTTAGTTACATTTTTCAACAAAAATTAAAGAAAATAGATTTTTCTAAGAAATTGAAATTTACAAAAATCTTTTTTTTAGAATAAGTTAAAACATAAATAAATCCCATTTTTTAATCCCAAAAAAATTACTTTCTAAAGTCAAGTTCTTCATCTTCTGATTTTTCCAATGAGAATATTTTTGTTTCAGCTACTTCATACAATTCAGTTTCTCATGCACTTGGCTTGAACCTGTTTGCTCAATGATAGGCTTCCTCCTCCAAGATTGGACTAGTCTAAGACCCTCGTCAAGAAAAGCCACAAATCTATTCTCAGTCCATATTAGCAGCTGCTGATGATGATTGTCAGAGACAGAAATGACATCTGAATGTTGAAGTTGCTTATGAAGTTCAAATCAGCATGATCACAAGCAGCATATAGCAAAATCCACAATTTTAAGCTTAGCACATAAACTGTTCTTAAGAGGAACAGTACCAATCTGCAGAATTCTGATGAACAGATGACTGGTTAGACCCAAATTCTTCCACATTCAACCATTTTGGAGAGCCTAGATTTGACAACACAAAAAAGGCTTAAGAGAATCTGGTTGAACTTCCGATTAGGTTGGCATGTTATAATTTGAACAAATTTCGGGTTGGACTCTACTTAGTTTGATCTGTCGTAAAACAAGAAGTTTAAAGTTTAACGATTTAATTGATATTAGATCATCATAAAATAGATATACAATAAAAATTGAATAAAATTGAAGAATATGAAATCGGATTAAACAAAGAAGCAATTCTTATCTAAAATTGAAGTTTAATTAAAAAATTGTTAAAATTGACTAATTTATTTTAGTTTATAAAAACTTATTAATTTATAAAAATAGACTGATTAATTATAAAATAGTTGATAATTAATAACAAAAATTATTAAAATAATTATATCGGATATGGTCACCGACGCCAGCGTATTTAGTAACCATATCCCTCAAGCTCACTTCAATACTCGAACAATAATGGAGATACATGGTTCATAGACACGTCCTCATCGATCTCCAACATGGGCGTGTCTAACTTCAATACGAGCGGAACATTATCCTTCAACTCGTGCATAGTTACAAGAATATACACGGTCACGCATACAACTATGTTTACCAACAACATAGGCATGTTTCCCCAACTCGAGCATCTTCTAAAAACAACTCCAATTCATCAATTTTTAACCTCAAATTTGCTAGATTTCTATATCTTTGGATCTATAAAGCCAACTAAGACTCCCAAATTTCAAATTTAGCAATGATGATGAAGCAAATACTTATAAAAAGGTGTTAGGTCATTTCGGGCCTTTTGTTCAGACTTAATTAAGTTCAGGCTCAAGTTCAGGCTCAGTGTCTCGAGTATAGGCCCGAACAGAAATTTTTGGGCCCAAGCTCAGCAGTAAGACTCTTCACTCGTTAAGCACTTATTCAGATTGTAATTCCGTCCATCCTCCATAGCTAGTTTGACTGTGATGAGTACGAGAGAAGTTCAGTACACATTTCCTGGTGGATGCTTGCCTTCATTAACTAGAATCTTCATTTAGACTCTGGTAAATTGTAAAGGCATCAACAGGAGTTGTTGCCGGCGGTCGTAGCAAGAGTTCAGTTCAATCTCTTACGACCCACCATGACCCAATTACCACCACCTCCTTACCCACCAATCGAACCAACAACCTTCGACCTCATCATCGTCGGCACTGGCCTACCAGAATCTGTCATCTCAGCCGCCGCCGCCGCCTCCGGCAAATCAGTGCTACATTTGGACCCCAACCCCTTCTATGGCTCCCATTATGCATCCCTCTCGGTCCCTGATCTCATCTCTTTTCTCAATTCCAATTCTACTCCTCCAACTCCTTCCACAAGTACCACGGACACCGACGCGTTGGTTCATGCCGTTGTGGGTCTAACGACTCGTCGTCTTTACTCTGATGTGGAAATATCTTCATATTCGCCGGAACTATTGGAGGAACAATCTCGGAAGTTCAATATAGATGTAGCAGGGCCTCGGGTTTTATTCTGTGCAGACAAGTGTATCGACATTATGCTGAAATCAGGAGCTAGTCAGTATGTGGAGTTTAAGAGCATTGATGCGAGCTTTGTTGGAGGAGAGAATGGGCAGCTGTGGAATGTTCCGGATTCAAGGGCTGCCATATTTAAAGACAGGAGCTTGAGCTTGATGGAGAAGAATCAGTTGATGAGGTTCTTTAAGCTCGTTCAAGCTCACTTGGCTGAGAATGAAGAAGCAAAACAAGAAGGAGAAGAAAGAGACAACACGAGAATTTCAGAGGAGGATTTGGAGATTCCTTTTGCTGAATTCTTAACCAAAATGCGTTTACCTCCAAAGATTAAAACGTACTAACTGCAACTTTCTTTATCTATTACCGACATTCGAGTTTTAATATGGTTTTGTGATTATTATGATTATATCTTTGATTGAGTTTCAAAGGTGTCTGTGGATTGTCTGCTACATCATTCTTCCTCATCTCTTAGGAGTATCACGGTTTGATAAGTCTGCAAAAAGTATTTACGATTCGGATAAGTCTATCGATTTCCTTTGCGATCTTTCCTTTGCATTGTCCCTAGACTTACAGTTTGATGACTTGAACTTTTGGCTCTTTCACTCTACAGGATTATCTTGTATGCTATTGCCATGGCAGATTATGATCAAGAAAATATGGGAGCTTGCAAGGGTATTCTTAGAACAAGAGATGGAATTGACCGTTTGGCTTTGTACCAATCATCAGTTGGCAGGTTAGTGTATATGCACTGATGGATTAACATTTAAGGAAGATCTATGGTGCTGTTCTCTGTCAAATTTTTGTCAGAAAATTTTGATATATGATTCCTTGACCATATGATTTTCTTCAATAGGTTTCATTCTATAAAAAGAATGGGAAAGTTGTACCTAATATTTTTTTGCAAGTCCTACTGAATATAGATGTCCTAGCATGTCTCCTTGAATTTTCATGCCAAGTACTCTGATATACATCAAAAAAGAATTTCTTTGGGTAAGATGATATATATGTCAATTCTCTCTATTCAATTCTTCGAAAACCTTCTCAGGTTTTCAAATGCACTTGGGGCCATGATTTATTCAATTTATGGACAAGGGGAACTACCACAAGCCTTTTGCCGTCGTGCAGCTGTGAAAGGTTGCATCTATGTGAGTGCTGATTAATGGCTGTCTGATTCTTTTTCTGACTGATATGCATAATTCATTTAGTTTATGCTTGTCTAAATAAGCCCACCTACCTATAAACTTGTCATCCTTAATTGAAGATCTTGTCTGTCCTAAATATTGGGACAAAGACACTGCATGGGTTGATAATAACCATTTTTTTAGTTTAAATTTCATTTGAGATAACTTGAGCTTCAGGTGACATGGCATAGAACCCTTACTGTTGAAAAAACAACTCTACAACTTCTGTTAGTGTCAATGATAGGAGCAGGTAATTGTAGCTGATAGGAGGAGAATTTAGGGACAATAATAGCAATAGTTGTTGGAACCCATAATCAGTCTGTAGTATTTTGAATCAGTAAGTGATTGAGCAAATACCTCATTGCTGTATGCAAGACTTATTTGTGGTTCCACTGCTTATCTCGTAAAGGAAGAAAATGAGAAACCTGCATTTGTTTCTTTTGTTCCAGAAATTTGCTTATGAAATGGAATCCCTGTTTTGATTTAGAAGTTCACATATTAATTTTCCTTGAATCTTTTGAATACAGGTTTTGCGAATGCCAGTGGTTGCTTTACTTATGGAAAAGGTTTTGAACTATCTTCAATTATACCATTGAAATTACGTATGTGTACCATCTGTCTTTGTAAGGTGCAAGTATCTCACTTTTTTCGTTAAAAATTTTTCAGAGCAGTGGGTGTTACAAAGGTGTACGATTGGCTTCTGGTCAAGACTTGTTTAGCTGTAAGTTGATTCTGGATCCATCCTTTAAGATTCAATCACCATCAGTGTCTCCATCTGATCCTCTGCATGGAAGTTTAAAATCTTTGAGTATGAGAGATGTGAAAAGGAAGGTGGCTAGGGGTATCTGTATTACAAGAAGGTCCTTGAAGTCAGACGTGTCAAATCTCATGGTTGTTTATCCACCTCAATGTAAGCCTGACTCTGATTTCTCTTATAAGTTTTGAATCATAAGATGGAAGTATAAATTGCTAAGTATCTTTCTACTTTTCTTTTCTTCTTCTCTAGCATTGTACCCTGAGCAACTTACATCTGTCCGAGTTCTTCAGATAGGTAGCAATTTGGCTGTCTGCCCTCCTGACATGTATGTTTTAACCTATTTATAACAGTTTCTTTATTCTTGATCATTTTCTTTATGTTTTCAACTTCACTTTGTTAAATCTTAGTTCTTATACATGTCTTTTTATTAACATAAACCCAAGTACTGACTTACCAATCTGACAGAGAGCACTTTCTTTTCCGAATGAATTTCTGGATTGATTATGCTTGCTGTGGGTCCTTTGGATTTTGCACTTTCTCCAACTTCAACAAAGATTGTTGCAATCTAGGACACATTTGTCACCTGTATGTCATATATGGAGAAATGCTTTCATATCAATCATTCTCAAGATTGCATTATTCAGTGATGGGCCACATACTTTGTGATCTCTATTTTTCCAAAGTTATCACAAGCTACTAGATAAAAAGAATGCGCCTGTTGATTGATTTTCTTATGCAGTTAAGCATAGTTACTCATGCTGTTAATTTGACCAAGTTTATTGTACATTTTCCCTGTTTTCAGGTTTGTGTTGTATTTTTCAACTTTGTGTGATGATGCCAATCAAGGGAAGAAGTTGATAAATGCAGCAATTAGTGCAGTTGTCAGTTTTTCTGATTCTGTAAACCCTGATTCTAGTTCCAAGGTCACAAATGAGACCATTGGAGAAGGAAAAACCATGTTAATTTGGAGTGCCTCATACATTCAAGAGCAAACAATGGTGTGGTTTTTCTCTTTTCTTCACTTTAGAGTGTATTTTTGTGCCCGTTCTATTGTAGTTAAAAAGTCCTTCGATGCATATTATTTTTAGTTAAAACTTGACATTCTCGTAATAATTTCTAGTTTATATTTATACCATATGTTGGTGGCTCTAGTTAAGGATGTTTTGTATTCATATTATGTTCAGTGGGGCTTGAGAGTTTTATAACCACTGAGATGAACTAACTTTTGTTTGGTAAGGATTTTTAGCTGCCAAGGGACTACAGAGTAACTCTTAAGACTTCTTTAGGTTCTTTGTTAAACGTTTGGAGGCTTGAAGGTGCTTTTGTGCTGGAATTGATGCTTCAGTCCCTCGTGCTTGCGCTTTTATGCAAGCAAAATCATCGTAACACTGGCTTGACGTATGATGCACTTAATGTAATTCAGGATCAGGATCAGCTGGATTCTATCTTCTTCACTCCTATGCCTGATGGAAGTCTGAATTACGATGATGTTTTGGATGCAGCTGTGAAGGTAATTCTATCTGCATTCCTTTTTATGCACATTCACAAATATACTATGGCTATACCTTCATAGATCGCATCATTTCATTGTTATTGCAACAAGAACCTGATTTGGTCCTTTTACTGTATAGATTTTTCAGATGATGTATCCAAATGAAGTATTTTTCCCAAAGACAGCATCACCTGAGAATTTCGAAGATGACAACGAGATTCCGGAGGCTCTCTGACCTCCGAGAGGATGACAATGGTGTCTATAGACTTATGTTTTGTCGGTGGATTAGCTTACAAATGGTGCAGAGCATCTGATCTGATCTGATGAGCAGCTCTCTTTTATATGGATAGTTAACAAGTGATACAGTTGAGAAATTCTTTTGACCAAACTATTTTTTATGTTTCTTGATGTCAAAAAATTAAGCTGAACCAGTGACTAAACAGTAAAAAAGAGTTGGGGTTGTCTCCTAATGTTTGTACAATTTAACATTATTTAGTTATTAAAATTGGATCGTGCTCATTATTTAGTTATGGATCAATTACTTGTTAAAGTATTATGAACGTGAAACCTTTGCAGGCTTTGATGAATTCTAACATGCAACACCAATCGGCTCCTATCGAAAATTTGAGTTCCGAAGTCTGATAATGCTATAAAGAAGGATATCATGTATCAAAGATTGACATATCATTGACAGGATGTTGATGGTTAGCAAATTACAAGCAGCAAGTTGTTGGACAGTTGATAGTTTCTCTTTTCAGCATTTTACTTCAGGAAATCTAGCAACAATTCAACCACTAATTTGGTTTCATGAAAGTTTGGTATACTATAGTGAACCAAATGATACACTCAACTGAACTGAATTATAATGCATATTCAGCTATTATCTACAAAACTTGCACTTATCCATTATCAGTCTGCTCTTCACGCTATTTGAACCACTTTCACATTCCCAACCTCCTGAAACAACTTTTAACAGTTTATCCACCTCACAAGTTCCAACCTTTCCTCCGCTGAGCCCTCCAAGCCCAAATGCAACAAATACTGATTCCATGGATGGTACAGAGCTTTCAGTGATCTCTTAAAAGGTTAAAACTCATTCCATCCCTAATGGACCGTGATATCAGATATGCAAGTGGGGTGATGGAAACGTTAAAGTTTGAGCCTTTGGCAACTTTGACTCGACAAAGTTTGGACTTCACAGCAGACATGCAATTTCTTCCCCTGTTAGTTAGAAAACAGGCAGGAGAACAAGATGATGATGATACAGTAACGAGGACTAGGAAAGTTGAGAGCATGAGGGAAGATACCAGCAACAAAGAATCATTTTTTTTTGTTGCAGTTTATTGCTTGTTTCCATTGGTAACCGTGCTGCACTTCCTTGCTTTTTCACCTAGTGCGGTACAGGGCACACAACATGTTAGCTAGGGGTCTGTGCAGTTCACCAGTATAGTCAGTTCAATGAATCTAATGATAATTACTATCCTTCTGTAAGATTTGCTGAAAGAGAGATGCAATTTTCTGAACCTATAAGACTGGATGAAGTTTTCTCTGTTCATTTCTTGAATATCCCAAAAATAAAAGTTCGTTATCGAAAGAGCACCCTTTGCCTGTAACAGAAAAGGAAGAAATTACGAAAGATGTTTCTGTGATACCTTTTGACTTCTGGAGGCAATACTGTTTTCTTTTTAAAGACATATTATCTGTTAAGAAGATCTCGAACATGACTTCCAAATAATAAGAAGGAAACCTTTATGTTGTCATAAATGAAAATGTAACTTCTTTTGGAAAAGTATATGCCCATTTGCACAACATGATTAAGTTGACATGCATGATAAGATATTGCTATTTGTGTCCACAGTTAGTGTGAAACACTTCAGTGACGAAAATAGTTGTGATAGATGTATATGTCTAAATGTATGCAGAGAACTCATGAGTTGGGGTTTTGATATGATTGTTGAGATCAGCTTCTTCCCACAGGTCAATTACGAAAATATCCGAAATGTTCAGGAGGAATAACAGAGACTTGAGGAATTTAGTTCTCAGACATCTGTGAACTTCTGTTGGCATCTAGGGCCTGGAAAGATGTCCTGCAAGAGAATGTCTAGAACCCTGTAAAGATCATGAAAACACAAGAAAGATGTACTGCAAGAGAAAATCTAGAACCCTGTAAAGATCATGAAAAAGCAAAGTTAGAAGTTGAGAATTGCATCGAGTTCACTAAGATAGAAAAGTAAATTGAAGAATAACAGGTATAGGAAATCCAAATGCATTGACAAAACTGTTAAAAGGTCCAAAGCTGTTTGTGTTAAAAGGTCCAAGGTCTACCAAGCCCATCAGACCCATTCTAGACCCATTCTGCACATCACTCATTTTTGTGGTTTATCTTCTCTTATTCACACCTATAATTTCAGTTTGTACAGACACCCTGCATACATACCAGACACTAACTGTCCGTACAATAGCATTCCCTTACACTCGGTATAATACAGATAACATACATGATGAAATGAATATGTTTCTTCATCCATTCTAGCCTATTTTTCAAAAACATTCATGGAAGTGTAAACGCAGCAATCAAGCACCTTGACGAGACATTGTAATGGTTCAAATTTTGTTTCTTTTTTCCACATATCGCTCACAGAAAGACCCAACATCTCCATCCGTAGAACTCATCCTCCCTTTTCAGCTGTGTATAAGAAACTAAAATCATGAACTTCTCGAGAACAAATCTTTCCTTCTGCATAAATCGCCCCAAAAAGATTCCCTATTGTCCATCTCCTTGAGACAATTCATACACCACATCCCCCCCTCCCCCCAATCAACTCTTCATACCCTAAACAAAGTCATAAACACCATCACTAACCTTCTATAACTTGCCGAACCAATCTAAATACCATTCTCCGGTCAGCGTCCGAACAATAGTCGCAAAGCATCCTCCCAAAAGCCCCCACCATTTTCAACGCATCCTACCGGCTTGACAAGCCTTGAATTAACGTGCAGAAAAAGCGCTCAAATGGAGAAGTTCAGAATCTTCAGAGTGGCCTAACCGGAAACACGACCCTGGTTGACCCCAGAGATCCGACTTGACCCACCCGTTCTTCCAACCCAAAAACAATTGACTCGGATGAGCTCGAGAAAAGGCCCAGCCCAATTGATCCTCCGTCTTCCCCGTACTTCCAAAAAATAGCCACGAACAAACTCAAAATAACAACACTGACCTTGCCCATACCAACAAACGCAAACTTAACCCGACCCAAAACAATCAGATCCGACTTGACCCGGACCAACGGACATGATCGGACCCAATACGACTCTACTCGACCCGGGATAATCCGACCCGTATTGTTCCAGATATTACCGCCGAATTAGGTATCAGAAGCGGGAGAAAGGAGAAAAGCCAGGAGAAGAAAACTCGATGCATATCCAACAGGTAATCCCTCGGAGGTCATCAATGTCGTCGTCTTGACTTCAAAACCAGAGCGATTGCTATCCGAAAGCGCACCCGGAAACTTTTGTTTTGGACTTGCGACCCAACTGTCGTACTCAATCTGGTGTTACTTACCTGTGTTTGACAGGTACAGGTTACAACTGTGACCTTCTGGCATAATCTGATTCCAAGTTCTGAACAATTGGGATCGGATTCCGACCAACTCGTATTGCTATTGCTATTGCAAACACAGAACAGTCAGTCTCACTTGTTGGTTCCAAAAGACTAGGCGAAAGCTGCTCTTGTGCCTTCGTGATGATGGTTACTTGCTAGAATCTAATGATCTTGCTCTTTTGGCGAGGCTATACTGTTTTTTTGGGGTAAAACAAATGGATTGATCTTTAAAAAGTTTCATAATCAACGAGAAGCTTCCCTCTTCTCCAAGACGAGGAAACAGAAATTGCAAATCTATTTTTGGTCCTTATTGGAAGCTGTTGAAAATCATTGTTGGAGACAGAAATTGACATCAAGGTGTTCAAGTTCATGATGGAGCTGAATTTAAGCTGTT
The DNA here is from genome assembly GCA_027575705.1 of Erythroxylum echinodendron. Classification (NCBI taxonomy): domain Eukaryota; kingdom Viridiplantae; phylum Streptophyta; class Magnoliopsida; order Malpighiales; family Erythroxylaceae; genus Erythroxylum; species Erythroxylum echinodendron. Next base: position 910,169 of record JANZXR010000001.1, read on the forward strand.
CAGAAAACGTTAAAAGAAAAAAGGTACGGTATTCTATAAGTATCGACCATATCCCGGTTATTAGATTCATGAATCAAAGGTCACAGAAGAATCACAAAAGCCTCATGGTTGCAACCAAATTCTTCCACATCAACCATCAAATGTTGGATAGTCTGAATTTTTAAAGATCATAGCTGTGTTTAAGCTGCAATGAGACGGGTGTTTCTAGTCTATGTAGGTCAGATTCCTATGATGTATACTTTGATCATCCTGTAAGAAGTGGAACTACCAAATCAAAATCTAACACAACATTCATGGGATTTCCGGATACGACACATTAAAGATGATTACCTGAGTCGAAGAAGGTAATTGTAATATGTGATGGAAGGTCTGCAGTATATGGCAATTATATCAGTGTGCACTTCTGCTTGTGAGTGAAATCGAGAATTAGCCAACCACGCTTCGAGATTGAACATAAATGCAACTCTAGAAAACATCTCATCTTATGGTGACACGGAAGTTTACACAGTACAAGAATAAAGCATATACTTAAGCACATGAATTTACAACATGAGTTAACAGTGTAGAAGAGGCTTCCGAGGACGCTAGTAATAAGTTGCATCCCGGCAGGATTGACATCAACAATACATTCTCTATTCTATAGCATAAAACACCAAGATGTTAACTTACAGCAGAGGCTGATTGGTTGTGCGGTAGATCGTGTTCGATTGCCAAGCCTGTCATTTTTCTACTACCAACAGTACAAGGAGAAGACTTTCATTCAATCTTCAAGCTCGCAGCTTCATGTTGTTTTCTTCGAAGCTTGTGATCCGTTTACCGGTAGGAAAAATATGCTCTGGCAAATCACTGATCTCAACCTTTCTAAAGCTTTTCCTCGTCATGTCATAGAAAAGCACTGACAAAGAGGAGAATGATGGGGTTAGTAACAGCTCCCCCGTGTGGATAGTGCTGACAGGAATTGGGCGATCTGATTTCGTCCAGTCAAATGGAAAGCTTATGTGATCTTTAACCCACAGCCATTTTCCATAATCTTTTAACACCCATATATCCATCACATTCTGATCATAAAGATGATTGCCATTAACCATAGCCAAATGTCCATCAACCACAAGCATATACCGAAGATAGACAGGATCCGGATACCCATCAGGATTCTGAAATTCCCTAAAGCACTCATCTCCTACATCGAATGCCACAATTGATTTCTGACTCTCACGCATCCAATGCAAGGCACCATTGAAGCAAATCGGGTCTGTATAGTAAGTCAGTTCATCAGGATCAAAAGGCACGGGAATATTAATGCGCCTCCACGAACCGGATCCCAGGGTGTAAATCTCACAATAAATACTAGTAGGTTCGAACTCCATAGTAAAACAGCGTCGAAGTCCAAGAACTTTATACTCATTACTACAAGGGCTGAATCCAAAATAATAGGAAACATGGGAAGTTTCAGATCTCAGAGAACCATCCACAGGAACAGTCACAAGTTCTCTGGTACTAGGATTAAATATGTAGACTGGCTTGTCACCAAGGTAGGGATACAGCATATTTGCACGATGAATGCACAACAAGCCGTTAAGACTTTGCAGGACATAGTGTTTGTCAATGGGAAGTGAAAATAGGTGAACTGGAGGTTCCAGGGTTGCATCTTTTCTAACGGGTACTGATACAAAATGGATTTTAGACTCGTCCCCTACCACTGACCATGATGTTATAAGAACATGTGTTCTTTTTCGAAGTAGATCGAAGGAAGGATCATGAATTAGCTCATTCCAATACTTGGAAACACACCCGAATCGAATCAGGGACTTGGCAGGAAGTCTAGGAAGGATATGGGTATAGATGATTTCATTGGGAAGTTCTGTATTCATATTGCCGTTCTCAACTCTCTTGTTGTTTGATTTTACATACAGATTAAAGCAAAAATTTCAGATAAATAAAAAGCTTCCAATAACTTCAAAGATCTTCCAAACCTGCTTTTCTTCTCCAAACCTGAAAATTACCAACAGAAATCAACTTCCCAGAACAAAATCAGAAACAAAGAACTCCCTATTCGTGTAAATAAAGATAAGAAGATGATCCACCGAGGGATTACAAGCAAGGGGGTTCTCAAGCAGATTAGAGAACATACAAACCTTTGATTACAATATTAAATCACAAAAAAGGCAGTAAATATTTGTGCAGAATCCAATGAAAACCAAAACCCACCTTCCAAAAGTCATTACATTTACAATTCAAAATCCAAAACATCATCAAAAAACACATAAGATCCAAAGCGGAAAAAAACTCGAGAAGTAAAAAAAAAAAAAAAAGTGCGGAACATATGTACCTTAAAACTCAAAGATCCCAAAATCTTACTATGTTTGACCAACGGCAACACCAACCCCAGAAAGCTATAAGTATGGCTAGAGCTAAAGATTAACTTCACGAGGAGGAAGTGAGAGAAACAGGTACAACCTAGAGGATTATGTTTGAACAGTGGCAGTTGCTTGGATAAAATATCCAACTTCCAAAGCAAAGTACGTGAGTCGCACTCAACCAAACTTGTTCCTTTTAGCAAGGATTTTTTTCCCGCCGCCCAATCGGGACGAAACTTCGATTTGCGTTGTCCTTAGGCTAGGATAGGCATTGACTTTGAGCAACGAACTCGATCCAAATTTTGATACCCTAAACCCAGCTCAGCTCGAGCCCGATTATTTTTTCTAAAATTTAATAGTAAAATAAAGTCAATTCAACGAGCAAATTTTGACACATTCAAGCTTTGGATCGGACCGCAGATTTCAAACTCGAGCTTAACCAGAGGCCTAAAAATTGGAGATGTCACCCTGAGTTATAGTGGCCTGTAACCTGGCCAGTGGTTCAACGAGCTGTAATGAATTGACCTGTCACTTAATTCGTCATCTTTTTTTTTAATTTCAAAACGACATTATTTTAAAAATAACAATTGAGTCACGTAATAAGTCGGGCTCTTTTTAATATCTTTATTATAATTTTTTTTTTTAAAATTGATTTTGACCTAAGACTTGATTAACTAGAGTTAAGCGCACTTAAGAAGTAGTCGAGTTGATGGAGTGGAGGGCATGAAGCTAAAAGGTTTTATGTTTGATTCCTCCTATTTACACTCTCTCGATCGAGCCTATCGTATAAAGCTTGTCTAGTGCAGAATATCTAGTTGACGTAATTTGCAAACTATTGCATCAATTCGGAAGTTTCCTCTGTTCTTAAAAAAAAAAAACTATAGTTAGGTTAAGTCTAAGTATAATGACACCCCACAATCCAATACGCCCAAGACAAATTCCTTAAAAATGTAGCGTTCATACCAATCTCGTATTAAAACTAAAATGATGTTAATCGACAATTTACTATATATGTCTTTCAAGTTATTAATCAAAATGACATTGTTTTGTGAAGCAAACCCGAATCAGATTGACTCTTAAGGTTAAGTTGGACTTAAAATTTGGTTGAAGTATAATTATCTCATTCCTGATTTGTCAATTTCAAACTGAGCTTGACTTATTTGAATTTATTAATTTTATTTAAATTAAACTTAGTCTTTTAATTTTCTAAATTCTTAATTTATCAAATAATTTATTTAAAATATATAAGTTATGAATAATTTCATGTAATCAACATTTGCATAGTACCTACTTAAAAAATAAGATAAAAATTTACCATCAAAATTTAAAAAATACTATTCATAAAATTAAAACTATACAAATATCCCTTCCTTCAAATTACTTGCTGTTGTTAAGTAAGGACAAAGTCTTTAATCATAAGGGGCCAGAATGACCAATAATATATGTATAAGGCCAGCTGTCTTAATTGCTTGTCCCTCTCTTTTGTGGTCCTATTCTTCTTAAATTACAAGGTGCTAAAGAGAGTAGGGTTGACACATAATAGGGTTGATAAGATTTGCCTAACTTAACCTTAAAAAAAAAAGAAGGAACTCGCAGTTTTTATTTTTTAGATGCATATTGGATAAATCTTTAGATGCACACAATAAGCTGCAAATCTAATTAATCGGGTATTCCGTATTAAGAAATTTTGTATGATAGATTCGATCGAGAAAGTGTAAGTACGAGAATTCAAATACAAGACTTTTTGACTCCATACTCCCATTCTACTAACTCAACTATCCTCTAAGAAGCTCATAACTTAACTTGAATATGACCCCATCTGATTTGAGATAAAAAAAATTGATAAGATTTGTTTAACTTAACCCATCATGCTCAGCTCAGTTTGAAGTTAACAATTCTAATATGAGTTATCAAAATTTCATATTAGACTAAAGTTGAATCTAACCCAAAATTTAAGATGGACTAAGATTGATAAGATTTATTTAACTTAACCCGATCATGCTCAGCTCAATTTGAAGTTAATAGTCCTGGTTTAAATTAATCAAATTTCATATAGATAGAATGGGATTGATAAGATTTGTTTAACTTGACTGGATTATGCTCAGCTTAGCCTGAAGTTAATAGCCTAATCTAAGTAATCAAATTTCGTATTATACTGTAACCCAAAATGCCCTTTGGAGTATGAAATGGTGGTTTGACACTAATTATTACTCAATCAAAGCCCTTCCAAAACATAATTTAGAAGCGTTTACGATATACTTAACCCCTAATTAACAAATTAATCATCAGTCTCTACTTAAAGGTTAAATATGCACATGGGCTTAATAACCCAACTTCAGACTTAGTTCTTAGCATCAGGGTCCAAGTCTACCACACTTTGACAGATGTTAAACTTAAATTTAGAATAAAAGATGCAAAGATAGCAATGGATTATCTAGTAAGTTTAAATTTAGGTATTTTTAATGGTCAATTTATAAGTTAAATAAGGTTTATATTTATTTAAAATCTATTTTTAAAATAAAATAAAAATATTTTGCTTAAAAAAGTTAGATTTGGGTATAAGTAATTTATGTTTGGACTCAATTAAAAAAAGATATTATTTTATATATTTAATTTTTAAAAAAATTAATGAGACTGGTTTAAGAGTATGCCCATTTCCCTAATTATTAATTTAAGGTTTTAGAAAAAATAATTTCTTTAAAAAACTTCTAATTTTTAATTTTTAGATAAAGTATCTCTTAAAATTTCGTAAAAAATGACAAAATACACTCGATATGAATATCATATATAAACTATTTAAGCATCACTAATATGGTAAATAAAATATATTAGTTTATAGTTGATTTAAACTAATATAATGTGAGATAAGTATAACAAATTATTGGTTTTGTTAAATTAATCGGCTGAGTCTGGCCTCACCATAAATTTTCGGATCAGGCTATCCCCAAACTTACTTAAAATGTTAATTTTTACATTATTATGATAACTACATTAATAAAATATTAATCAAAAGAATATTTTTGAATTAAACGGTCCAAATGTTAAATTTTTAGATATTTAATTACAAATTTTGAAAATTAAGACACTAAATCTTGAAATTATATGATATTTTAAAATATGACATGTACGTCTGCAAGACACAGGATAGCTTGACATACCCCAAAATCTGACACGTCTTTTGATTTTGCAGGTATGGTGTGGTTTCGGCAAATGGGATATTCTCATATGCCTTAATATCACAATGTCGGCCTTTGAGGGAAGTGGCTCTTAAAATTTGTAGATTTGAGTTTCTTTAAATTATCAAATTTTTATAGGTAGTGATGTATTATCATCATCATCATATTTAGTTCGAGTCTCACATCAAAGCGAAGTTTAGAGAAGTTTGATAATACGTAACCTTATCTTTATAGAATAGAAAAATAGTGATATATCTTTTTTATAATTTTAATGGTACAAAATAAAGATTGTTTTTATAATGTCACTTATTTTAAAATTTATTTTAGTATTTTAAATTGTTAAAAATAATTTTGTAATAATACTTGTTATTTTTAAAGTTTTTTTACACATAATATTACATATTCATATGATGTAAACTTCAAAGTATTTATATAGAAATAACCATTTTTGTATCAAATATATTAATCAATCCAATAGAAAATACTGAATTTCACGTGGACCATAGAATCCTAGTTGTCCTTTTCTTATAAACTACTTTTTAAATTTTATAATTTGTTTATATAATTTCAAATAATTGGATATTACATACAATTTGATTATACATAATTATTTGTTAATTATTTAATATAGGTAAACAACTTGATTATTTCCATTTTTTAATTATTGAATCTCGAGTCAACTTGAGCCTGAATAATCCGAGCCTAAGTTAGGACAAAGACTCAATTTTTTTTGACAAAATTACGTCCAAGGTTAAGCTCAATGTTCTTTGGCCCAAATGCCATTTTGAATGATGATAAGTTAAATCCTTAATTTTTTTAAATTAGAAGGCTCCGAGTAGAGCTTGCTTCAGCGACCACAAATGCGATTGAGTTTGGTGCACTCATTCTGTGCATATCAATGGCACGAGCTGTTATTGTATTAATTCCTGTTGTCCAAAATTGCAATAGCCACTCGTTAGGAACAAGGAGGAAAGAGACGGAGATTTATTGGACTTATGTATATGAGTCCAATAAATCTCTCACTCTCTCTTAAGTCCAATAAATCTCTCACTCTCTCTCTCAATCTCCATTTTTATATATATATATATATTCTTTTTTTAATAATTTTCTTTAAAATAGAGGACCCGTAGTCTCCATTATTTAAATGTGCAATGGATAAATCTCCGAATTGACGCAATAGTCTGCAAATCACGTTAACTAAACAACCCCTTTACTAATTAAAAATAAAATTATGTATTATTAAACTTTTTTAAATTTCACATGTTAACGAAATACTTACTGATTATTTTTGTTATAATCTTATTTATTGTTAATTTTTATCAAGAACCTTAATTATAAACTCTATAATAATATCACATAGCACCAGGTAATAAAAATAATATTATTTAAAAATTTATAATTAAAATTTTCAACAAAATTTACATTAATAAAATAAATCAAATATTATTTTTTTTAAAATAAAAAATACATTAATAATATATCTGATCACGTGAATTTTGCTGAATTTAACTCTTTTTCTCGTTACCATGTGAAGTAGACCCTTTTGCAACACGACATCACATAAAATATCCACGTATTTTGTTCTTGTGCTCTGGTCCCAACTTGTCTTCTTTCTGTACAAGACCTTTCATTGGAACCCCACCTGCATTATTCACAAGATTTTGGTTATGCAGATTACAAAATTTTTATTGGAGTTTATAATTATATGAGAAATGTAGAGGTCCAGATCCCGCACACAACAACAACAACAACAACAACAGTCAGTAGATAATCTGTTGAGATCTGAAATTTAAAGACGTCCAATAATAAATAATCTTTTCTTAATATGAAAATTTTAAATTTTTATTTTTTTAATAGAATGAGAAGTTAAATTTATGTAAATGTATAATTTGACATGTTCAGTGTATATAGACAGAAGTCTCGACTTCAACAGTCACAGGTGGTTGATTTAATTTTCAATTGCTATAATAAATTACGTAATTTATTTAACATATGTGATAATAATTAGGATTAGTTGTAAAAAAACAAACATTACTTAATTTTATAATATTTGCTCGAACTTTAAAAAATGATGTTAAAATCTCTTAAGTTACAAATTTCAACAAAAATAACCTTCTGTTAAGTTTTATATTAATATGAATAACGTAATAAATTACGTCAGATTAATATTTTGGTTATATGATTGCCATATTTCATATTTATTCTATGTATAAATTTTATTATTTGGTAAGTTAAAAATATTAAACATTTTATGTAACACAAATATAACATGTGACAGTAACGTGAGAAAATTACTAATTTGATATTACTCGCCTGCGGATCAAATTAATAGACAATTTGATGTTAGGCTATTTTTACTAAAAATTTAAAATTATATTTTAACATTATTTCTTAAATTTTAAAATAGTATCGTAAAGTTGAATAAATTTTGAGTTTTTTTTTAATAATCAACTCTAATAATGATTGTTCCATATCAAATTTTTCATTCCAAATAATCTATTCCAATCTTATTTCATTAAATCTCATCCATATATTTATATGAGGTTTATATAAATTTATAGATAAAATTTAATAAAATATAATAGGAACAACATAACTAAAACAAGAGATTTGATACCGATTTTTCTTCACCAAAAGTTACATACTCTGGTAACAAGCCAAATTCTGAAACATTGTGCAGCTGATGCATTAAAGAACCTTTGGATTTTAGCCTAGAAATGCAACTTGAAATTTGTGGATTGTACAAAGCATCTTGCAACCATTTTATTTTCTTCTTTTTTTAATTTGAAAATCTTGTTGCCCCAATAGAGTTTTTTCCCCTAAAAAGTATGATAAATTTTTAATAATTAAAAAATTCAAACGAGTCCGCTAGTTCAACTATAAAAATTTTGAATTATTCAATTCGTTTATTTGATTTTTAACTTTCTAGTCCGATTTATTTTAATAATTTTTATTATTAAAAATTGATTAGTTTATTAATTAATTAGTCAATTTTTATAAATTAATAATTATTTTAAATTAAATAAATAAATTAATTTTTATTTAACAATTTCTTTTTTCAATGAAATTTTAAATTTTTCGATAAGTAACAATAGTCTCTTTCAATCATATTTCAAAATCTTTAATTTTATTTAACACTTAATCGATTTTATGACGATCTAATATTCATTTATCCTTTTAAACTTTAAATCTTCTGTTTTATCGATTTAATTTCTAATCTGGTTTTTAAAATATCGAAATTTCCAGGCTATATTGTATTGAATAATGGGTAAGTTTAATTTATATTGAATTTCAAAGGTTTGTTTTTTATTAAAATTTGAATAGATGTATGAATAAAATTCAATAAATTTCATATCTCAATATAAAATTATGAATGTATATTTTTATGTAAATCTTCCTTAATTTTTACTATTATTTAGTACATCTAATTCTACATTTATAATTAGCGGCTTTAATATTGCATTAAAATTAAAAAAAACTTATTTTTAGATGCTGTATTTAAACCTTAATTTTAAATGAATTGAACAATAACTTCAATTTTTAAATTTTAAATTAAAAAAATGAATTTTTCTTTTACAATTATTCATCATCTTCGTCAAACTTAGTTGAATCTCGCACTAATATGAGATTTTGGAAGGACTGACAATACACAGCCTTACTTCTATAATGTAGAAAAGCTGTTTTCAGTAGTCACACAAAACCTAATCGATTGGTTTAGGCTCAGACCTAATTGCCTTAGACTGGGTCCAAACCTTAAACAGAAACTACCCGCCTAAACACGTAGGCTTTTGACCGAACCAGGCCAATTTTACCATGACCGCATACTGATAATGTTGGAACCGTCTTCGCAAAGTAAAGAATATGTTCAATTATTGGCTCTCATTTCTCGAATTTGTAGAACTTTTGAGCACATCTGTCGACAGAATCAGATGCTCATGCTGCTTTTCTCCTTTTTTTCATTCGAAACGGTAGAGAAAGGTCAAAAGGCAATACATTGTTGAGGAATTTAGGCATGTGTGCGAACCAAACCGCAGACCTGACCTTAACCAGAATCATTGTCCCATGCCTGCTTCGGACGGCACAATTTGGACTCGGACAACACTTCCTTTTCCTTTCTCACTTGTTTGTGGACAAGAAAGGCGACACGTGGATATAGAATATTGCAACATGTTGACAAAGAAAAATAGAAAAAGCAAAAACAGACCACAATTGTCTAAAAATGTCCACACTCCAGACGGTTAGGTCGTAAATTCTGACTCCTGAGTCAAAAAAAGTTGCCAGGAATGAAGGCATGTACGGGTGTGACTCGAATGTTGCCTGTTTTAACTCGTATTAATGGTAACTAGTTTACGTTTTTAGTCCTAATTTGTATATCTATTTACTTTTTTATCATATATTGTTAAATTTAATATAAAATTTAAATTTAGATTTAATTTTATAATTTTCTCCAACATTTTTTACAGTTAAATAAAATATTTTAAATTGATTAAACTTAATTTTTTAATTTTTAGACATGTTTTAGATTTCAAATTAGCTTTCCAAAAGTGGACTAAAGTTAAAATTAAAAAATTAAAATTGATTAATTTGATTTTTATTTATGAACCCAAAATGAGTTTATATTAAAATACTAATTATAAATTTGAGTTATTAAATCATTAATTTAAAATATATAATAAATAAATTATTATATATATCCCATAATTTATTTAATACACAGAAAAAATAATTATACAAAATAGGATTAAATTTTTTATACTAATTATAATATTTTTATTATATTTTATTAAATTTTATTTACATATTTATGTAAAATTTATATAAATATGTAGATAAAATTAATGGAACAAAGTTAAAACGCATTGGTACAAAATTGACCATACAAAAACAGACTCTAAAGCGTACAATTGTGACAATGGTGCACCAAAAATAGAAAATTGTTTTAAAATATAGTGTATATGGAAAACAGTCGAGTACAGCTCATGTGTTCTGACTTCTTGTCAGGATCTATCGCTATGGGATAGTGAGCCAGCCAATCCCACTTCATCTTATCATCTACCTATCTTATCGTCCCAACAACTCCTACCGCTCGTAGGTATCCACACACAACATTATTTGATTTTGATTTTGTTTGTTTCTATGTATTTATTTGTGCTATGCTCACGTTGTGACACAATCGTTAAATACCCTTTTCTCATTTTCTTTTTTAAAAGTAAAAAAGGATGTTTTTTCTTTTTTTATATATATTTTCAAACATAAGTTTCATTTGGGATTTTCCCATTATAGCTAATGCTTTGCAATATCTAAGAACTATAATTTCCAATTCTTTTTATGTGAAGTTTTGTTTTGTGGGTCAACACCTTGTTAGATTTTTTATTGTAAAGTATTATTAGGTATTTAATCACTCAATGATTTGGTATGTTGTTTGTTTCTTTGTTAAGGATACCTTAAAATTTTAAGATTTTATATACATGTGTAGTTCCAATGATTATTATTTTCTTAGTACATCTAACCCTTGTTTGATAATCAACTGATTATGATAGCAGATTGGATCAGCAGATAACATTAACTGTTTATTATAAATGTTTGGTAAAATTAAATATTTAGTATTAGCTGTTTATGTATAAAATAACTTATGAGGGCATTACTTAAAAAAATTTATCAGAACATGAATATTATATCTTAGTATTTTATTGAATATTCTTGTAAGAATTTATATTTTTAATCTTAATAGTTAGTGATGCAATTAAGTAAAAAAAGTGAATTTATTAATCACACAATTTCTTATTTGTTACTTAATTTATTTAAATTATATAATTTCTAATTATTGTGTACATCTAGAAAATATAAAATAAGATACGCCAATATATTTTAGAAACAATGAATATTGAATTATCTTATATTTGTTAGTAAACTAATAGAAAATAAAAAGCTTGAGAATATAAGAACTAATACTTTCCTTTATACGCGAAGGAGTGAAATAGAATAGAATTAAACAACCAGACACCAGATGTTCTTCTGTTGCTTCGTACTTATGCTACAGAATATTCAAATGTTTAGTTGTCAAACTCATACCTCTTCGTATTTTTAGAGCTTACTCCATTTGATAGAGACCCACTTCACAAAATGTAGTCATTGAAGTGGGTTTAAAAGCTTTTGGTGATCTATTCAATTCTAGTGAGGGCACCATTTTCAGGCTAATAACTTTTTATTAGCAGATTGGGTAAAATGTTCCTTTTTGAAGCTTTTTAATTTTCAGCTGGTTGGGTTGAATAAGCCAACTCACCAGCTATTAACCAAATAAAGGGAGTTGTATAGTCAAACAACAAAATACCCTCAAAACGCTAATATATAGCTTTTCAACCATCAACCAAACGGGAGCCTGATGTGTGATCGAAAACAACTTTTCTATTATGTAAGAGTCAGGTTACGTATTATTAGATCTCTTTAAATGCTGCATCTAACAGAGCTCTCACTGGATGTTATTGTTATTATTGTTATATATAATTTGTTGGAAATTACATGTGTATGAAGTGGGAAAAAATACAATTTAATGTAATTATTTAAAGTTTGGACTAGTATTGTAAAATTGAATAAAGTTTAAAAATATTTTTAAAATAAACCCTTTTAAATAATATGAAATTTTAAAAATTTCTAACAAAAATACAAAGTTGATATTCTTGTGATGTATGTAAAACAAAAATTCTCAAATATCTATATAATAATTATAAATTACTCGGTATGAATAACAAATTTGGACCATAAATTCAATTAAATTTATTAGAGATGAATAGATTTGAAAATTTAAAGACTTAATTCAAAATAGGAAAAAATTAATTTTAATTTTAATTATAAACTTAATTAAATTCAAATACCCACAATCAACTTCTTTAAATATAATTTAATTAATTTATTTCAATATAATTTAAGTCAATTTTCATAATAATTAAAAATTATTTTTTAAAAGCCAATCCCAAGGCAGAATGAGTGTTCCTTATTGTATGCATGCACTTTTTGCATGATCTTTAGAAATGATTACATTTTCTTTGCTCACGAGTAGTACATGGAACACAAACATATAATATTACGTAATAATATGTAAAGTATTTAATGATATTGAACTTAATTAATTTGAAAGAATATTAAATAGGTTTAAAAAATGCAAATTAATATATTTTAAAATTTACAAGAATTAAAAAGTACAATTAAATATTATTTTTGATTATTTTAATTTACAAACCAAACAAAACCAAACTAAATATAACCAAATTCTCGCCTAAATAGGGTATGGAAAGAGTAAGATGTACACAGTTATGCGCGCATCTCCGATAAAATATTTTAATTTACAATATTTCTTATTTTCTTTTCCTATATTTTATTTAATTTTAGTGGGACTCGTTATGAAATCAATAATATCCACACATCCTATACCATAAAATTGACGGTTTAGGTGTCTTGCCTGTCCACGTAATTTCGTCTTTTTCTTTTTTAAAAAATTTGTTTTATTCTTATTACAAAATTGCCATAAATAATCAAATAACAAAAAATCTTCAACAAATACACGTTGGTTTATTAAAAAATAACTTCTCTGTTAAATAAAAATAAAACTGTGTATCATTGGACACCTCTTTATTCAGTGTCGACAATCACGAGGTTTATGAAACATTAAAGGATTAAATTGTGAAATCAAATATATGATAAGTAGGTTCTAGGAAATCGTGAAGAGGACAAAACGGTAAATTCACTATCAGGCGGTGCCAAAACGGTTTTGCCTATAAATGAAACATGCATGTCGTGAACCGAGAAGAAAAGAGTAGGCGATTTTGGTGAATAAGATTTTCTAGGGATTCGTTTATCGCTTTCTCGTGTTAGGTTTCTCTTGGTACGCCTCCAATCTCTTGCTCTTTCCTTGCGTTTGTTTGATTAATTTTTTTCTGCAGATTCCTTATTTTTTCTTCTGATTTCTCAGGATCTGTTGCTGATAGACACCGTTGGGTTGATTGATTGGTTTCTGGGTGGCTGTTCTGAGGATTTCTGATTTGTTTCGTGTTTGTGAGTATCTTGTCTCTTGGTTCTTCGTTATTTATTTATTTTTCTCTTGATGTCTTATAAATCCTAAAGGTTGTTTCTTTTTTGGTTTCTCCTGATGAAAAAGATTGTTTCTTTTATCGTTTGACCGTGTTGTCATGTCGTGCTTCTCTTTCTTTTTTGTTTTATGAATTTTATTACCCTTATGGGTTGATATCCTTTGGGGTTCTGGAACTTTGTAGCTTTGTTTCACGGGTTATTCTTGATTGAAGGTTCTGATCTGTGTATATACATGCGTATGATTGTTTTTTGTTGTCAAGACGAGTTGCATGACGCGTTTTTCATGCTTGTTTGATTTGTCAATATTTTTGGGTAGATTTTGTTGTTCTGATTTTGTTTTCTATTCTTATCCTTCGATTTTATATTTATCTTTGATATTTGTAAAGTTGTTTTTGGAAAATTTTCTGTAATAACTAGTTTGGTGCTTTATTTGGTTTTGACTTGAGCTTAACAATTGGAAAACTGACTCCTCATATGACGATGATTGTACTTCTGTTTATAATTATTCGATGCGAGTATGATTTTGATATCTGCCGTGTTGTTTGCCATTTGTGATGTATATTGAAAGTGGTCTGTTCATCTTTTTGATACTCTAGCTTGGAATAGGATGTAATCTTGTATTTGTGAATATGTATGTCTTATTTATGTTTGCTAGTTTTCTGAATTTCAATGCATTTATTTTGTGACCTGAGCAGGTTAGGAGTGAATGATCTAATGGAGTCAAAAGGTGGGAAGAAGAAGTCTTCTAGTAGTAGTAAATCCGTATTCTACGAAGCTCCCCTTGGTTACAGCATTGAAGACGTTCGACCTAACGGAGGAATCAGGAAGTTCAGATCTGCTGCGTACTCCAACGTAAGTATTTTTAACACCCAATTTTTTGTTGGTGTTTTGCATTTTTTCCGGAGATGAATTCTCACTAATTACTTCATATTTTGCAGTGCGCTCGCAAGCCATCCTGAGTTTTGCTGATACTGCTGCTACCTGACCACATAACGTGGTCCTGAAGACGTAGTTATTATAGTTGTTTAAGCGTTTAATTCTTAGTTTATTAAACTTCTTCCTCAATTCTCTTTCTCTCCCTCTCCGCGGCTGTGGTTTCCTTGCGACTGTGACCTCTTGAAGCAGTGGTTTTTTTGTGTGTTTTGAGTTCCCTCAACTTTGAATTTAATATTCCTGTTTACATCATGGCTGTCTCTGCAATTGGGTTTGAAGGTTACGAGAAGAGGCTGGAAATATCATTTTTTGAGTTGGGTATCTTTGCTGACCCCGAAGGAAATGGCCTTCGATCCCTGTCAAAGGCCCAGTTGGATGAAATTCTTGGGCCGGCTGAGTGCACAATTGTTGATTCGTTGTCGAATGAGTATCTTGACTCGTATGTGCTCTCGGAATCCAGCCTCTTTGTCTACCCATACAAGATCATAATCAAAACCTGTGGAACAACAAAGTTGCTTCTGTCAATCCCGCCCATTCTGAAGTTGGCTGAAACACTTTCTCTTGAGGTGAAATCTGTGCGTTATACTCGTGGAAGTTTTATTTTCCCTGGAGCTCAGTCGTTTCCTCATCGCCACTTCTCTGAGGAAATTTCAGTCCTGGATAGCTACTTTGGGAAGCTCGGCTCAGGTAGCAAGGCTTACATAATGGGTGGGTCAAACCAGCCACAGAAGTGGCATGTTTATTCTGCATCTGCAGATACAGCAATCTCCTATGACCCAGTTTACACTGTTGAGATGTGCATGACTGGCTTGGATAAGGAAAAGGCTTCTGTCTTTTATAAAACTGAATCATCTTCAGCAGCTGGGATGACTGTTAATTCTGGAATAAGGAAGATCCTGCCAGATTCCAACATTTGTGATTTTGAGTTTGAACCTTGTGGTTATTCTATGAACAGCATTGAAGGAGATGCTATTTCAACCATTCATGTGACTCCTGAAGATGGTTTCAGTTATGCAAGCTTTGAGATGGACGGATATGATCTGAGAGATGTGAATCTGAAGCTGTTGGTGGATAGGGTGTTGGCTTGCTTCAATCCAAGCCAGTTCTCCATTTCTGTTCATGCTGATGTTGGTTGTAAACAACTTGAAATGACCTGTTCACTGGATGTTAAGGGATTCAGTCGCGGAGAAAAGAGTCTTGAAGAGCTTGGAATGGGTGGTTCCATTGTCTACCAGAAGTTTGTCAAGGCATGGGACTCTGACTCGCCCAGATCAACTCTAAAATGCCTCTGGAAAGAGGGAGAAGAGGAAGAAGATGCATAGCACAGCATCTATTAAGCATTTCTGTTTGTGTGTTACTGTTCTGAATAAACAGAAGTAATGCTATATAGAGCATTACCTCGTATGGTGTCTCTGTTTCCTATGGTGTTACTAAATAAACTGTCCGGTCTTATATATGGACATAATGTTTGATTCTGTTAGGTCTTTGGTTTGTCTATGTTGTCTGAAACTCCATATTATAAATAAAAAGTCTGGCTTTATTTCCGGGCATATTATATTAGAAAATCCTTGCCGCTCCGTTGTATGGAACTCTGTTCCTTTTACTTTCCTTATACCATAGATTACTTTGGTCAGGCGGCTAAAAAGCTTTATGTTTGTGGTCAGCTGGATTTTAATGAAATTAATTAAGCATATAATACTGACGTTTTTATTATTTTTATTAGTGGCTGTAGTTTAGTGGTTAGAATTCTACGTTGTGGCCGTAGAGACCTGGGCTCGAATCCCAGCAGCCACAAATTGGTTTTCGTTTTCCTTTTTTTTTCGGTTCACGTTACCATCAAAATGGTGGTGTTTATTGATCTAGTAAAATCGTCAGACTTGAAAGGAACCAACCAATCTACATCTTTTAGATGTGGTGAGACGAGAGAGAGATGAAGACGGACACAAGTTTAGTTTTGCCATTTTGGGTTAGTTGTAGTGTTCTTTATAAACATAACTTTCTTAGAATGGATATAGTTTGTTGGAACTATTGTGTAGCTGATCATAGTTGTGTAAATTTGAAATTTGTCCATTCTAGTTACATCATCATGATGAATTTCTATTCTTTGTCAAACATAGTTTCCAATCATCATCATGGCTTGTTCACTTGTAGCTTCAGTAATCAATTCCACTTTGATTTGTTTTATATTATATACTTTGGCCTATTTTGATAAACTGCTGGTCGCTAATGTTAATTTCTGAAGATTCTTTCAAGTGGAGGAATATCTTGGCCATGACAGGCTTTGTGCAATACAGGGCTTGATATGATCTTCATATTACAGTTCCTCTTGTCGAGAAGATAAGGTGCTTGTGATTTGGTCTGAAGATCCATCATTGTCTTAGTGGAACTTAAGTTTGAGAATACAATCTTTGCTCTGATATTCTTATGGTGGATACTTGTCTCCAATTGCCTATGATTTCTGGGACCTGGGACTGTAAATTCTTGAACCTATGGAAACAAACAACATTACTTCCATAGCTGGTTCTGTTTTTCTTTTTGGAGCTCCTCCATATTGCTAAAGCACTGATTAAAGTTTCTAAAGTAAAAGGTTTTTATTGGCAAATCTTTGTTTCACATCACTTGTTCCCTTTATTTTTTAGTCAATATCAGCTTTATTTTTGCATGATTTTTTGTCTTACAATTGTTGCTTCACTTTTCTCTCTTGAATGCTTCTAAAACATGTTAAATCATATCTTTAACAAGGGTGTGATAACAGACAGATTTGAACTGTAATCTTCACTTTGAGAGGCTAAGATCCTCCTTTGCCCTTCCCTAACTATTCCTAGGATTGGTTTAAAGCTCTAAAGCACTGTTAGTTTTACGTCTTTAATCACTATTTAAAGTTGCGTGACTCCCAGCAAAGCAAAGACGTGACAGCAAGAATCAACTTTGACTATGGGATTGTGGAGCTCTTTGAAAGCCTGAAGTTAGTTCCTGTAAGGGTTGCTGTTCTTTCACATTATATTGATACTGTATGCCTGGGATAGATCTCAAGTTCATATGACTTGCTCCAGCATTGTTCTATCAGCTGGTTATGACATTAATGAAAAATACTAAATGTAGCCCATAAGAGGAAGAGGAGCTAAACAAAGGAAAGGGGAGAGCAGGTTGCCATTGCTTTTCTCAGTCTCTTTTCATTTGGTGGTATTAGGAATTTATACAGAATGCAAACTCCATTGGATGGTCTTAAATGGAAAAGACAAAAGTATGGCTTGCGTGTGAGGTGTCCTTAGCTTTTGAAGTGCCAACTTTTTAAAAAGAGAATATGTTCTTCTTCTGCCCTCTGTTATACGGAAACCTCAGTATTGCTTCAAAGTGCTAGGGAATTGCCAGTCTAGTGTTAAAAGAACCTTATCCATGTGAAGTGCACTGTTAAATTTTCTGTTGATGTGACAATACTGCATTTTTGCTGGAGTTCAGAATAATCTGCTCGGTTGCTGATAAATTTGATGAATGATATTCTGGGGAACTATGCAAGAACTTGCTGATTCTCTATACTGACTGAGCTACTGCTGTTGCTGCTTCTCTTTTCTTTATAAATATTAAGATCAAAGATGTATTCAGGCCAAATTAGGTGTAGTAATTTACATCTCTAGATGAGCTAAAAGACAAAAGGAGTCTGAATATATTGAGCTTAGTTCTTCTATGCATGAATTTAACCTTAGAGTTTTAATGCTGCTAAGACTTTGGATAGATCTAGTAGGCTTTGCACCTGATAATTAGTGCTCCGCTAGATAAGTTGAACAAAGATAGGATTTTTATTTTTTTTCTCTATAAGATAGGATTTTTTTTTTTCTCTATCAACCCTCCACGATACAGTAGCCTGTGACAAGGTAATATGTAGAATGACATAGGAGATTGAGATCATTACTTACTGGTTCTCTGTATTAGGTGTGAAGTCACAGTGGGGTGATGGAAAATTGGTCAAAGTGATTGGAATATCATACGGGTTTTGAGAGCTGTCAACCATTTGGAGATTTTATGATGTCTTTATCATTTCCTTTAATATCGGTGAAATCCTCATCTGCTATTAGGTATATGAAATGTTTGTAAAACCACTTGAAGATTAAGTAATTTGGAGTTGAGAGAAGGTTCAATCTAAGTAACTCTTATAGGCTCAAACTTTGCAGCTCCCTTCAGTATCACTCGAATTTTCAACCCTTTTAAGTTGGAAGGCTCTTGAAAAGCGCTTGTTTCTCTACTTGGATCATTCTTATTTATAGGCTTTACAAGTGAGAAAGGTCGAGACTTATGTGAACTTTGTAATAGTTGTTAAAAGGACTAGATGCTCTTTATTCAAGCAAAGCAAAGCTGTAGGAAAAGAACAATTATTTCCTATTCATTTATGACATCTCCGCTTAGTGCACAACTTCATTACCATTACCAGTTAGATTCTCTTTACAACCCTACTTGTTCTTTTACTTACTTTTGACTTCAACTCTAAGCTCCATTGATTTCAAATTTCCATTAAGTTTACTGGCAGTTCGCTATGTCCTTCCAAGTGGCGCAAGGGATGAAAGAGAGGCCATGTAATGGACCCAAAGGAAAAACTGAGTTGACCAGAAAAGGACATATCTTCATATAACATACAACTTTCTCACATTGGTCTAGAATCCACCAAATTAAAGGCTTTGTCTAAATGCCAACTTAAAGAAAATTTTCACAACTTTATGTAAATTCTGTTTAGCTGATTGAATTATTTTAAAGTATCTCTTTTACTAAAGTTAAATTTTCTGTCGTCTTTGTTTTAAGCTGTGTTTTGTAGCATACTCCAGTGGTGCTTACTGATACCTAAATTTTTGAGTCAGCTCCACAGGAATAGACATTGGAGCTCTTCCAAATTGTGTTTTTAGTATAAGACAGATGAGGAACAGATATATATGTATCTGATAGCTACTAAATGGTATGAACCTAAGTCAACTTGTATGATAAAGCTAAAAACTAGGACAGGAGTCCCTATTTTAGAGACACTTGGAGGTAAGGTCTCTGTCAGGCGCTACTCCAGGCAGGACCCATTGGAACAGCATTTGAAGCTATTGTGCCAGTAAAGGCCTGAACTGCAAATGTAAGTTAATGTCTCTTTCAAGTTTATCAACTATTACTCCCTATTATAGACAAGCTTTTTGTCTGATCGTCAGTAATGAACAGACCCATCTGATTAACTGATATGTTCCTTACTTCCAGCTGCTTGGTGATCATGAATTATGGCAATAATACTTTTTAATAAAGAATAAAGTTCTCATCTTTGAAGACCAAGTCAACGACGTAAGTTTAATGGTTTCTGCATTGCACGTGCACCCAGAGGAAGAAGACTATAATTAGTGTGAGTTGATCATGCTTTTTCTCATGCATAAAACTATATTCTATTTTGGTACTATACCAGCTATCTTCATGTACTGTTTACGTAGAGGGTCATCACTGTCAGTTCATTATCGGACGGCCGAGTCTCTGTCATACACACATATACGTACATACATACATAAATTTATATATATGTATTTATAGATATATAACTATATAGATGCAGAAAGGGAGGGAAGAAGAATTGTGGAGTGGTTGAAGTGAAAAGAGGATGCTTTTGCTTTTTAAAGTTGGCTGCTTTTGGATAGATTATAGGGGACTGTCTGTTGACTGTGGAGACACAATGGGAGTGTAATAGAATCAATAAAGCAGAACTCAGATGGACCATAGGAAAATATGATCTTCATACAAAACAAGAGAGAGAGAGAAAAGCTACTGTGGGAAATAATAATTCACACAACAGATATATCATCAGGACCAGTTCTACATCGTCGGTCTCATGTTCACTCCCTCGAGATTCTCACCTTTTTTCTAATGATGTCGAAGAAGCCGAAGCCACATGAAGGAAAGAATGGAATTTTTGGGAACTTAATTCAAAGAAAATGGCAAATCTCAGGGAATGTTGGATTCCCAGAGGCCACAGTAAAAGAAGCTTTAGCAAAACCAAAGCGGAACACTTGTCCACTATCTGACACCAAAAACCTGCCTGACCTACAAAACTGATTCTTTATTCTACTAATAATAAATATTTAACAATGCTTAATTGTGTATGATGTGCTTTACCTTTTGTATTTTCTAATATTGTCTAGGAATAGAATAGGCTACTTAGAATTATCTCCATCGTTACTTTTTCTCTAAACCAATGCATGATTGGAGGAATTTTCTTTTGCAATCATCTTTTGATATTATCTAGATTTGCTTAATCTTGCTTCTAGCTTTTATATATTCCTAACTTAATACATTGATGAACCGGTGGTAGGCATGTGACCTTTCTTCAGCCTTTAGCACCGAACCTCTGGTTTTCTTGGTTTCTGACGTAAGTTGCGAGTGAGTTGGTGCAAAGTAGGCGTCTCTCGTAAAAAGCTTCTACATGTCAAAACAGGACAAAACCCATATCAAGATCGCTTCCCCTGAATCTTTCAAATATAGCACACTACACCTATCAAGACTTCACTTGTTTCTTTCTTTTTAAAACAAGAAACTGTTTTTGAAAACTGGGTAGTATCTGGTTTTGTATTTGATTCAATGGAAGGAAGGGAAAAGGGCAATCCTTTTTGTTGTTTGGCTTTGTTCTGCTTATGGACTTCTGCATGTGGGTTGCTCTCTCCAGAAGGTGTCAACTATGAAGGTAATTGAAGTTTTCTTGGAATGAAAAAATAGATTTTCTTTCGGAAGTTCTGAACTAACAAGTTGATTTCTTCCAAAACTAGTACAGTGGAAGCTTTGATGGGCATTAAAGATTCACTGAATGATCCTCACAATGTTCTTAACTGGGATGCAACTGCTGTAGATCCATGTAGCTGGAACATGGTCACTTGTTCACCTGATGGTCTAGTCATTGGATTGTAAGTAGTACTAAAACACACGAGAGCTGAAAAGGATATAAGCAGCTGAACTAAAACACCTCATTTGATTACTCATTTAAGGGATATTATCTAAAATAGTTAACATGAACTTATTGCAGAGGAGCTCCAAGCCAAAGTTTATCAGGTACTCTTTCACCAAGCATAGGAAACTTGACGAATCTTCAACTTGTGTGAGTATTCAATCAATCCTTTTCAACGAAAGTATGCTCTCTTGTACAGTTGTTTTATCGTACAAATATTTTCAGGCTTCTGCAGAACAACAATATCTCAGGACGCATACCATCCGATCTTGGAAGGCTTTCAAAGCTTAGAACACTTGATCTTTCTCATAATTTCTTCACTGGAAAAATTCCTAGCAACTTGTCCCATCTACAAAGTCTTCAATATCTGTAAGTTTATAGAAGTTGTCTTATCTTGACATCTTTCCCTATCTTTTTCCAGTTTTCTTTTTTTTCCCAAACATTAGCAGAAATCTGACAGCTATTGTGTTCTTGGATTGGTTCACAGGAGGTTGAACAATAACAGTCTTGATGGAGAAATACCTTCTTCCTTGGCAAACATGACCCAGCTTACATTCTTGTAAGTGTCTTCCATGATTTTCTTCCTCAGTATCAACCATGATCATAACTTTTCATGATGTCCTCTAGCCTACTTCAACATGGGTATTGTTTGTCTTTTTAGGGACTTGTCTTACAATAACTTGAGCGCTCCTGTGCCCCTTTTTCATGCTCGAACATTCTAGTAAGTCAATCCAAGTTGTCAGTTTTTCTTTTTTTCTTTTCATTGATCTGAATTGAAATAAAAGTTTTATACAATTCTTGTATTGCTTATCATAATTCAACGTTTTTGGATGTCCACAGCATTGCAGGGAACTCTATGATATGTAGAACTGAGCAAGAATGTTTTGGAACTACACAGATTTCGCAATCTTTGTCAACGAACGATCCTCAAAGTACTAACACCAAGTTCAAGATCGTTTTTTTCCTGTTTTCTTTGCAAATTACATGTTCTTACGTTTTGTTAATGCCCCTTTTTTTTTTCTTAAGATTCTCAGGATTCTGGAAGCAGTAAGGGCCAGAAAATTGCCTTAGCCTTTGGCTCAAGCCTAGGATGCATCTGCCTGTTGAGTCTTGGAATCGGTTTACTTCTTTGGTGGAGGAGAAGACGCAATCAACAAGTGTTCTTTGATGTTAATGGTAAGCAAGGAAAAAAATCTTCAGAAATTATGGTTGAAAGAAGCAAGGATGTTCCCTAATGGTTTCTTTTGAATCTTTCAGAGCAAAACCGTGAGGACTTCAACCTGGGAAACTTGAAGAGATTTCAATTCAAAGAACTTCAGGTTGCTACAAACAATTTCAGCAGCAGGAATTTGATAGGAAAAGGAGGTTTTGGAAATGTCTACAAAGGGTATCTCCAAGATGGAACAGTAGTAGCTGTCAAAAGGCTCAAAGATGGTAATGCTATTGGAGGAGAGATCCAATTTCAGACTGAAGTTGAGATGATTAGCTTAGCTGTTCATCGGAATCTCCTCCGTCTCTACGGCTTTTGCATGACGGCAACAGAGAGGCTACTAGTTTACCCCTACATGTCTAATGGCAGCGTAGCTAATCGTCTAAAAGGTATGGCTTCTATCAGGATTTGTCGGTAATTCTTCCATTTTTGCTTCAGATGCTGCCTGGAAATTGTAATATGCCGAAATCACAACAGCAAAGTGAGCTGAAATTATCTGTTTCTTGTTCCTGCAGGTAAGCCAGTACTGGATTGGGGTACAAGGAAAAGGATTGCCTTAGGAGCTGCACGAGGTTTATTATATTTGCACGAGCAGTGTGACCCCAAGATTATTCACAGAGATGTGAAGGCTGCAAACATATTACTGGATGATTACTGTGAGGCTGTTGTAGGAGATTTTGGGTTGGCGAAGCTGTTGGATCACCGGGACTCACATGTCACAACAGCAGTGAGGGGTACTGTTGGCCACATAGCTCCAGAATATCTCTCAACAGGACAATCTTCTGAGAAAACAGATGTTTTTGGGTTTGGAATTCTCCTACTCGAACTCATATCTGGCTTAAGAGCCCTGGAATTCGGGAAGTCTGCAAATCAGAAAGGAGCAATGCTTGACTGGGTAAGCAATACATTGATGTTTTGAGGTCTTACTAGTGATATATGTTCCCAGGCTAATGCAAAATCCATCCGTGGCTGAGTTTAGTTTCTTTACTTACCTACAGGTGAGGAAGATCCATCAGGAAAAGAAGCTTGAGTTGTTGGTTGACAAGGATCTTAAGGCCAATTATGATCGAATTGAGCTTGAAGAAATGGCTCAAGTAGCTCTGCTCTGCACCCAGTACCTTCCAAGCCACAGACCAAAAATGTCAGAAGTGGTCCGAATGTTGGAAGGAGATGGACTAGCAGAGAAATGGGAGGCTTCTCAGAAAGCTGAAGCAACCAGATCCAGAGCCAATGAGTTTTCTTCTTCAGAGCGGTATTCTGATCTTACCGAAGACTCTGTATTCCTTGTTCAAGCAATGGAGCTCTCAGGACCCAGATGACATTCTCAATAACAGAAATGACATTTACAGACTTCCCTGAAGGAACTCTTATCTATGAGAAAAACAAGCTGCTTGTACATTAGCAACATTGGAGATCAAAAAGCTGTGACAAATATTCTGACTGTACAGAATCTGGTCTGGAAAATGGGATATAGTTGAGTGTTACATGTATTAAGCTCTTCTGAAATTGAAGTTTTTCCTTTTTTTTTGGAATTGTTCTACCAATCTTGGTTGCAATAAAAGTAATTTTTACATAGTTTCAGTTCTTCTGATGAATTTATCTCTTATAGTTCTAAAGAAGGTCTCCTTGAAAGTACTGTGCAATCTAAAGGTGCTATTCAAGACTACCTCCACTTCTGGAATGCTAATCTAAGAGCACTTAAATAATAGAAAAGAAGCATCTATAGCTACAGAGGGTTGAAGATAAAAGTGTCGACTAATAAAAACCGATTCATCAACATGAACATTGGAGGTAGTTGATTATCATTTCCACAGTTCAATTTAGGCATCTAACAAAGTGATACTCAAGTTTGCAAAATAGAGATCTAGCTCTTGAATACTATCTCTTTGGTAAAAATGATCCAAAGAAAGAACAAGAAAATAGAAATCTTCTCCAATGCAGTGTAGATAAACTGGAAGATGGCAGTCAAATTGCATGAAATTGATGTACATAACTTTGCATGGTCTAATATCTGATCGGATGCTCTACAACTATTGAAGCTTCTAAACAATATTAACGTTCTCTTTTATCCACAAAAAGGAATCTTAGATAAGAAAGAGAAAGAAGATATTGCAAGGAATACACACTGCCTTAATCTTGCATGAAAAAGATTGCAGCTTGAGCAGAAGCCCGTCTAAACTGTAGCAACTCAATCAACATACTTAATCTTCTTTCTGTTACATATAAACTAAGGGCGATACTCATCATCTCAAGAACTGGTGAATTCGCAAGTAAATATTTGATAAATTCCATCTCGTGTGGCACACCAGATATATCTGTCATCTTCACAACTTTAAGATGCCTAAAAGTGCAATCTTTAGGGAATATTGTTGCCCAGAAATCCAAGTTAGGAGCTTCTGTGGTAGCCGTTGCATTTGATGAGCCCTACAGCAAATTGGGAAGCACAACAAATGCAATCATAATCTCTAATTTGTAAATGAATACAATACCATGCACAATATAATATTTTCGCGAAAATATTTGCAGCAACAAAACTAGTGGTTCAACTTTGACATACCGAAATTTGAAGTTCCTTCAAATGAGGAGAATTAGTGATCAATCGGAGGACAACAAGCATCTCTTTCATATCTTCAAAACTAACTTCAAAAAGCTCAATAACTTTTAGGTAGCTAAAAGTGATTGGCCGCATTCCTTGATAATCTCCAATGCTTAAATACTTAAAGAAGTAGAGATCAAACTCATAAATTAAACAGGGTATGACTGTTGATATAATCTTGCTGAATCAATAATCAATAATCAATAATATGGCCAAATCAATGTGTTACCTTCGTGAAGTCAATCTGCCCAGTGAGCCTTTGAAGATGAGGTACACCACCAAGAAATTTCATAAAACTGCAACTTGAGCTTTGCTCAAAATATTCAGCGTTATCAGTCATATACATAGCAACTGATACAATAATTAACAGTGGAGTATGTTCCAGACAAATATCCTTGAATTCACCTTCCAAATACAAGAACTTTAGGTTTGCAGCACGGACATTAAGAGATAAGCTATCAAAATAAGATAATAAAAGACGCTCAAGAAGAGGGCAACTTGAAATAAGACTCTCTATTGCCTCAGGAGCAATCGAAACTTGGTGAAGACTGAGGCTTTTTAACCATGAGAATCCCTTAAAAGCAGGAGGTGGATCTAATTCACATCGAATAAGCTCCAAGTGCATTAACTTCTTACAATTGAAAAGACTAGATGGTACTTTATACCACTTCCCTTCACCTAATTCTAGTACCAACTCCTTAATGTCACCCCTTGAGAGGAAAAGCACCCATTGATCAATATCTGGATAGCATTGCCAGAAGGAAGTAGCAAGCTGAAACTTGTTAATAGGTCCTTGGTGAAGAAGGAGTACTCGTGTGACAAACTTTATGAAGCTGTGATGCTCCAGCACCCCATCATTATACATACTAAGACATCTGTCATCAAAAACAAGGTCAGGAAGTGTTGTCCATCGGTATCTCCATTTGCTTGACAAGATGCAGGTCCTAACAGCATCTCTTATCGGCAAAAATGTCAGAATGGTTTCCATAATGCTCTCGGGGAGATCACTTATACAATCCACAGCTTTTAGATCTTCCATGACCACTTTTCACCTAAAGACAACGTACCATACAATAAAACTCTAACCGTCAGCCAAAATTTTATATTCAAGCAGAAAAGAGCTCAAATTGTGAAGAAACTATTGAAATTTTCGCTCCTTGAAGCCTACAGCGCCGTTGGCTAAATGACACAGATTTATACACAAACCCTTTCCCTCTGAAACTTAACAAAAAGTAAATCTACAGAAAACCATGGAAAGCAAATGGAACATCTAATCATTTCACAACTCCTAAACCAAATCAAGCTTTGATTTTTTCTGATCTTTCAGATCTTTCGAGAATTCCAGAGGAAAAAAAATGAAGTACATTAGCTAAAACAAGAACTTGGATTTCTGGATAAAGGGAACGACCCCAATTCGCATAATCACTAGAACAGTTCCAACGAATCACAAACAATAAAAAGTAACCAAAATTTTCAAGAAACGAATCGAACCAAATAGTTCAAAATTCAGCAAACAAACAATAGGGAAATTGAAAACAAAATTCATATAAACAAATCCGCAGTAAAATATGTCAAATTTAACACAATCCGGCAAAAGGGTATGCAAAGATGAGATTAAAAGAGTAAAAAATTGAGAAAAAAAACTTACCTGAGTCACTCAAATTGAGGGGGAAAAAAAAAAGATTGGAACTTGGAAGAACCAGAAAAGCTAGATGGTGCTGTTCGGTTCTGTTCAGTGTTTCTTAGTCTTATGTTGTCTTTTTCCGGTT
This sequence comes from Erythroxylum echinodendron, assembly GCA_027575705.1. Lineage (NCBI taxonomy): Eukaryota > Viridiplantae > Streptophyta > Magnoliopsida > Malpighiales > Erythroxylaceae > Erythroxylum > Erythroxylum echinodendron. The sequence goes on from JANZXR010000001.1 coordinate 937,241, forward strand.
TTCTGTTGAGAACGGCGCGTATTAAAACCTCAAAGATTATGAATTTTCGCTCTTTCACTGTTCTAATAATGCTTTTCAATATTTAAAATTTTAATTCCAAAGTTTTTGGATAATTCTATTGAAAATTAGTTAAATTAGTAGTCTTTTCTTAGTTATAAGTTCCCAATTCAAATTCCACTAGGAATTAATTTTTGTTTATTTATTGTTAGGTAAGTAATTGAAATTGAAATTTTAATGTAAGTGAAAAATAATTATAATTTTAGTTAAATTATACCTAAATTTGTGTTTTAAGTCGTCGTCGTCGTCATCACATCCAGTCCGAGTCCCGCATTAAAGCGGTGTCTGAAAAGGTCTGATAGTATACAATCTTACTCTTACAGAGTAGAGAAGTTGTTTTCGGTAGATTCGCGTATGAATGTGACAATAAAAAAATGATGTAGATTATAAAAGTAGATATAAAAATTGATATGCTAAAAGAGTAGGTAAATAAAATTAAATAAGTAAATAAATAAATAAAATCAAATAAGATGTCTGATATGGTGCCCATATTTGCTTTAAAAAGACTACAAGTTATCGTGAGTTAATATAAGTTTAAAAGAAAAGGTATTAAAAAATAATAAGACAAATATATTTAGAAAAGCTGCAAAGTGATATACATACCTGCTCTACGGCAAACGCCTGCTCACCATTTCTCAAATAGTGCATGTTAATATTCTGTAAGGGTCATGTTAATCTGCTATGTATTTTTCTAATTTTATCATATCTAAATTTATGTTTTAAGTAAATACTTGAAATTTTAATACATGTGAAAAATAATTTTAAAATTGTGACAAAAAAGTCACAAATTCGAATCACGAAAATAACTTTTTTATAAACTATAAAGAGCAAATTATGTATAATTAATATTTCTTATCTGATCCTCACAATTTGAAACCTTATCTCCTAGGATTGTTGTTGTTGTTGGTAGTGTTTTAGTTAAAATTCTCTTAGATGTAATCATCATCTACTTTAATAACAATTTTATGAGTTTTAGAGTTCTTAGGAATATGCACAACATGATATAATAATTATCAATTCTTTTAATATGTTTGATTAATGAAATATTTGAATTATTATGAAAATTAAAAATTAAAAATTAAAAATCATAATTGCTCCTGTATAAAGAATTGATATGTTTTGCTGCTTTCTTGTCAGGGAAATAATTAAAATTTTAAAAATAACTTAAATTTTTTGTTTTAGTTAAATTATACCTAAAATTGTGATTTAAGTAAATAATTAAATTAATGCATGTGAAAAATAAATTTAAAATTGTGTTTTAGGTAAAAACTCACTTAGGTATAATCATTTATTTTAATAGCAATTCTACGAGTTTGAGTCAATATAGAAACATGATGTAATAATTATCAATCCTTTTAATATGTTTAATTAATATTATTTCTTTATATTATTAAGAAAATAAAATTTTAAAGAAAAAACTATAATTTTATATTTCAAACACATATTAAATAAAAATTTCAAGAGTATATAATCATATATTAATAATGTGTTTTCTATAATTCATCTAATAAATTAATAAGGTAAACTTATAATCCAACAATTAGCAAATCATCGCTAATTAATTTGAAGTTAATAAATTAACAAGTAAAATTAAATAATAAATTTAATTTAGATAAAACAATAATAGACTTACAATAATTAACACACTATTATATATTAATACCGAGTTAATTGATAAATATTTAAAAATCTCTTCTATAAAAAATATTGTAGGAGTAAAATTTTGATATAATTGTAAACAAGAAAGCAGTAAATCTAAGGTAATAAAAATGTATTGTTTTATAGAATTAAACAAAAAATATTCGCAAATAAATGTGCCAATGCTACAACTAATTTATAAATTATTAAAGCTGGCATAAAAGCTAGGCTAAGCAATAAAGTATAGCTCATATTTTTTCATCCGCCTTGGATTGTCGCACGATGCCTTCTATGGCTTGGCTTACAGCGGTACCTTAACAAATCCCAAGTCCTCACTGTTATGCCCAAAATAAGTTCTAAAAATATCTAGATTATCATACTCGCAAATATATGACATAGTTGTAGTTAATTACCCAAGGTCGTTTCCTACAAAGGTGAAATTGGTTCACTCAAATTAATCTTGAATAAAAATAAAAAGAAATACAATCTTAAATATTCTATCCCGATTTGTTGAGTGAAAGGCTTTAAAGGAAATCACAAAATTAAACTGATTTAGTCAAGAGTAAAAACAGATTGATAAATTGATGAAGGAAACTCTTGAGAATTAATTTCCCTAATTTAATTTCCTATGCATGTTGGATAATTGTCTTACTAAAATTACTAATTGGGTTCTAAAATAAATTCAAATAACAAACTAATCTAACTTTCGTATTCGACAAGTTTATCATCCAAATTAATTATTAAACCTAACTAATAATTGCCCACTTAAGTTAATATATTTCTAATTCATAACTTAAGCATCTATAGTTCTCATTCTATATTAAAGTTTTCTTTCGATCATTCGTTTAATACTAAAATAATGTAAAGTTTGATCATGCTATTACATTCATTCAGTTCAAAAACTATAGCAAATAATAAGAGAATAATACAGTAGCTCAATTATGCATATTTGACTAAACTAACTACAATAATTCTCAAGAAAAAAAATCAGCCCATTCTGGAAATAACAAGATTCATCATCTTCATATACTTTAATCCCATCTTTATCAGTATAAGAGAATTATTTAAGCAATAAACCAAGTGAATAACTGAAATGAACTATCAAAAGCTAACAGAGCATGAGTCCATCAACTAATAGAGGAGTAAGTTCAATAAAACAACAGAGAAATAATAAACTGAATGAGCAAACGAGTGTTCGGATGAGGGAGTTGCAGTGATCTGCAGCCACTCTCAAAATTCTTGCGTTAGCTCTCGCCTTCTGCTTTTGCTTTGTTCTCACCCAGATGATTGACTGCTCACGCTGATTTCACCTCAGCTTCCTTTCTTTACTCTTTCTCTCTTCTATCTTCTTAGCCGAAGCTCTTCTTTGCTACTCCGCCTCCCTCCTATTCTTTTTGTTCCAGTCGACTCTCCCGCTTTTCGTTCAGCTCCCCTTTTCTGCCTCATTCCTTTTCCATTTATAGCATAAGTCTAAGATTAGGGTTGTAAAGTTGTTGCACTGTCAAACCTGCACGTGTCAGAGCGCAAATGAGTAGTCACAAGGGTGACTATGTTTGTCACCCTCGTGAGGGCTGGTCACCACCGTGACAAAGTGACAAATCGGGATAAGCTTAGTCACGGTAGTGATACCTTAATCATCACTTTTTTAACACAAAATTTACTTTATCTTTCATTTTTCATGTAAAATTCACAAACACATTCCCTTTAACCTTCATGCAATATTCACAACCATTTTCACTCAATTCATTCAAATTTGGATAAAAAGCGTGAGAATTTGTAACCAAAATCAAGATATGGGGCAAGAAAAATTAATAGAAAATAGACACAAACCCTCTTTCCTTTTTTAGTCCCCGTGTCCCTTCCACTTAGCAATTTAAGGGGAAATGAAAAAAGGAGATCATATTAACTTGTTTCGACCTAAGATAATAAGATCATGAGCGTGGTCTAACTTCAACGTTAAAAAACGAAAGAAGAATTCTGTCGAAATGTTGAACTCATATTCAAATCAAAATACTCAATAAGCACTACCTTTTTCTTAAAAGGAGGTGATCTAACCATGCTTGAAAATTTATAAATTTTAATCAAATATAAATTTATAAAAATTTGATAAATTTAATTTAGATCAAGTTTGAATAAAATTAAATATCTGTATTGTTAGACCCCGTTTTCGAATTCTAACTCATATTCAGAATACAGATATCCTAACCCAATATTTAATCGAAAATCTCATAATACATTAACATCATACTCTTTAATACATTAAAGACAACTAACTTTCATCAATCACA
>JANZXR010000001.1:941323-959157 GCA_027575705.1 Erythroxylum echinodendron
CATATTCTTCATCAACTTACTACACAGATTCAACTAATTCTCCTCAGTTCGGAATCTCTTATCCACTAAAAACACCAGAACACAAGTATGAACTTCTCCACATTTCTCATTTGCTAGTTTTAGTCTTCTAAGAAAAGTTCGGGGTCCAACATGTATTATGTCTATTATTAAAATTTTAATTTAATCCCAATCTAAAAATTATATATATGAGGATAATTCAAATGAAACTTACCTAAATTTAGTCTAAATTGAAATTTACTTTTGAGTTTAATTTATTGTTTTCAAATCGTTCAAATTCGTAACAAAGAAAAGGCCAATCAAATCATTACCTTTAGCACTTAAACGGTGACTTAGATCTTTTGTGTCATTTTTCCTGCTCCAATTTTGTATCATTTTATCCCAATCATTTATTTATATAGGACTCATATAAATAAATGGCTGGGATAAAATAGCACAGAGTTGGAGCAGGAAAAATAACACAGAGCATTTCATTTGACTTAAACGACGGATTGCATCAGGTAATCTTGAGACATCATTACAAGCAATCAAAATTTATTTTATATTATTAAGTACATTTAATAATGTATAAATAATGAAATTTAAATTAATAATTTAACAATTAATAACTTAAAATAAATAATTAACTCTAATCAATTTATATTAATAAACAGGTGGTAATATAAATTGATTCCGAAAACGTTTGTATTACTCTGTTTTTTCTGAGTTCTTAGTTCCACAAACAAATACGTTTAAAAAAACAAATCAGAGGATGTTTCTCCAACATTACAGGAAACGATGAATGGAAGCTTAATTAAGTTATGTGTTAATAAATCTGCAATTCTTCCTAACTTCTCCATTGATGAAGCTATCAGAGTTGGTGATATTCCCCATCTTTACCATGGAATCAGCGAAGTGTTGGAAGAAGATAAGTGGGTCGTGAGCATATTTCACGACAAGGTCCTTGGTTTGGATTCCAAAGAAGCTGGAGTACAGTGCTTGGTCGGAATTCAGAAGTCCCTCTCCGTTTAGGAGTGACAGATAGTAGGAGTTGTCGAACAGGTTTGGGGTGACGTGGTCCAACGCTGATGTGCTGTCGTCTTTTCCTCCGGCTGCAGGACATACGGATTTCAGGTTGTTGAGGTAGGACTCCGACGTCAGTGATCCTAGCGACGTTGTTCCGAAGTCGCCGTAGATTCTTGATCGGAAGTTTTGACATCTTGCCATTCCGATAGTGTGTGCTCCTGCATGGTCATGTTTGATGCATTATTTAATTCACACCATCCAACTAATCTCACCCACCCTCTTATCTTTCACCACAAGTGTTTGTCATTTGTTGAGATCTTCTCTTTAATGAGGTTATGCCAATTTTGAGCAACAAAAGGAAAATACAAATTGCTTTTAATCAAGACATCATCATGTGAATTTGGGTGTAACTAAAGTCTCCAACATTGCATTGGCAAATTAAAACCTTAGTAGATTAATACGAGATTGAATTTTTAAAACTTTTTTAGTACGAGGAAACTGATCCACAGAAGAGGATGTTACCTGAAAGAGCCACCATATCTGTTACAGACAGACCTTGATACACGAACTTGGAAATGATTGACATCAAACCCTCATTTGCAGTTGGAAGATTTGCCTCAGCAAGTTCAGAATTTGCAGTTTTAGAATCTTTCCTTCCAACAGGAACATCCCAATACGGTCCACCAACCTGTCAAAGAAGTTGATAGAGAATTGCAGACAAACAAGAGCAAAAAGAAGAAGCCATTACTGAACTATATAATAACTAGTACCAGAATCACAGCATCTCTAGCAGCAATGGTGAGAAGATCTGCACAAGAGACTATTCCAGGGCAATCAGATTCTACTTTGCTCTTAATCTTATCAATGATTCCGAAACCCTCCAATGAGTTTGCGTTCGTAGACGCTTCCTTCTCTCCTTTCAAAGTGATTGTATCATCTAAAAGAACTGATCCATCACATCCCTGCACCCATTAACTAATTTTAGTATTGTACTGGTCGAATCGGCTCAGTTTTTAATACGATACTACTGACCTGGACGAAGCAGTCATGGAAGTGTAACCTAACTATCCGAGCCGCATTGCGTGGATCAGAGAGCACTGCACATTCCATTTCTTTCTTAACGACGTCGAACACTGTAGGGCAAGTAGATTTGTAATAGTCTAGTGTCAATGGAGGGTCACTACTTGCATGCAAGACAGTGTAAAAAAGGGACATGAAGAAGAACCGGAGAACAAATGGGAGCTTGGAATGAAGAGAAACCGCCATTTTCGTGAGCTTTTTTTCGTAATTGATACAAAGAGAGAGTGGGAGAGATTGGGTTGGAATGTGAGATATATAAGTGCAAGAATCCCGAGGTTTTCATGAAGTAATGTGCATGAACACCTCCACAGTCAAGAGAGGATGCAACCAATCTTGGCATGGTTGGTGGGTAAAATCACCAAATACATGAGAGAAAGAGCCACCAAACCTCAAAACTTCCATAGAGAAATGTCTCTGTCATGCAAGTTGTAAGTTTCGTTCCTGACGTAGTTTACAGGGAAAATATTATTTGATGATCAACTTGATATGTGAAAGCTGTGATTCAAAAGCTTAAGATTAGGGTTTGATGGTCTGATCTAACGAATTCAACAAATTTTGAAGATTTTAATATTATATATATTATTAAAATCTTCAAATTTTGTTGAATTCGAAAATCTTTTACTTCATTTTATGGTGTTTTAAAAATCGAACCGAAAATTAAATAGGTAAAATAAAATGATTAAGATTTAAATATTTAATTAATATTAGATTGACATAACACTGATTAAAGATTAAAAAAATTTGGAAATTTTGAAACGTAATTTAAGAAGACTATTCTTACTAATGTTATGAATACCATACCTGATTTGGTACCGAATTGATTTTTGATACAGTACTGTACCAGTACCGATCAATACTAGTTATCGTTTCTGGTGATTTTTTAAATTTATGAAATAGTCGCTAAATTTTTTTAAAAATTGCAAAATGGTTTATTGTCATATTGTACAATTGTGCTGTATATTTTTAAACCTGTTTCTAAAAATCAAAATAATAAATAATAATCACAATTATATGAAATAACAATAATTTTTGGACATTTCACATATAAATAATAATCATAATTTATATGAAAATAATCATTATCATACAAATATAAAATTAAGAACAATATAAACTATTTAAAATATTATAATTTTAATTTTTATTATATAATAAATAATAATAACATCAAAATATCTAATAAAAAGAATAATCAAAGAATAATAAATATCTTTAACTCTCAAATTATTATAATTTACAACAAGAGTTCGTGATAAGCAAATAACCAAGTAGAATTAAAACATAAAATAAAAACATATATTATTTAATTTATTATGAATTAAATATATTATATATTTGATTGATTAAAATTAATTATTACTAAAATTATAAATATCTTAATTTAATTTAATTTAATTTATAAAATTAATTTATAATTATTAATAAATTTAATTAAATTCAAAAAATTTAAAATATATATATATTTCAAATAAAATTTTATTTAATAATTAAAAATATAAAATAAATATTAATTTATAAATAATAATCTTTAAATTATTTATTTTTAAAAATAAAATATTTTTATTAATACTTTATTAATAAATATGATATAAACTATTAAAAATTTAAATAAAAATTATTTTAAAATTTATTTAATGTATAATTATTATTAGTAATAAAATATTTATTATATTTTAAAAATAAAACTTAAAAATTACAGTAAAAGATTAACTAAATAAAAAATTAAAAATATTTTAAAAACATTGTTACATCTTCTTTCTCACATGAATTTTGGTATTAAAACACTAATTGTATTTTAAATACATAATCACTAATATACTTATTAATTACAAGAAACACCCAAAACCATATTGATAAAAAAAAGAGAGCTATACATATAACTCTTCTATATATTATTATTTAGTGTTTCATCTGTCATATTAGTAAAATATTAATAACAATAAAATTTTAATTGAAATATCTATTTTTAAAAGTTTGAACATTAAATTAAAAATTTTAAACAATTAAATATTGATATTAAAAATTAAAAAAAGTTTAAATTTCCACCGGACTCGGGTTAAAATCGAATTGACATCATTTTATCGAATAAGTTCGAGCATATTTGAGCTCCTTATGGGTAGTCAAGTTAGTGAAATAGGGGGCATGTGATCAAAGAATTCTGTGTTTGAATCTCCCTATCTCGATCGAGTCTTTTATATAGGGCTTGCCTAATGTGAAATACCAGGTTAGCCTGATTTGCAGGCTATTGCTTCAATTCGGAGATTTACTTAGTACGAATTCAAATGATAACGACTGCAGGTTCTTCCGTTTAAAAATATATTTTTTTTTGGGTTCGGGTCGGACCAACTTTGTCAACGCTACTTTGTGGTATTGTTTCTTATTTTGTTGGCGGCTGCATATTATTTAAGTGGATGGTTTGGGTTTGATGATCTAATCTAGAGATGTTTGTTCATAAGGATGATGGGAAATTGAAGTCTTCAAATATTGTTGAATCCGAAAATCTTTTACTTTATTCCATAGCTTGGAAATATTGCTGTCTCCTATTGTCATTATAAATACCGGTCTTTCAATATTTTTTAATTTCATGATCTAACTTTTCAAAAGGTGGTTTACTGAAAGTGTATTTAAAAAAATATTATTTTAAGAGCTATTAAAATACTAAACACATTTTAAATATACAATTATTAATGTGTTTGTTATAAAAGACTTAAAAATTAGATTAACAAAAAAGAAGTTACAAAATTTCTCTAAATATTCGTCTTCACGTGATTTATTATTCATATTAATAAAATTTCGACCGCTTTATATTTTAATATTATTTTTAAAATTACACAATTTTTATAAATATTTTTCACTTGTTTTTGTCAATTTCCATTAATAAAATATTAACGAAGAAAACTTTTTAAAATGAATTATCTAATTTTGAAAAGTTTGAACATTAAATTTAAAAACAACATCGTTTTATAGAACAAATTCGTCCTATTGTTTTTTATTTTGGTGGTACAACAATTTTTATGGTCAATCATTCTTCAAGCACAAGAATTTATTTTACTCTTTGCTTGTTTTCAAAGTAATTTTGATTCGTTCCCAAGACAGGAAATCTAGAACGAATTGTCTTGTGAATGTGACATTCAATATTATATTACTCATATACGCTGGATTTTCATTGACTTGTGATGAAATAATCTTATATGGTAACCTGCAAACCATCAAACTTCCAAGTTGTTGGGATTTATCTGTGGGCTCGATGATTATATGTATTGAGTCGAGGATTACGCCTTGCTTGCTATGACTTGCTTCTTTAATTTTCTATCTTCCAATTTTTTAAAAATGGGATCAAAAGTTAATGCAATAAAATAAAATTTTAAAAATTTAAAAAGTTCAGCTTATATTACATCGTCGTAAAATCAAATAAAGATTAAATAAAATTAAAGAATTTAAAATATGATTAAAAAAATTGTCCTTACTTATCGACAAATTTGACGTTTAATTGAAAAAATTGTTAAATAAAAACTAATTGATTTATTTTAGTTTATAAGAACTTATTAATTTACGAATATCAACGGATAAATTAATAAATTGATCAATTTTTAACAATAAGAGTTATTAAAATAAATCTAACTGAAAAATTAGTCAGTTCAAGTTTTTTACAGTTAAATCGGTTGAACTAGTTGAATTTTTTAATCATTCCAATATTCGTAAATTTTTTACTTCTTCTAAAAAGGTAATGACAAGATATCAAATATTGTTGACACGATGATTTAAAATAGTTCTCAAACTTAATTTTAAACTCTTTCAAATTAACTTAAATCAATAACTTTAGATAATTATGATAAATTATTGATTTGAGTTATTTTTAATTGATTTGTGTTAGATTTAAAATTTGAGTTGAATTATTGTATTAGTAATATTTGATTAATTTATATATATTATTTATGTCACACATATTTTCCTTTTATTTTTCTAACAAAAATTTGAGAAAAAAAAGCATCTATATTTTTAAATGTTAAAAATAAATAAAAATAGTTAAACACTATAGAACTCTTCTCCTTTTGCCTTTTTTTTTAATCTTTTGTTAATCTCTACTAAACTAAATCCTAATAAATAATCAAAACAGATATGGGTTCAAGGTAGCCATGGGCCAAAAGTAAACAATTGGGTAAGGACTTGGTGGAGAAAGCCCATTTGAGGATATTTTGTGTTTATTACATTCTGGTAATGGCTGCTTGATCCTAATTGACATGAACATAACCAACTTTCTAGTTTTGTTGTCTTGTTTCAACCATTTTAGGATTTGCCAAGATTTTGACATTTATTTCCTCTCTGACTGCTTTAGTTTTGATGATATTCGTGTAACCAGATTGTATGGTCTAAGAATATGGGTGTTTGATACTTATAAACTTACCGAAAAAGTCCAAACTATAAATCCCGCGGTAGGATGTGAAAGGGTTTACCAAATTCTTCTGCACTCACAAAATATGTTTAAACGTAACATTTTACACATAATTCGCAAGTTGTGCAAACAATGTTAATTCTAACCAATGAGAATTAAATGATTATAATGGATGAATTTTTCAATGTCTTTTGATATGCAGCCGTTGATCTTTTTATACATGAACCATTCTAGGACAAGAAAAGAATTTATGAAAATTTAGTAAGATAGATGTTCCAGGAATTGGGTGCAATTGGAGATTAATCACTGCTGGACCAATGGCTGGTGTGCACATGTTGAGTCTGAATTTTCAAAGGAAAATCTGAGTACATCCCAACAGCATATGTGACAACTGACAAAGACCCAAGTGGGTTTCTTGTCTGTAGGTTTTGGTGAGCTTCTTTGTCTTATCTTGAAATCATCGAACAAGAAACCTGAAAAAGGAGTGACCACAAGGAGTAAAAAGCATTTATGAGGTTTTGCCTCAGGTAGCAATCAAGAGCAGCTTGAAGAATTGATACCTTATCACAAGGATAGGATACTGTTCATGAAATACCATCTTTATCATCTTCAATTATTAGAAGATTTTGGTACCTATCATTCGCTTAGTCTCAGAAAGAACCATATCAAACAGTAATAACAAAGGAATTGTCAGATCATTTCCATTGAATTGAAAGGTTGTGGCATCATTTCAGAACATGTCACCTGGTGAAAGATCTTCTAGCTACAGCAACAGCAACCGCAACAGCTACAGTTTTATCACAATAACAATACTAAATGTTTGATGGACAAATTCCAATTTTAGCTACAGATCATTCATGCAAATATTGCAAAAGGAAATGATGTTGCTAAATTCATATGTAGAACTCAACATTTCCCAGAAATCTGACCCACAAATCCCATTTAATCCTCAGATAAGATCACATATAAATAGCAAGTAAACCATCATAAGACCTGGAAGTCATACTGCTGTACATTACCTGTCTAATCAGAACTCAGGAAACAAGCTTTAACCTAATAAGGCAAGGTTCTTAATCTGTCGAGTAATCTAATATATAAAACAAAAGTTTCAAGTAAATGTATGTGGAGAACGGGAGCAGGAGAAGCTGTGATACTGGAACTGATAGACAATCAAAAAAGGCAGGTATTATCGATGGGACCTGCCTGACCCGTTGTTCAATGTAAAGACTTTGTAAGCTAGCCAAGATACAAAACTATAATGCAGCCTGGATAATAATGGAAAAATGATATACAGACCTTTCTTTTGTTTTTTGTGCATATTATGCAACTTTTTTTATTGGTCATTGCACCAACAGAAAATTCTAATTTAGGACGGTGAAATAAAGGGGTAACATAAGGCACAGACTAAGGAAAGTTACGGCAGTAATGGAGTCCTGTTCTAGACATTACAACTTCATTTCCCTTATTGGGTTTTGTTCATGTTTTTCTGTTATATTATGATTTGGGATAGACCTAGTCGCTGTTAGAAATCGTCATTCATCCTCCATGAAGACAAAAGACATAAACCTACTTTCCACAGGAGACTGAAAGCAGCAAAACGATCAAGACATGAGAAGCCAAACTGAAATGACCTCTTAACGACCTTAGCATCCAACTTGATGGAAAAATGTCAAAACTCAGTTGGGTTCTCGATATTTGTTCACAAGAAAAGGCTGTTCTTCTGTTGAGGACAAGACACAGAAGTGGAGTGAAAAGTTGATAAAGCATAGTGAAGCAAAAGATAAAAAACTCATAATAATCATGATAGTGAAGGAAGAAGTATACTGTTCCTGTCTATTTAACAAAATGGGGTCTCGTTGGCATCGCCACCTTTGAACCTTCTATTGATTACAAGATGGTACGAGAAGTATAGAAGGAGGTGTCAAACAGATGAAAGTCGAATACCAGTGAGCAGCCCCATCTCATTAAGTGCAAAAGGTGTCATCTTTGTCCTTTTCATCAGGCGGACTTCATCTTTTTTAACACATAGCTTTTCCTGTATGCTTATTGTACTTACAGCTGGTGAAATCTGCTCCAGATATTCGACAATTAATGTTTCATGTGCACCTAGACAGAGGTCTCATCGTCCTTCATTTGTACAGCTCCATCTGGTTGATCAAAAATTAGGCACGCAAAGATATAAACCAACTTTCCACGTGTCCTCAATGCTCTCGTATTGTGTTATCTTTGCTCATTATCTTATGCCTTTAAACTTTTCTTCCTCCACAGGTCTAGGAGTATGAATCTTTCCCAAATTCTAGGTGGTAGAAATGAATATAGTGGAACCAGTGGCAATGAATCTGGATGGACGCACTATATCGACTCAACAATCCTAGAGAACAATTATGATGATGATGATGCTGGTGACAATGATAACACTGAAGTAGTTAATGATTTTGGTCTTCTCAGGACTGCAAAACAAAACCACCAGAAAGATGGCTATGGCAACAGCGATGTTGATGACTGCGATAGCAATGACTCGATGATGTCGGACGCTTCATCGGGTCCAAGCCATTTTGAAATTTCATGCAACGGAAGGAAAAGGGGTCTACCGAAAGTTCCTCCCACCACTGCAAATACAAAACATGACCAGCTGCACAAACAAGTAAAGCAAAGAGATAGAGCAACAAAGAGCAAAAAGGTAAAGGAAGAACTCTTAAACATGTCCAATACTACTGCTAGCCTTGCTCCTAGTGGAATCAAGTTAAGGAAAATAAACTAGATGGATCAAAACCAAAAAGAGAGATCATCTCAAGTTGTTTTTGCTTATCCTAGGAAATCATCAAAGTTCTGTGTCATAAATTTAGATGGCATTCTTCAGTTAACTAGATGCAGATCACACTCACTGTGCTTCTATTTTCTTTCAGAATATCCTGTAAATGCTGAATCTTGAATAATAATAATAGGTCACTTTCCATTTCTCCTTTCCGCTCTCAATCTTTGGAATTGCCAGAGGGATGGTTTTGAGAACAGTAAACTTTTGACCTCTGAACATAGAAAAACTAGCAAAGTTAATGACAAACCCGTCAAAATTGAGGGATGCTCTGCTTTTGCTCATCCAGATAAAACGTGAGTGGTGAACTAAAATCCTCTTAATGGAAACCATAAATTTGAGACACAATAGAAAGAAATAATAGATCTTTTTTTAGTTTTTTATTTTAGATATTGAAGGGGGTTCTCCATTCTATCCTTTTCATCCGTACTGATAAAGGATAGTGGAAAAAAAGTGTCTGTTCTTTTGTTCCAGCCAACGATTTGAACGAAGTTCTCGGACAAGCAATCAGTTCAGATAGCTTGCGAGCTCACCCTCTATTACTATTATTGTTCTTGTTATTAAGAAAAAGCTTAGTGGGGAAGTATTGAGAGTGCTGAAAACTAAATGATATGCCAAATCTTGCTCCAGACACAAAGATGGCACTATTATGTAATACATATAAACTAACATCGGACCACTCAACATTTCTACAAACTTGTGTTCCTGGAAAGTCTATTCAAGTACTTCGAACATCTTCAGGTGCTGTGAATATATTCTGAAGTTTCGTTTTTGCTTGCGGATTTCTGAAGATACTGCAAAGATCAACGTATCCCACATCCCTCAAAGAAGTTGTCAATCGTTCTCTAAAAACTGCATAGGAAATCATACTGAACTAGTCAGGGTACAAAGGAAACAAAGTTGAAGCAAAACGTAACATATGAAGGAAGGAAAGGCATCAAAAGAGAATGAACAAACACAGCAGGTTCCATTATGCCGAGTTACTTCAGCATATATGACATCCTTAACTCAGTGAGAAAGTCACCGTAATGGAACAAGATAAGCACTTTGATATATCAACAACAAGTGCTGTATTTAATTTCCAAAAAAAAAAAGAAAAGAGCTTTATTTATTAAATACAGGCAGTAATGTCATAGCAGATGACTTTTGACCATTAAGAGAGTTAAAACTTAGATCTTTGACCTTCTAGCAATCTTGAACCATTCGGTATGAAACAATCCTTGCATATCACAATCTTTCCCAAGCAAGGCTGCAAGACATATTACGGATGCTAATGCTTGAACTGACAGAAAGGAAGACAATTGTTCTCCAAGCAGATTGTCATTCAATTAATTCTTCTGCAACTCTGGATCCATGAGAAGATTAAACATATCAGGGTTTTTATCATATTCGTAGACCTTCTTGATTCTGTCCAAGAACACAGCATGGATTATGCAACTACACTTCCAAATCCTCGCCAACTCCCCAAATTTCATATCCCATCCCTTTTCAGCACTTACGTATCAAGTTCATACCTCATGCATAGTTACATATTTTAGATGCATATAGTGCTTGCCTGAATTCATCAATCAATTTTTTCTATCAACAACTTGATCAGCTAGAACGCCTCCAACTCCACCAAATTTGAATAGTTTACAGCTACAACTCTTTCCCTTAAACCATTGAGGAACCTTCCATCCAATGATGCTACTATAATTGGAGTGACAACTGACAATTCAGCAGCTTGCTGAACTGTCCATTTACCATAAGGGGATACGCTTCATACCAGTTTTATCTATACCTTGTCATCTTTAATTCCGAATACATCAGCAGTAATCTCAATCGCGAAACTCAGAAGCTCCCCTTATCAAAGAGAAAAAACCTGGCGTAGTTCTTCAGTATTCAGCTTTCTAACTTACCTCAACACATTGGCCTCAGCAGTAAGCTGCATATCATCATATTCGATCCAATTGTGGACCATTTTAACAAAATTTCCAGATCCTCCTTTGCCAACATAAGTGACTCAAGGGTCTGCTATCAGGAACTTGGGCAGCACCTTAACAATACACATCACACTCTTCACCACCTGGAACTCCCATTCCAAGCTAAAGTTGTCCTCATACTATTCATTAACATTGTCTATGATACAGTTCCCTTTCTTTCTCTGTGTATATTGACAAGGTTTTGGTGGTTTGATCTACAGGGGGCGGCCTTAACAAGCATGATTGTTGCTCGAGGTTTTTGAATTGATTTAGAAAAGGATTCAGGATCATGAAAGCCATGTAATGGAATATCTCCCTCTTGTTTGGCTCTCTTAAACTGTCTCATCAACTTTTGAGGTGGTCCTGTTGTATACAGAAATCAAGAATCCTTTTTCAGTAATATTGAGGGCAAGGTTTTGTCCCATGACAGCAAGGGCATAATTTCAGAATTTCGGAAACCATGAAATGCTCCACAGGAAAGGTTCCATGAGGACCATCAAATTTAGAACAAGACCAACACGCAACCATGTTTAACCATGCTTTCAAAAGGTTAAGGTACTTGATTACTGATTGAAAATAAAACACTCTTAACAACAAGAACATGATAATCTACTATGAACGCTCAAATGAATAATCATAAATCTAAAAAGCCAGGAAAAATTTGCAGAGCTTTAGAGAAATTATCTGGATTAATTCCATATCAACTACATGTTGAAGTAAAGAAAAGAAAAGGAACAGAAATACAGTAAGAGGTTTAGTACCAATCACGTACCTGGAACTAAGGGCTAAGGCTATGACTAGATATGTTTGTAAAACTGACCGCTGCAAGCAACATAATCATATCAAAACGAAAACCTGCAGTCCTAATTGGAACTGAAACATGAAAAAGCAAAATTACTAAATACTGCGCTGTTTGACACTGAAAAACTCATGACACAGTATGCAGAAACTGCTTCATGTAAACAAGTCAGAGATAAGCAATACCAGAATCCAGCAACTAGAAGAAGATTAACTCAGCCAAAACAAAACGCATATTCAACGTGAACCCATCAAAGCTACATTAGATCAAAACATCCCAAATTGGTATAAATAGAAAGTACCCACATCACCAAATCATCAGTAGATTGAAATACAAAAGTGGTGCAAAAGTAAAAAGTAACAGAGAGTGACGAAGTAAGCCTGTATAAAAAGTGGATTGAACATTCATAACTTTTTTAATCGATTAAGATTGATCATAAGGTTATACGGTTCTTTGTAAAAATACAAATGAAAGGTTGTATATATTATATAACTCTCCTAAGATTCCCGCAAAGCAAAAAGCCTTATGAACGAAGTACTTTTAACTTTTTTGTTTTTTTCACTTGTCTTTAATAAAAAACAAATCTGCGAATACATATAAATTATTATGTTAGGTTATATTTAATTATATTGGATTCAATATAACATTTCATGATGATAAACTGAATAATCATAAATTTTTTAAATGATTAAAAATTTTCATTTTTTATTTCTAATAAATTGTTAGATATGTAATAATTTATAAATTATATATTTTAAATAAATTATTTACAAGAATTGCATAATATACTCATCTGAGTTGGATTTAAAATATTTATAACTTCGCTTTGTAAATTCTTCTTTGAACGTTTAATATAGGTGTGAATTAACTCCCTCTACTAATTTGATTCATATAAACCTAAATTTTGATTGAAGATCAACTTCGTTTAATCTTGAATTTAAAATTCTTTTTTTGAAATAGAGAACCTGTAGTTACTACTCTTTAGATGCGTAGTTGATAAATCTCTAAATTGACATAATAGCTTACAAATTATACTAATCGGATACTCTATATTAAATAAGCCCTGTGAGACAGGCTCAATCGAAAGAGTGTATGTGAAGGAAATCAAACATAAGACTTTTTGGTCCTACACTACTCAACTCTACTAACTTGATCACTCCGTACAGAACTTATAAAATATAATGCTAAAATGTCATTTTGAGCACTTAAATTAAATTATTATGTTAAAAAAAGTTTAAATTTTACTTTTAAGCTCAATTTAAATTTCGATTAAACCTAATCTATTACATTCAAACCGAATTAAATTCAAGCTTCTAAGAAACTTCATCACCTTGAACAACCCTTTGTAGCTAACATAATTAAGAACTTGAGCACTGAACTTGCTTGTTGTTCCAAAGTTGAAATCTTGATGTCAAGCTTGGACAATTGATAAGGGAAAAGCCATAAATCTCTACGGTTAGCCTCTTTTTGCATCATGTTTCAGGAAAAAGAAGAAGAAGAAGAAAGCTAAATCTTTACTCAAAATGGTCATTTTTTTTTTCTTTATGAAATCTATTTCACAAGATCCTAGTAAAATCCGAAAGAAACATAATAAACAAGATTTTATTCCTGAACAACGTCGTTATTTGTGATACAATCGTAGGTTCTCTGTCCTGCACAGTCCGTATGTTCATGGATGCTCTATCTTCGACCTCTTCCCCTTTAAACACCAGATATAAACAATTTATCGGAATTTGCTACAGGGAAGAACAAGACGGTGGATTTCCTTAAAAACCCACCAAGGAAACAGTCCAAAGAGGCTAAGAAACCTTTCACTTTTGTTAAAAATCACTGTCCGATTAATCAAAATCGATTCTTTCAAGAAACCCAAGGGAAAATGGAAACGAAACATTTATGACATTATTTACCTAACAAGATTGTACAGAGAAATCAGGAGACGCTCTTGGCGTTCTGAATGAAAGCGGCGGAGCAGAGAATGGAAGCAATGAACAAGAAAATGCCGAAACCGATCATCAGAGAGATTCCGGCCACCACCAAATCCATTATGCACTGAACACTTAAGAACCCCATCAACAACGCCATTTCTTTCTTCTCTCTACAGCTTTTTTCTGGTTCCAAACCTTTTTATTTCCTTTTTTGGAGATGATCGAGAGCACCTCCATTAATGTTATATATAATATATACATATAAGAATCTATCTCCGACAATCGGCAGAGAACATGCATTGGGATTTGCGAAAGTTTGGGCGACGACATGATAATGAGGTCGGTCGTTACTGATCTTACCTGTTTCTGCTCTCTTTTTATGGGCTCGGAGTTTCTGTTTGGGCTAAGTTTTCGGGTAATTTCTGTTGATTCCTTTTAGATTTTTTATTTTAGTATTTAATTTTTAAAATTTTTAAGTATTTAAATACTAAAAACTCAGACGATTCAACCTATTGTCTTCTTAAATTATTTCAATCAATATTTTGTTAATAAGATCGGTAGAATACATAAAAGTTGGTATTTGAAAGTGTTAGAGTATCTTATATTAACTAAATATAAAAACGTTAAAAAGTTTATAAGTTATAAGAGTCAACTATCTAAATGGTTAGCTTTAGTCATTTTAACAATGGTTGACCCAAGCTCAATTATTGTTAGTAGACGACTCTACACTCTGTCCATATTAAAAAAATCTAATATAGTATCATAGTAAGTTTGGTCCGGATTATTAATTTATCGATTATCCTTCTGGATGTCCAGTCCCAGTGGCCCAGTCCGATTACTACTGTGTTTATTTTAAGTGATAGCTGGATGTTCAATCCCAGTTGCAGTTGAGGAGGAGTGTTAGAGTATCCTATATTAACTAAATATGAAAATATTAAAAAGTTTACAAATGATAAGGGTCAACTATCTAAACGAATAATTCTAGTCATTTAGGCAATGATTGACCTATATTATTAATAGATTCTATACTCTGCTCATATTAAAAAAATCTAATAAAAAGAGTTATAATTTTTTCTTTTTATTGATATGATAATTGAGCTCCTATAAAAAATACATTTGCAACTATATATTTGAAATATGATCATTTTTTATATCTTTTTTCAAAAAAAATTATTTTATATTTAAAATTTAAAGTATAAAAGATTCAACCAGTATTAGGTTATTATAAAATTGACTAAAGATTAAAAAGAGACTGTTAAATGAAAGTAAATGATTTATTTTAATTTATAAGAATTTATTAATTTTTTAAAAATTATGAATACGGTTATATTAATGTGATCAGAGTCATTAAAATTTGGCAAAATGAAATAATTTCGTATGAAATAAAAAAGTAATTTGTATATAATTCAAAACTGAAATTTTGAACTCTTGAAAAAATTATTTTAATTTACTGACTATATTTCTCTAATTTTGATATGAAATTTAATCAAGTTCTAAACTTTTAAATTGGAATCTTTATTAAATTCAATTTCTTAATTTTAAAATTAAAATAATATATCTTTTATTTTATTTATATAACCAATTTTAACAAGTGCAGAGGTTATCCGAAAGGATCGACAGCTTTGTCTCGTCGGGTTTTATGTGGTAAGGACAGGTCATGCTTCAACATTGGGGTAAGCAACATAAGATAAGAAGTGTAAGAATCGAACGACATAAACATATGGATTGACCGAAGACCCAAAATCATATCAAGTTAGACCGGGGACTCATTAACTTTACGTTACGTAGAGTGTCGACTGGAGACTCAAATTCGATACTATACCAAATTGAGTATGACCTGTTAACTATGGAATAGACTAAATTTGAACCAAAGTGAGACCTGCAAAGATTTTGTATCATGACAACAAGTTGACAGTATTATCTACTGATAACTTATTAAAAAATGGCCAAATTGAGGTAAACCCTTTCTAGAGTTTAATTTAGACTATTTTAAAATATTATTATCATGGTATAACTAATTAAAATAATATTATTTTAAATCAACCACTATTAATATAAGACATTTAGTGAAAATTTGAATCAATAATAAAAATTTAAATTTTATTTAATTTTATAATATTAGTTCAACGACTTTTTAATATATAGTAAAAGTAATTAGTTGCTAACCTTATATTTTTTATAATATTGACATGATATATTTATTTAATAAGTGACATACACATAAATAATAGAATTTACTTTAAATTACAAAATAAAAAATCATTATTTCATGAACATATTACTAATAAATAATTAACTCTTTATTAGCTATTATAATGCACGAGGTTCTAAGAGATAAGAACAATCTTTTAAAAATTAGACTGAAAGTTAAATTAGTAAGATAAGGGGTTTAAGGTTTAAAATGTTTAACCGATGTTAAACCATTATAAAAATGGTTAAAGATTGAATAAAATTAAAAATTTTGAAATATGAGTGAAAAAATTGTCCTTAATCATTGAAAAATTTAAAAAGGGACTGTTAAATATCTTGATTTATAAAAATTAATTGATTTAGAAAAGTTTCTAATTAATTAATAAGCTTGTCATTTTTAAAAAATATAAATTACTAAAAATAAATCAAATTAAAAATTAAATTAAAAATCAGTTATTTTAGAACTTTTATGGAATGTTTTAAAAATGGCACTGGATATCGAACCAGTCAAAAGAAAGGTTTAAAGGTTCAACCGATAGCAAATTGTTATAAAATGGTATATAATAAATGAGAAGTAAAATTTATAATAATAAGTAAAAATAAAATATTTTATTAAAATAAAAAATACACCCATGTCTATTATTATATAATGAATTAATAATAAATAAATATGAGTCGAATATAAAACTTAAAATAACAATAAAATCAAAATTATATTTCTGAAATAGGTTGTATCTCATAATCGTTAAAAGTTCTTAATTTTTCAAAACTATCTAAAGACTCGTAAACTATACTTTCATCTAAAGTATTTACATCAACTTCTTACACTGCATTCAAATAAATTACAAATTATTAATGTATGAATTATTCTCAATTGTAAATTTGTAATATATTATATTTTTAACTTAAATATGCTCAAAATAAGATATGAACTGACTATCAGTAGATGTTTTTAATTCATGACAAATGCATTTTTTTTCATAAATCACCTTTTCATGTTCATTATAATTAAGATTAGGCGACGATTTTTCTTCTTTGATCTAAAAATTAGCATGTTTAATACAATCAATATCAACTGGATCGTACGTTTTTTCTCTTACTAAGCGCTCTGACTACATAATAGAAAAATTATAAAGTCAATAATAAAAATAAAATTAATGAAATAAAACAAAACTATAAAAATACTTGTTCTTTATTCTCAGCTTGGCAAATAATGGATTGCATTAGCTATTAGTTGATTTTATCAGCAGTTAGCTGATAGCTAATTAGGCTTTGTTTGACAAACAGCAGATTGCATTAGTTGTTAGCTGATGTTATCAGCGGTTAGCTGATAGCTGATTATATCAGTTGATTTGACTAACAGATAACATCAACTGTTTATTAAAGATGTTTGATAAAATTAGTTGTTTAGTATTAACTGTTGATGTGTAAAATGACTTATGAGGGTATGATGTAAAAAAATTATAAGGGCATGAATATTATATTTCTTAGTATTTCGTTGAATATTCTTATAAGATTTTAGATTTTAGATATCTAATTTTATAAAAATTAAGGTTATACTTTTCATAAAAAACATAACAACAACAACAACAACAACAACAACAACAACAATAATAATAATAATAATAATAATAATAATAATAATAATAAT
>JANZXR010000001.1:993784-1015836 GCA_027575705.1 Erythroxylum echinodendron
GGAGAAAGGAACCGAACATGGGCCACAAACCCATGTTAACGTATTCTAGAAGGAACACCAAGAAAGTTAGTGCCTCAGAGAATAATGAGTCAGCTAATTATTAGTCCACTCTATTATGAGTGGCTCATGGTCCAAATTTGGAGAGTGCTGCTGGTATTGAACTGCTTTCTATTATTCATTTCTTAATTTTTCTTTAAGTTATTTTCCTCAAGAACGGTGTTCTATCACCATGAACATGATGAGAATGATAGTAAATGTCTTGGAAAACATATTCCTTCTTGCTTCACTTCCTAGATGGGAATCAGGACCTGAAATAATCAAAACTATCACTAAATCTTTCAGCTGGAGAAAGCATATTCTTTCATGACATGATCACAAATTTATCAGTTCAGATTTTGTATTTTTATTCTAGCAAGATCTTTCCTCAAAGTACTGCAGTTACTGCAGAATAACTTGTAGTGTTATTCCTGATTTTCCTCTTGCTTCACTTCCTAGATGGGAATCAGGAGGACATGAAATAATCAAAACTATCACTAAATCTTTCAGCTGGAGAAAGCATATTCTTTCATGACATGACCACATATTTATCAGTTCAGATTTTTTATTTTTATTCTAGCAAGATCTGTCAAAGTACTGCAGTTACTGCAGAATAACTTGTAATGTTATTCCTGATTTTCTTCTTGCTTCACTTCCTAGATGGGAATCCGAATGTTAGAGTTAAGAATGCAGTAGAGATTTGCTAAAGAAGAAGAAACAGAGTCTAGATGAGATTAGAGATTGGATTTCTGAAATACCAGCAGGACTTGATTGATGAACAAGGAACATAATAACAGAAAAGGAAATAAAATAAATGGTTGCAAGCAACCCCCAGGACCAGCCCGATACAGAGAGAAACCCCCTGCCAACAAAAATAACAAACTGTCGATACCCCCCTCCTTCCAATCATTATCTATATATATAATTTTCCCCTAACAGAATCCGCTGATGTGTCCAACAGTGCTGCTAATTCCTTTGCTGCCCTCCTTGTTCTTTGTTTCTTCTAGAGTAAACCTTGTAGGGCCTTGGGCTTTTCTCAACAATCCTATCACAGAAGGACCTGAAATAATCAAAACCATCACTAAATCTTTCAGCCGGAGAAAGAATATTCTTTCATGACATGAACACAAATTTATCAGTTCAAATTTTGTATTTTTATTCTAGCAAGATCTGTCCTCAAAGTACTGCAGTTACTGCAGAATAACTTGTTAGTGTTATTCCTGATTTAATTTGTATGTTGGTGTTTCCAGGTCATTAAGCCAAGTGTTGTTGGTGGATTTGAAAAATCAGCATTAATTGCAAGATGGGCGCAACAGAAGGGAAAGATTGCTGTCATAAGTGCATCGTTTGAAAGTGGCCTGAGTTTGTCCACTTACATTCTATTCTCCGTTTACCTGGAGCTACAGAATGCAAGTATATGCGCACTAATGAGTCGTGAACTAGGCCCATCTGTTGCCCATGGTCTTGGAACTTTCAAATGGCTTAAGGAAGATGTGGCATCTGAACCTCTTGCTTTTAGTCGTGACCCTCGTAATGGTTGCATGGGAGCATCTGTTGGTGATGCTATTCAGTTTCTGCAGAAGTTTCAACTCAACCAGAATGTTATTGACAAAACTTTTATTGGGGAGGAAGTTCAAAGATATTATTTTACAGTGAACACGAAAGGTTTCTCTTTTTCCACCAAAGTGCACCAGGTTGGGCAGAAAAGAGATGCAAGTACTCAAAAGGTTCCTTTTGTCACAACACTGTGCCTTTGAACGTACTTGATATCAATATATATAATATATAAATATATATATATGAACACTTGAGTTCTTTTACACAAACACGTTGAAGTCTTCTGGAGACATTGAATGAGTCTATATATGGCACTTTCAATTTCTATGCTAATGTAACCCTCAATGATGTTCTTGCTTTCTTACCACTGTGTCTTCTTCTATAATGGAGGCATTACTGGTTTTTATCTGTGTGATTAATAATTATGACTGGAGAATATGTCAACGCAATAATAAATTACACAGGAATTATTGTGCCTTTCAGGACCATGTTGTTGTATTTCTTCATGGCTTTCTTGGAACTGGTGATGATTGGATCCCTATTATGAAGGCGATCTCTGGATCTGCTGTATGCATTTCTATTGATCTTCCAGGTCACGGGGGATCCACAGTGCAGTCATATGATGGTAAAGTGAAAGGGGAAACAACTTTTTCGGTTGAAATAGTGGCAGAGATGTTGTATAAGTTAATTCAAGACATAGCTCCCGGAAATTTCACCATTGTTGGTTATTCAATGGGTTCGAGGCTTGCACTGCACATGACTTTGAGGTTTGGTGATAAGGTAAATTTCTGAGATTTGAGAACTCAACCAGCTTCATTTTGGAAATTTGTGATTTCATCGGCGACTAACATCATTATTTAGATTAATGGAGCTGTTATTATATCTGGAAGCCCTGGACTGAAAAATGCAACAGCCAGGAAAGTTCGTAAGGCTAAAGATGATTGCATAGCACGATGCTTAGTTGTTTATGGTTTGCAAGTGTTTCTGAAGAGCTGGTATTCTGGAGAGCTCTGGGAAAGGTGAATTCTTAAGTTTCTTCTTTTAAATATATGAAGCTTTAGGTTATTGTTAATGTTATGCTTAACAACAATACTTGTAAGAATATGGCAAGGATTACTTGTTTGACAGCTTTAGGAACCATCCTCGTTTTGGAGAAATAATTGCCGGCCGTCTGCTGCATGATGATGTGCAGGGTCTTGCAAAAAATCTGTCTGAAATGAGCATCGGAAGACAACGGTAAGTTAACTGAGACTATTGACGTGCTTCCATCTTTTCATTTGATTATGTTACTATACTTACCATCTCCTCTTAAATGATCAAAAGCGATTCTTTGACGAATTCCATGTGAAAGTATGAAAAGGATGTCCATACTTGGCGTGTATCTTTCTTCATACGTTTTTCTTGTTTTACTGGAGGTATCATTCACGAAGGCCCATGTGCATCATTTAACGTATCATACGCGGACACCCATATTTAGTTTTGATATCCTTTACCCATCTGAAATGATATGCTGGTGTAAATTGAAGTTTTGCGGTAGCTTTCTTCAGTGCCCATTCATATGCACCGACAGCCCCTCTTTAAAATTTGGTAGTCCCTGTCAAAAATTAAGGTCTAACACTGGATTTTCACAGCAAAGATTAAGCAATTGGCTAAAATAAAAACGTCTAAAAAAGAATTTACACTTAATACAGGTATTCCCACATTGAATGTAATATCTTTTGCTGCCAGCTATTTTACTTGGTTGTGTATCCATTAACTGGTGGAATTCCTGACAAGCATTTTATACGTCGAAGTTCTGCAACTTCAGCTGTTTGTATTGAATGAATTATGGTACTGCTAATTTACTTCGTTTCATTTCACTTCATCCTGACATTATAGACCATTGTGGGAAGACTTGAAGCATTGCGCCACACCACTTCTGATCGTTGTAGGGGAGAAAGATCGGAAGTTCAAGGAAATAGCATACCAAATGCGTGACACAATGGACAAAGCTGGTAAAGGCAGAGATGTTGAGAATGATGCTTTAGAAATCATAGAGGTTCCCAACTGCGGGCATGCTGTTCATCTGGAGAACCCTCTCTCTGTTGTTAGTGCAGTGAGACGGTTTCTAACCAGATTAAAATAGAATCATGTGAGAGAGCCGAACTACATAATGCGTCACCCTCTCCTGGCAATAGTTGACAACTTCCACACATCAAATTCATATGTTTCACGTCACGAGACTTATTTGAAGCTTTCAAAGCTTTAATGATCTTTCCAATAGCCACTGAGTCTAGTTTAACAGAGATTGAAACAACAAAGCGTGCCAAATCATTTGAGCTCTGCTCATGCACCTTGTTAAAGGTAAAACTTAGATGGTTGAAGTGTTTACCTCTATTGGTTCTGAAATATATGTATGTGAATCACATGTTTGCCTTACATTTAAGCACAAAGTGTTTGGTTCCATTCTACTATTCTACTGGTTTTGATCTGTTCGTTCGTCTGATTATTGTTTATTAAGAGATGTGATCTTATTCTAGGGAATTCTGTAAAAATTCTGTTGGTTTTTATTTATTAAAGTTATTCTCAAAGGTATTTTGCTTCTCAAATTCTCATTTTTACTGTAAAATAGTGAAATAAACCCGTCCATTTAGGTATCAACAAGTCCTTTTCTATATGCTCAAATTATGAAAACATGGATTTGATTATTGTTTACTGATATTCAGAAATAAAATCCACTCATTTTCTTTCTGATATATGGAACAGACTCTGGTGAGATGGACATCACATACATTGAACTAATTGTTCCTGGAGTGTGGATTAGTGGATACTTCTTCCCCGCTAACTGAGCATTTGCAGACGCCATGATCACAGATACAAGGACTGCAGAGGTTGTAGCATTCTTCGCTGCCGAAACAGTCCAAGTCATATCTACATTTTCCTCTTGTATCTACTGCATCTGCAGCTTCTTGAGAACCTACAAAAATTTCATAGAACATGAGCCTTAGGATCAGTGAAACTGAAGATATTTAACTGATTTCACGTGCAATCAACATGCAATTAATATCTAGCTAGTTTCTTTAAGGAAATAAAATACATGACCGTTAATTAAGTAGACGTAATATTCAAAAAACAAATTAGAGACAGATGAATATATATATATCTGCCTGCATACAGGCGGGCTGCTGGCCGGCCGAGCTGGTGTGCGCATGTGTGTGCTTATGTGCGCGCGCCCCCCGTGGGTACGTGTGTGTGTGTGTCTCTCTCATATTTTTATTATAATACAAAAAAATGAAAAATATATTATTTATAAATGACCACCACCGAGGACCCCCAGACAGCATTTTATTGTTTTCAAATGTGATACAGAGAAATTAGAGAAAGTTGTACTAACAATGAGCAACCACAGCCAAGAGGGCAAGTAAGCACGCCAACTTGAAGGAGGTGGGCATCTTCATACAATCTCTAAAAGGTGACGAATCATCTTACCTCGCATACACACACAAACATATATATATATATATATATATACAATTGTTTGTGGGAAGTGTATTTTTAATATTATTGTTAGGTATGGCAATATATAGAAAGTAACAGTTGTGTTTTCCTATATGCTCTGTTTTTTTACCAACGAAATAAAAGGGAAAGAGTGGGAGAAAGCACGAGGAAGGCCTGATGAGCATTTAATCCTGTTTAATTAGAAAAAAAAGTTAGCAGGAATTGATGCTAAATGAAGATAAATCCCGTTATAACCTAATGACATCCTTCTCTGATTATCCTTTTTTCATCTCCTTTAAACTCAATAGTACATACCTCCTGCAAAAGTAAACCCCCATTGGCAAGAAAACAAATGAAGAAGAAAATGTCACTGAAGTTGACATTATTCATTTTCATTGTCATTGGTATTTGCAGTAAGATTCCTCTGTCTCTTTCTCATTTAATCAATTTTCATTCATTCTTGTTATGTAATTGCATGAAGAGATTGACAGAATTGATGATTAGTAATTTTTGGTTGTCATTATTGTTAAATAAAGAAAGTTTAAGATCTCTTTAATCATATTCACTAATAGAGTCCCAATTCTTTCTCACATCTACTTAGCATTTCCTTCTAATCTTCGTTCATCTCCATATATTATTCTATCCTTAAGTTGTTTCACCATGTCCTGTTTTAGAATTTACCATCTGATTCTTATACACTTTTTAGGAATTATCTTATTCCTCTTTCCTTTAATTATAAGATCCAAAATTAACAGCTTATGCTAAATTGACAAGTAAGCATTCGATATCACGTTACAGTCTTTGCACCTAGATCGATTGCTCCTCCTTAGGAGGAAGTAATCAATTTAAGTTTTCGTAATTCTGCTTTTAAAAGTTACTAGATACTCCTCGCTTTTCTTTGAAAAAAAAAAGCTATCATTAACTACTGCAAGTTCTAACAAAACAGTCTCAATATTGTTCCTATCTCTGTACCCGAAACACAAGTGACATGAATATCATAGAAAACTAATTAAGTACTATTTACTCGATGATTCGATCCAGCTCTTAAGCTTGAATCCAATTAATTAAATATGACTTAAATTAATAATTTAAAATATTTAGTATAAAGGTAAAGGGTGTGAAGTTTCTTTATAATTTAAGAAATTAGAGAAAGTCTGATTAATCTTTAAAATTTTTGAAAAATTTCTTACAATTTTTTATTTTTCAGAAAATTTCTTCTATTAACTTTTGGTTATAACGATAAAATATACAAGGCATGAATATCATACATAAACAAATTAAATGTTACTTACATGACAAATCAGCTCTTAAACTCGAATTGTACTAATTAAACCTGGCAAAAAAAAATTATTATAATTATTTTAAACCATTAATTTAAATTAAGTTTAATTGATTTAAGTCAAGTTTAAGAATTAGAGTTGAATTAACATGTCAGTAATATTTGGTTAATTCGCGTAAGACATTAATACCGTTAATGTTTTATCGTTATTTTTAACTAAAATATGAGAATGAATTTTCTAAAAATTAAAATTAGAATTTTAAAGATTAAAAATTAAAAATTTTTCTAACCAACTTTTCATACGTGTTTAGTGTTAGTGCATGTGGAGATAGAGATCATCGACTCACAGGAACGGTGCTATGAACATGAGGGAAACTAAGAAAGTTTGCTTGAAGTAGATTGACTTCTCCATGTTCTTCTGATATGCAGCTGTCTAGCTAACGATATTTATTATTTTTATGCAAAGTGGAGAAGTGGGAAGAGGATAATTAATGTATCTTATTTATACTCTTTGTCATTCACTTTTTATGAAAACAATAATGACACGTTTTGTTTCTTGGTAAATCTTATTAATTTGTTATTTAACTTTTTGTATGTCAAGAAGGATAAGACTATAGACTTCAAATGAATGGTTTAACCAAATAATTAATGTGTGGTTTTGTTATATTTTAATTTCCAATAAAGGTGAGTGGATAAAATTAAGAATGATAATTTTTTGTCCAGCCCGACAGGCCCAAGTTGATCGAGCTTCAGCTGATTTTTTTTAATTTCGGGCTCAAATTAAAGTTATTTGGCTGAGTTTAGCTTGAAACTTAAAATTTTTAAATAAAATAATGTCATTTTCAAATTTTAACTTAAAAATAATCAAGTTGTCCAAGTTTGCTTGAGCTCAGGTTCAACTTGGGAGCGTTGTTAGAGTTTCTCATATTGACTAAACATAAAATTGTTAAAAGGTTTATAAATGGTAAGGGTCAACTATCCAAATGATTAGTTTTAGTTATTTTAACAATATTTAATGACCCAAGCTCAATACTTATTAATTGACTCTACATTCTACCCATATTAAAAATGCTAATATGGTATCAAAGTAAGTTTGGTCTGGATTATTAATTTCTCGGTTGTTCGTCTGAATGTCTAGTCCCAGTAGCTTGGTCCAGCTACCACGACGTCTATTTCAAGTGATAACTGAATGTCCAGTCCCAATTGCACTTAAGGGGGAGTATTAGAGTATCTCATATTGACCAAACATAAAAATATTAAAAAGTTTATAAGTGGTAAGAGTCAACTATCCAAATAACTAGTTCTAATTATTTTGACAATAGTTGATTAAAGTTCAATTCTTATTAACGAGTTCTACACTTAATACCGGTTAATTCGGTTTAATATGGATTTAACCTTTAAATTTTAAACCTCTTTTACTGGTTTAACCCAAGTTCTAAACATTGCATAAAAGTGATCTAATCCTCCATGACGCAATTGTAAAGGTCACTCGAATTATAAAACGCAGCGGAGAAGTGAGTCATAGCCGTCTCTTTTTTAGAAGCCTCACTACAATGAAGATAGGATAATTATTTTAATAATTTGTAACTATTATTTATCAATATACCTATAATCACCATAAAAACTGCATATAGTTTTCTCATACAAAGAAAAAAGAAGGGATCTAGAGTAAGAAAAGTACACTAATTAGCTGTTTTCTCATACAGAAAATATCTTCAGCAAATGAATGCGGCATTGATTTTATCTAAAAACGGCGTCGTTGGGATATTCCTGCCAGAATGAAATCTCTTTAGTAACCTTTAACTTGAAGGTCGTTTGATTTCATCTATATAAAGGCGTAGGCGGGAAGTTTCAAATTTCAATTTGAGGTATCTTGCCTTTCTTTCTACATCTCTCTAGCATCTCCGTCTCTCGCATCTACAAATGGCGGGAGATGAAGATGATTCAGAATCAAGCACGGTAACTAGAGTCGCTCCGTGATTCTTCATTCGTTTTGACGTACTTCTTATTCTAGATCACTCTAAAATATCTCTCTCGTGTAGAAATATTCTATCTGGTCAACCGTTACCAAATGGAGGAAGATGAAGAAATGAGAATCAGATTCAAGCACGGTTAGTAAGATCTCCGCGTGATTGTTCTTTTTAGGCGCAGATGGAATTAGTCACAGCGATTTTCTATTGTATTATCTAATCAGGATCTGAAATGAAAAGAAGGCGAAGAACTGATAATCAGATGATGTGTAAGTAGATGGCTCCGTGATTGTTGGTTTGAGTGTTTCCGTTTCGTTCTTTCACCTTTAATTTTGTATTGTGGCTCTCTCATTCTATATCTATCTAAAATCTCTCGCGCTCTCTCATCTAGAAAACTCGGAGACGATTCTCGTTCTGTCCAACGATTAATAAATGGCAGAAGATGAAGAAATGAAACTTCAAGCACGGTAATTAATATCGATGCATGATTACTCTTTTTTGTATTGCATTATATAAACAGATGTGAAATAATAGAACGTGAGGAACTGAGAATCAGACGACGAGTAGTGCAGGTAGATCGTTAGGTGATCGTTAGTTTGATTACATGACTATAGGCGTTGCACTTCAAAAGAAAGAGCAGCAATCAATTCATTATTACAAGTTGTTTCACTTCCTGACCAAAGAAAATAACAAATTAAGAACTCTACCAGAATATTAGATAGTTTACTGGTTATATATATATCTTTCACTTCACGGGTGGTTTTGTACTATATCAACTGCTTCTTGATTGCTTGCATGCTCCCAAAATCGGGATCAGATTATTCTGTTCCTACACTGTCCATAAATTTTGATCCATCTATTTTTTTTCCTCTATTATTTATCGAATGACTGAAATCTAATGGAACACAACAGGAATAACATAAACGGAACAGAATATCTGTTCCGCCCAAGATCCATCAGAAGCAAATAAAACAAATCGGTAATGTGCCTGCAACTGGTGTACTGAGATTGGTGATTTTGCCTTCACATTGGCTTTTTAAAAGTTTATCGGAGCAGAAACTTGGCATATAAGTGCCTACTTTTGAGTTCTTTTTTTTTTTCAAATATAAATCACCAATAAATCTGGAAACCTGAAAGGTGGATTATTATGATGAGCAAATGGTTTTTTATGGATTTGCGGTAGATGAGATATGGATTTAAAGTTATTGTGCAGTTGAGGTTGAATTGCTTGAAGACGCATTTTTCTGATATTATCTCCAGGTTATCTCGTTGGCTAGTTTTCATCTCTAATTAGGTAATTTTTATTAGGACTTAAAAAAATTTTATTAGGTAATTTTGTGTCAGATTAATTTAAATTTAAAAGTCTTATTTATTATCACAATTACTCATCTTAACAATTTTGACATCTTTCAAATTTATAAGTAACTTAAAAAAAAAACGATGTAACTTTATTTTTAGGTTACGATTTCTTGGTTTCATTTTGTATTGTACCATGCATAGCTTACACGTCTGGTTGCATACGGTAGACTTTAGATAACTAATAGACATTTCTATTGAATGATCGTTGAAAAATAGCAAGTTCGGTTGCATGTCTAACTGCATATTATCTTTAGATTAACCGTAGATCTGATGTTGATTTAAGGCTATGTTGCAGTTGCCACTGAAATTGCTTGAAAATGCATTTCCCTGATTAATCATGTAAATCTAGTCAATCTCGTTGCCTACTTTCATCGTCAATCGAGTCTTTGTTGCCAATCTGGTCGCTTCATATGAACCACATAAGATTCAATTGAATAGCATTAAATTAGAGGATGTGGCTTTATATATGGTATAGGATGAACTAGTTAATACATGAACTTTCAAGGCATTGATTGAAAGGTACTTCATGAACTCACGAACTTGTCGTTCCCTGCAACAAAAATCAATAATTTAAATTTTAATATGTTAATTTGCATTGTTATACCTTATATCTAAGGAGAATCCTAATTTCAAATAGAAGTCCTCACTTATTCATTAATTTTAAGGAATATTAACTCAATAATTCAAGCCTTTTTGGAATTACTGAGCTAATACTCCTTGCTTTAGAATTTTAGTAATTTATGTTATTCTTTACATTTATTAGGTAAATTTTTTTTTCGATTTAATTTCTGAATTTATTATTTTTTCACGTGAGTTGTTAATTTAAATCAATAAATTGACTTAACTTATTGATTCTTTAAAAACTAAAAATTTTGAATTTTATGAAATAAAATTTGAGGTAAGTTAGGCCTAAGGATTTAACACAAAATTTTAAATTGAATTAAAATTATATAAAATTAAAAGAAGCTAAGAAAATTTATTGTAAATTTAGTAATGATGCAATGTTTTGTTATTTAAAATTTGTTAAAGTTATTTTTTATTTATCTAGTTTAGTTTCATTATTAATTATAATTAATACATACATATATTGTTGTAATAGAATATGTTTTCATTTGTTTATTTTAACAAAATATTACTTACATTTTATATAATAATTAAAAAGTTAAAATTTTTTTATGAATCAAGCTTAAACTAATATTTTCTTTTCGACTTAATCTAACTTGTATTAATGTTTCTCTCAAAAGAGAATTAAAAAAGTAAAATGACCGAAATAAAAGTAATTTATATAATGAAAATAAACTCATTTTGAATTTTTGATAAGTATTATCTTGATTATAAAATACAAGGAAGTACAAAATACAGTGAAAATAACCTGTTTATTTTTATGTTAAAAAAGAAAACAAAATAAAAAGTATTTCATTCCATTAAATAAATATTAACAAATAATAATAAATCTTATTTTTCAATTACATAAGAGTTATTTAAATGAAGCATGCATTTAAATTTTTTTTATTAAATTAAAATTCAAAGGCCAAATGCAATATTTAGTGATTTATAATAACCTTAATTTACAAAATTAGTTCAACATTTTTTAATAATTAATAACATTTTTTCAAAATTTATAAATATTTATTTTTATTATCTATTTTAATTTATTATTAATTAATTTATCATTACATATATTCTTTTATTAGAATATGTTTTTATTTGAAAATAAATTTATAAATTTATTTAATTTTAATAAATGATTTAATAAAGTAACTATATTTTATATAATAGTAAAAACATTAAAATATTTTATGAATTAAGCTTTTACATATAATTTTAGATTTGAGTTTTAAAATAAGGATTTAAAATTAAAAATTATTAGGCTGAAATTTTGTTAAATCCATCCTCATATAACTTTTATAAAATTTTCTCTCAAGAGAATTTAAAAAGCAAAATAATCTAATTAAAATTATTTTATTTTGAGTAAATGTTTTAGAATAAACTCATTTTAATCTGTATTATCTTGATTTTAAAAATTAGGAGTATAAAATAATGTGAAAATAATTTGATTATTTTCTGTTAAAAACGGAAACAGCATGAAATTTATTTCATTCATTAGATAAATATAAAGAAAGAATAGTAACACATTATTTTCAATTATAACATACAAAGGGTTTTATCATCATCTTCATATTATTAATTATACATTTTTTAACTTTTAAAGTTTGCTACAATTTTAAGAGTTAAATAAAGTATGTATTGTGAATCCTTTTTTTAATTAAACAAGTTTTTGAATATATAGTTATTGTAAGTTTATTTATACTATAATTTTTTAATTATTTTTAGATTTACTATATTAGAAGTAATATATTATATTTAACTTATTCATAAAATTGAGTAATTAAATATATTATTTGACAATTCAATTCAATTTGCATAAACGTCGTTTGATATTTTTAGTTAACACAATTGTTTTGCTATTAAATTGAAATCTAAAAATATTATTCTTTGTAAATATTTCAACATTTAATTTGTTATAAAGTAATTTATGACTAATTCGGACATATAAACTTCTCATTTCAATTGAAATGCATTTTAGAATTTCAGTTTCCATTTGATTATTAAATATCACCTTTTAACCAGCGGCTAATTGTTCAATACAAAGACATATAACATATCCAAAAATCTAATCCATTTAATTCCTCCTATTTCCTTCAATTTTTAGTTTTGAAACTAACGAAATAATAAATAATACGTCAAAGTCTTGCGAACATTCTTCAGTGAAACTAAAATTGATGCAAAAGAAAACTTTATCATATTAACAAAATCGCAATTTTATGTTTCATGTGTATTAAATAAATCTTTATGTATAATTAATCATTTATAAATTACTCAGTTTAAAATCAATGTCTAAGTATTAAAGCTCTTTAGCTCAGTTGAACCAACTTACTAATATTTAGTAATTCGGCACAAGACTTGCTTTACGTAAAGGCTTCAGACTTACAAACTAAATGAATGATCTCTAAAAGCCGATGCAGTTTTTGGTAAAATCTCATAAGAACTTATCATGACATAAGACATGTGGTCATAAAAATCCTGAAACATTTAACAAACTCCTTTAGCGTATAAAGATTTGTAACCAATGACTTTATTAACATGGTAAAAATTGCCTGTCTCTTCAATTTAGGGCAGTTAGATATGATTGCGTAATGCTAACAAGAGTATAAACCTACATCTAAATCAAAGTAACGTACAGTATCAAAGTGCTCATTACACGGAGTGACAGGTCTGCGTAAAAATTCTTGCCGCCAATCACAACTTATTTTCTTAGCCAGTTTATTTTCTTCTAGAAGTGCCTCGAGCAATCGCTAGTTAAACTTCGTCCAAACAGTAACGCGTTTATTCAAAGAAACTTAAAATCTTATTCAAGGAGTAAAAGCATTACTCGTCGATAAAAAAATTCAAAATTAAAGAAGAAACAAATTAGATAAAGAATAGAAGATAAAGAACCGAAAGCGATCACGTACGAAGGTAAGTGATCACGGAGGGAAGGAAACAGGGACGCCAAACAGAAGTTTGATTAAAGTTTATAATTATAGTTCTTAAAGAGAAATTACCGTAGTGCCTCAAATGACTTAGGGTTGTTAAATTAAGGTGGTGAATGATAAAATAAAGAAGAATAGAAAAGTCCAACAAGCTTGTAATTCGACGACTCGGTTTGAGTGTTTTAGCAATAAAGCAGATAAAAATAAATAAATAAATATGTATGATGTATCTCGTATTTTTCCTGTTTCCGAAATCTACGTCACAAAATTGAGTTCGATCTGATTTTCAAACTTTAAAAATAAATTTTATAAAAAATCTACAGAAACTATGATATGAGTTCGGTGACATACCTTAGATCTGTATCGGCTTCTGTTTCTGCACATAATGCAATTAGAGTAAACACGAAATCTTTTGCACAATGAATCAGAAGCAAAACAAGCAATCAATAAATCTAAATTTTCATAACAAATTCGAGGAAATTTTCAACTAGATTATTTTCCCAACGCGAACCTCTTTACGAGACCAAACTTCATCTCTACGGATCTTGACGAAGAAGATGAAGAAAGCATCCGTTTCAAGATCCTTCATCTGTTCTCACTTTCTACTGTCTTCTTTTTGCAATCGCTTTTCATGTCACAATGTATTGACGATCAAGATCTAACAAAAAATAGATCAAAGTAAATAAACGCGAAATAAGAAAGAGATCTTACATTCTTCATCAGAACTTCTCAAATAAGAAATCTATCCACATTTACTTAAGGAAAAGAACAAAAAGCATTCATCAGTTTCAGGGTTCTCTGTTCTTTCCCGCTTTTTGCTCAACTTTGTTCTTGCAATCGCTTCTTACATCTTGACATATTGACGATCTGGATCTAACAAAAAAGAAATGAAATCCATAAAAGATCTTACATTCTTCAATGAATCTTCTCAAATCAGATCACAATAATCATCGAGATCGAGACGGTTATCAGAGAACGAGAGCAAAGTATGAAAAAGAAGGAGAGCATTGAAAGCCAAAACTGAGAAGATGCGCGGAGCTAAAAGAGAGCGCTACTGCGAAAGAAGTAGAGGGAGAGTTAAAATTCAAACACGTATATTTATAAGGAAATTGTTGGACCAATACGACACCGCAAGGTATAATAATTGAGGTGGTGAAATTGACACTAAAATAAAAGATAATTTATTAATTTACAATAAATTAAATTACGGTATTCACTTTAATCCTACATTTGTATTATTACTTAACTATTAGAAACATTGAACGATGGCAGGAACGCTTGGCAAAAGAATCTAAGTTATCTTCATCAAATTGAGTTTATTTTTTAATTTTAAATCATGGGTCTATTTTAAATTTAAATCTAAATTCTAAATTCTTGAATTGCATGTTGCCATGTAAGCGGAGATGTCAAAATGGTCAGGCCTGGCCAGATCGGGTTGAAATTAGGCATATCACAGGCTAATCTGGTCTGACTCATGAATTGACCGTTATTTTCAAAAAGATACCGTTTTATCAAAAACGACGTTTTGAAAATTTTTCCTTAAAAAAGTATGATAGGTTAAGTTGGTTGGGTTCTCCTGTGACCCATCAAGCCATAGGCCACGTCACCGGCCACTCAAACTGGCTCAAACAATTAAATGTGCTAAAGTGATAAAATTTTACGTTTAAATGATATTTTTTAATCAAAATAACGTTCCTTTAAATTTTGATCAAATTAACTCCATCAATTCAAAAAATTTTTTTCCCATTAATTAGTGTCAATTTATCCCTAATCTTATCTTTACGCCTTTACCTTCCCGTTATGTTAAAATATAGCTAAAGTAATATATCAAATCTTCTATTTCAGCTATTATGTTCCATTAAATCTTATCCATACATTTATGTGAGGTCTACGTCAATGTGTAGATAAGATTTAATAGAACATGATAGAAACACTATAACCGAAACAGGAGATCTATTCCTCTAAGTATATGTCAACTTTATAAACAAAATAAAAGGCAATTTATTTAATAAATTATCTTAATATACTTAATAACCTGTAAATAAAATGATATTAAAAAATATTTTTTATATATTAATAATTTAAAATTAAATAACGATCTCAAAATAAATAATAATTTAAGGTCAAACTCAATTTTATATCTTTTCTTATTTTATGCTAAATTACATAAAAGTGATCTTATACAATTTCGAATGAAAAATGATAAAGATAGATTCGAATAAAAATTCGAGCACTAAACATATGTTTCCCTTGTTTTATTAGTTATGTTTCCCTTAAAGGCATACAAAATCATTCTGTGGACTTGATAAGCAACAACTAGAAATTAGAATTGAAACATAAAGCTCTTATTCTGTGTGACTTTTAACAAATTAGGGTTTGGCAACAAGCGGCTGAGTGTTAAATTTGAGCACTGCCTCTGCATGACAAATGCACAGTCCAATTCTGCACTCACAACGGTTCCTTGGAATGCATTGCTCTGATGAGTTGCATGGTATGGCAATGTTCCTCGCTTCAGTTCTCAGTAATGGACCTGGAACACCAGTATTTTTCTTTTTTCAGTTTATATATCAATAAATAATATTAACCTTTTAGCATTAAAAAAAAATTATAAAGATGACCCATCAAAGTTTGGTAGATTACAAGGCTAATTATGAACAATCAAGCTTAATATTATTGACAATGGCCTTAATGTAAAAAAAATACAAGTTGATAACTCGAAAGAAACTCAAATAATTTTCTTTTTTAATTATTCTTATCAAAAATAATAATTTTATGATGTGTTAGGAGAAATTAAACCAGATCATATTCTTGTATATAATTCACTTTATTCTCATGTCTCTATCCGACGTAAGATTACTTCACTATAAATTTCCAACATCTCCTTTCACAGGTGGATTTATCCGTAACGGATTAGCTCCTCAACTTATAGCTTATGTTAAGTCATTTAAGTTACTCAATCGATCACCCGTTCATTTGACTCAAATTAATAAATCTCTTTTCATCAAAACTCGCTATCTTAGTTCTTATATCAAGGTTTTGAGGGAGCTTGGGGAGAAATTGAACCGGCAATAGATTTTATGAATTCCCAACAATAAATAGGTCTATATATGGAGATTCTATTGCATTAAAAATAGTGTTGAGTAATTCAAAATAGCAAAAGAGAGAAATAAAATTACCAGTAGAGAAGACTAGGACTAGAAATAAGAAACCCAACTTGACTGCAGACTTTTCCATGACTTACATGAACTGCTTACTTTTCTTTCTAGCAAAAGCTCAAGGATACTTGATTATGTTTATTGAAAAAGGGTTCATGAGCTCTCAATTTATACTAGTGGATGTAATAATTTTTTTGATAATTTTCCTGAGAATGGTTATTTTTCTAGATAAAGAAACAAATTTATAATTTAATATTATAACATTTTATCAGATAATTTTTCTTTTTTATCATACAATGTGAGAATTGCTTGCTTTTGCATTAAATGATGAAATCCTTACGTTGGATTTTCTGTTAATTTATTCCTATAAATGGAAGGAAAATTTTAATTCATTTATTAATTTCTAAAATTAGGGATGACAATCGGCTCATGAGTCACATTAGGCCCAAACATATCCGATACTCAATTTTTCTAAATAAAACGATGTGACGATAACTCAATTAAAAAAAGTTGTCTTACACTTTTAATTTTAAAAAAATATTTTTAAAAATTTGACGACGCCAGCTCATTCCTATCTAAAACTATTCATAGAATATTATTGCAAAGACTTAATTACTAGATTTGTACAAATTGAATATGGCCTAAAAAATGGTTTGGATTTTAAGAACATAATCATAAATTAGGTTTTACTATAAAATTAAGTTCAAAAAAATTTATAAATTTGGTTTGAGTTATAAAAATTAAAAATATGTATATCAAACTTATATTGTTAAATATTTTAAACTTAATTCAACTAAGAATTGCTATTTAATAATAATAATTAGGAGAGACATTTTAGCTTCAAAATGTTGAATAGAAGCAATCTTTAAAATTGTCAAAAAAAAATTTAATTTCCAACTCTTTTAAAAAATTACTTCTCTTATACTTCACTTAAAAATAATAATAAAATACATGCACCATGTATATCAAATGTGGAGTAATTAAATGTTATTTGCGTTTCGATTTAACTTCATTCTATCCTAACTAATAATTTATCATAATCATGTTAAATTATTAATTTGAGTCGAATTTTATTAATTTAGTTCGAGTTTAAGAATTGAATTAGAAGTAACATTTGACTAACTCACATTTGTGTTTCCTCTTTGCTTTTAACCTCAATTTTAAAAAAGAAACCTCTTTAGAAAACTGAAAATTAGAAGGAAAGTTTTAAAAAAATTAAAGATTTAAGACTTCTTTTTAAAAAAATTCTTAAACTCAATATAATAAGATGTAATATGATCTTTATACTCTATTGAGTCTATTCCTAATTTTTAGGATTAGGAGACATGTACATTATTAACAATAAGGTAAAATGTTAGAATATAATAAGGTAAGCTTAGATCAAGAACTTAAAGGTACACATTAATAAAACAACCAAACCTTATTTATTAATACAAGAGACACTTGCAAACATTTGATTTATATAATTACATAACAAAACAACATTCAATCTTTTAAAATATTGGCAAATTGTCCAAGTTCTTCTTGATTTCCAGCCATGGCTTGGTTTGAAGATGATTGAGTGACACATATACACCCTTTCTTTTTACAAGTTCAGATAATGCATCCCTTCCAAAAGCCTCTGGCATAGCATAAGGAAAGGGTTAAAAGAAATGCTGACATAGGCCACTAAAACAAATTTAAAGGCAAGAATGTATTCTTCAAAGTTCTTGCTCAACAAATTACATGGAAAAGCTGCATTGACGCAATGAAGATATAACTATTGCACCATGCTCGTATAGCCTGAAAAACTAGTACATAACAGGCTATGAATTTTGGTGCCTTTTGATTATCTCAATCACCATTAGCAAACCAAGATCAGCTTTAAAATGAAGTCCATTACACAAAGACAGTACATCACTAGGACGGAGTAACCATTTCAAGGTTCGTTGAAAAGAGATTTTACAAAGATTAACAGAACCTTCGTCAACTGGTTCTTCAGCCATTGAAGAAAACGACTCATGTCATTTTGCACAAACTGCAAATTGCCAACCCTACCATTAGCTTGATAAGCAAAAATGAAAAACCAAATAGCTAATTAAGTAACTTGAACAATTGCAAAATACTTACGTTCATTCAGACAACTAAATTAATAGGCTGCTTCAACATAGAGGAACTAATAACCAGCATATCCAATATAAGATAAATGAACAGTTGACTAGAGAAAATACAAAACAGAGGACTAAAACGAGAAAATCTAAGCAGATAATCAGAGAATATTATCAAAAAAGAACAGAGCACAGAAATTTTTTTACTTCAGACGCCATAAATGTTCAAAACTTTAGCTAGCAAAGCGAATCAGAGAACTTTGAAGACCTATAAGGATGTGATTCAACCACATGAAGTTTCAGATCACAAAAGAATTCATCCTATTCACTTCGCCATCCTCAAATTTTCCAAAAGCATAATCCAACAAAAAGAACCAAAAGCTTGAAACTTTTGAACCAAAAATTAAGACCAAGATCAAGAAGACCATGAAAAGTCAAAAAACGAGCTCATTTTTTGGCAAAAAAGACCGCAATACAGGTACACAGAACTCTGATCACCTGCACATGAATCTTTTGATGCCAAAGATAGTTAAATATAGCACCACATACCCTTTTCTCGTTGGTTCCTTGGAACTATGAACTTAAAGAAACAAGGGGCTAATCGGTGCATTTACAACAACGAGTACACATACTGCTACCAACCAATGTATACTCAAAACACGAAAACAATAGGTAAAACCCTGAAATCGCAGAGATAAGGGAAAGGGCAATCGAGTACATAGATATTGGTATCGGATCTTGTAGGATCATCCGATTCTTCCTGGCTGCGGCTAAGGCAGACTTCGGTTGAATAGGGGTTTCGTTGGGATTTATAACGGAATTAGGGTTTTGCAAGGGATTTAACGAATTTACTTATTTGAAGGCCACGTGTTAAATACGGCGTCGTAGTAACGATTTAGTCCTTAAGCTAGTGATATTTTAACTTCAATTCTTGGGAATAATTATATTAGATTCATATAACTTGCAATTTATCATTTATTTTATAATATTATTAATTTTCACATAAAGAAATCTGTATAATAATATTTTTAATAAACTTATATATATGTATGTGTGTGTGTGTGCGCGTCCGCGCGTGTGTGTAGTTGGAAGTACACAAGTAGAGTCATCCATATTGAAAAGACACATGTAAATAAAGTAAGTTATATACAAAAATAGGACTTGTAACTCGATACCTTAAGATTTTGGATTGCAATATAACGTTTTAGTTGTATACGGATTCATTTGTATTTGATCCAATTTCTTCCGAAACTCTCTTCAAACCCTTGAATGTTTGATTAAATTAGGCATTTGGGTAACTTTAAATTTGTTTAATAAGAATTTTAACTTCTAATCATAAAATCAACTTGATAAACATTAATGGCCAGAATTGACATCCCTACTCAAACCATCCTGATCACTCAGGCTTCTTGTCACAGCTGTCTTTAGCCAAACTCTTACCAAAATTATTTTTTATATATTAATATTGAAAGTAACAAAATAATTAATTTATAATCACTTATACTTAAATTCAAAATAATATTTAAATAAAATGTACTAAATTATCGAAATAATATCTTTTTTATATACATACACACTGAAAAAACAATCAATGTCAAAATAATGTAAAACACATGGAGAGATGATAATGATTAAGACATATTTACAAAGTTCTATATTAAAGGGTCAGATCTCCTATTTCAATTATGGTATTCCTATTATGTTTCATTAAATCTC
Source organism: Erythroxylum echinodendron (assembly GCA_027575705.1). Lineage (NCBI taxonomy): Eukaryota > Viridiplantae > Streptophyta > Magnoliopsida > Malpighiales > Erythroxylaceae > Erythroxylum > Erythroxylum echinodendron. The sequence continues at coordinate 1,013,954 of JANZXR010000001.1, forward strand.
GTACACATATTGATGTGGTTTCAACTCTATTTTATTAAATCCCATTCATACATTTATGTGCTTTGTTAAGTGCATAATTTTTTATAATAGTGAAATTTATATTATTATTTTTTAAATACACATTAAAACTTAGTGCATATAATAATTTAAGAAGCATTCATTATTGTCCGATTTTGTTAAAACTTTTGCTTAACTTGGCCCATTTGATTTCTATAAGCATGAGTATAAAAGCTTTGGTCTGGACCTAGTGTTGAATAGGATGGCAATTGGGCTAGGATTTGTTCGGTCCATCTTGAAATTAATGGATATCAAAGGTGGATGATATTATTGATTCACGATGGTAAAATATTTATACAGTGTAAGAATATTCTAAATAAGTATGGTTACAATAGATAAGTACAAAGATTACGGAGAGAAAATCTCCACGACTAGAAATCAGGAGAGATTATCTCCAATATGCCCCTCAAGTCGGACGACCGAGTAGAGAGTCCAATCTTGTCACGAAGAAGAAGAAATCGAGATTTCGAGAGTGGCTTAGTGAGAGTGTCAGCTAGCTGATCAGCAGAGGCAACATGAGTGACACGAAGACAGCTAGATTGAGCCTGTTCCCAAACATAGTGAAAGTCAATGGCAATATGCTTCATGCGGGAATGAAAAACTGGATTAGAACATAGGTAAGTGGCACCAATGTTGTCACAGTAGATAACCGGTCTTGGAAGAGAAACCCCAAGTTCTGTAAGAAGAGAACAAATCCATAGGACTTCGACAGTAATGGACGCCACAAAGACATATTCTGCCTCAGTGGAAGAGCGAGCTACAGAAGTTTGCTTCCTGGAGCTCTAAGAAATAGGACTACCGCCTAGATATACAAGAAAAGCACCAGTTGAAATCCAATCATCCTTGTCTCCAGCCTAATCTGCATCAGTAAAGGCATAAAGAGATATGGATGAATGCTTGCGCAGAAGAATGCCATGGTCCAATGTCCCACAGAGATAGCAAAGAAGACGCTTAACAGCAGCCCAATGAGTGGTGGTGGGACGATGCATAAACTGAGAAAGATGGTTTACGGCAAAGGAAATATCTGGCCTTGTTAGTGTAAGATACTGGAGACTGTCCACAACTGTACGATACTGAGTAACATCATCAAAGGCAGGACAGGAATCCAAGGTAAGTCGTTGATCAGAGGCCATAGGAGTGAGAACCGGTTTGGCATCAACCATATGAAGTCAAGACAGAAGATCCAGAGTGTACTTGCACTGGGATAAGAGAAGCCCCTACGAATGTGGGACAACTTTAACCCGCAAAAAATATGATAGAGCGCTAAGATCTTTTAAAGAGAATCTAGCATCAAGAACATCAATAAACTGCTGGACTACCGAGGAATCATTGCCTGTCATAATAATGTCATCAACATAGACAAGAAGATAAAGAACAACACCACAGTAATTGTAGATAAATAAAGATGTATCTGATTTGGAGTTGTGAAACCCCTGTGAGAGAAGAAAGGTACGCAGCTCAGAGTACCATGCTTGAAGGGCTTGTTTGAGCCCATAGATGGCTTTATGAAGCCTGCAAACATAATCTGGATGATCAGGGTCAAAGAAACCCGGAGGTTGGACCATGTATACATCTTCTGTCAAATGACCCTACAAAAAGGCATTATTAACATCAAATTACCGGAGAGACCAGCCACGGCTCACAGCAAGAGTAAGAACAAGTCGAATGGTAGTGGGCTTGACAACCAGACTGAATGTCTCATGATAGTCAACGCCAGGACGCTGATGGAAACCCATAGCAACGAGACGGGCCTTATATCTGTCAACAGATCCATTAGAATTATGTTTGATGCGAAAAACTCATTTACACCCAACAATATTTTGAGT
>JANZXR010000001.1:1015846-1025980 GCA_027575705.1 Erythroxylum echinodendron
ATAGCACGCAGCCACTTAGGGTCCTTTAAAGCCTGAGTCACAGTAGTAGGTTCAAGAGAAGAAGAAGAGTGAGTCTGAGCAAGTAAAGAAAATTTTGGATTGGGCCTCCGAATGTTATTTTTACCTCGAGTTACCATAGGATGAGTATTTTTCAGAAGCGGAGGGACAGAGTCAGAGGAGGAAGGCAGATCAGAGTCTGGCTCAGTTGGTGGAGCGGGACCACCGAATGCTAACGATGAAGATGGAGGTAGAGTTTGTGGAACTGTGAAAAATGGAGGATCGAAAGTAGCTGGGGAAGTCAAGTTTGATGGCTGAGAGGAAGGAAGAGGAGAGTGAAAAAGGAAAATTTCCTCAACAAACTGAACATGGCGAGAGACATAGATGCGAGAGGTGGTGCGATCTAGACATAAATAACCACTTTGAGTGAGAGAATATCTGAGGAAAACACATGGAATAGAGCGGGGATCAAGTTTATGGGAGCTATAGGGTCGAAGCCAGGGATAACAGAGGCATACAAAGATGCGGAGTTTGGCATAATTGGGGGGGTTGCCAAAAAGGCATTGAAAGGGTGAGAGCATTTGTAGGGTAGGTGTTGGCATGCGATTGATGAGGTAAACAGATGTGGCGAAAGCATAAGGCCAGTAGGTGCGGGGGATAGAGGCATGAGCGAGTAAAGAGAGTCTTGTTTCAACGATGTGACGATGACGTCTTTCGGAGTAACCGTTGTGTTCAGGGGTATGGGGTGGAGTGGTGAGATGTGTGATTTTATGGGTGGCAAGGAAGGGGGCAAGGGCAATGTATTCCCCACAATTATAAGAGTAGAGGCATTTTATATGAGCTCCAAAGAAATTTTCAACCAACGCTTTGAAACGAGGAAAGACCTCATAAACCTGTGATTTGCGGTGTGGTAGGTATAGCCATATGTATTTTGTGAAATGATTAATGAAAAGAACATAATACTTAAAATTTTCATTTGAAACAATAGTTGAAGTCCAAACATCAGAGTAAATGTATTTTAGTGGTCTAGACGACACAATTGTCGACTCAGAAAAGGGGAGCTTATGGCTCTTATTACAACTGCATGCATCACAGGTATTATTGGAATGTAAACTAGAAACAGGTAATTTAAAAGAAGAGATAATGTGCTTGGAGAGAGGAAAGGCAGGATGACCGAGACGATGGAGCCAATCAACGAGACTTGTCTTGATGCTAGAGAAACAAAGGACAAGTTGTGAAGACGGAAGTGAGGCGGGCAGCTCATAAAGCCCCTGGTTGGTTGGTCCCGTTAGGAGAATAGCTCCCGTGCTGAGATCCTTTACAACAAAGCCAGAAGAGGAAAATTCAACGAACACATTATTAGTAGAACATAGTTTAGAGATTGAAATTAAGTTCTTTTGCATACTGGGGACATAATAAACAGGAGATAAATGTAAAAGAGTGGAAATGCTAGGAAGAGACGTAGAACCAATGTGATTAATAGCCAGGGACGTGCCATCTGCAAGACCAACCTCATCATTGGCGGTTTATGGCGAGTGGAGAGATAGATTGGCTAGATCTGAAGCAATGTGGTGTGATGCCCCAGAGTCGAGCAATGATGAATCAACGGGAGACTGGCCGAATGATGCCACACGAGCCCGAGGCTGCTGCCAAGGAGGTGTAGGCCTCGGCTGCCAAGCTGTTGCAGGCGGAGGCTGCCAAGGCGTAGACTGTGATGCTGCAGGTGACCGCCAGGCAGGTGCACGCGGGCTAGAAGAGTGCTGCTGGGGAATGGCCTGTTGGACGATCCAGCCATACTGCGGGCATTGGGCAATGCGGTGTCCCTGAACTCCGCAGCCCTGACAAGTTCCCAGAAATGGACGGGGCACACGAGAGGGACAGGCTGACTGACTGTGTGGCTGTGCAGGCGCTTGATGCGGTAGAGGCGACATAAGTGGATGGGAGGCAGAACCGCGGGGACCTCGAGGCCGATGTTGGACAGCAGTGGCGTGAGCAGTAACCGGCAGACTGGGCAATGGTGTAGCCGAAGTGGGTCGGACAATGAGTTCACGATTAATCAATTTTTCGTGAAGTTCGTCGAATGTGATTGGAGTGTCTCACGCATTCACCGCCTCTACAATTGGTTTATAAGCCGGATCAAGGCCCTCCAAGATTCGGTCGATTAGATCTTCGTCGTCCATGAGCTTGCCTAGTAAAGCAAGATGATCTGCCCGTGATTTGATGAATTGAAGATATTCCAAGACACCTTTGGATCCCTGAACAGCTGTTTTGATCTGTGTTTTGATTTGTTTTACATGACCTCTACTAGGTTTAGCATAGGTATCATGTAATAGCAGCCATGCATCACAAGAATTGTTGATCCTATGAAGCAGCGAAGAAACAATGGGCGTTAGAGTGCCCAGAAGTGCACAAAAGATCAAGTGACCTTGGCGTTTCCAGCTTTCATGTGCCGGATTTGCAGTGACAGAACCATCAGCAGCTATGATGAACTCCGACGGTTGAACAGATGATCCATCAAGAAAGCCATGAAGACCATAACCACGCATTATAGTAAAGAACTGTTGTTGCCAAGACAGATAATTTTAGGGGGTTAATTTGATTGTTGTATGGTGTGCAAAGTTGCGAATAATGAGAGAGTGTTGTGGATCTGTCATGTTACGAACGACGTTCGATTCGTCAGAAAACACAGACATGGTGGCTGTGACTTAGTGAGAAGGCACAGAGAAGAAGCAGCAGGAAAAAAAAACTAGGATAGTTTAGGGTTTCCGGTGAACCAAGCTCTTGATACGATAATGGATATCAAAGGTGGATTATATTATTGATTCACGATGGTAAAATATTTATACAATGTAAGAATATTCTAGGTAAGTATGGTTACAATAGATAAGTACAAAGATTACAGAGAGAAAATCTCCACGGCTAGAAATCATGAGATATTATCTCCAATAGAAATTAACGAGTCAAATTTAAAATTTTTAAAAAATCAAGCTAAGTTCAAACTTAGTTGCCCTAGTTCGACTCAAGGCTTATAAGCAAAATGGTGTAATTTTGCATTTTTAACTTTTTTAAAAATTTGGGCAAGTCAATCTCGTACTCAAGCCTCTGCCTCAGCTCTACTTGGCCCTTGGATAAGGGTTGGGCCCTTGTAGCCCTAGATAGGGCTAAGCTTCAGCCTGGGCAAGTTTAGACTTAATCGAGCCTGTTATTATTCCTAATGTTTAATACTCAATAACACGTAGCTACAAAAGACTTATTGACCTTAACATCTACGACGCCAATTCAGACATTAACATCAAGTTAGATCAGAAGCTAGTTACATAAAAAAAATATTTGATTTAAATTATCGTCAAAACTCAATTGAGTTGAGATTATTGGATATAAATCTAAATTCAATTAAAATTCGACAGTTGGAAAATAACTATTTGTTTATATACAAAATAAAGAGAAATGTATTAAAGATAATAGAATTAGGCTGAATCGGACTCGAGTCAATAGAAGATAGCCACAGATGACCTAACAACAACACAGTTCACAAAGACCATGATTTGACCCTTACAAGGAAAGTGACACTTAACACCAATCATAATTACAAGTCCACTTCATAAACAGCTGTAGTGTTAGCCCATAGGGACCATTGACCATTTAGGTCGTTTTATGTGTTGTTGCTATGGCAATTTTGGGCTTAGATGGGCCTTCTCTCGTTCTCTATTTAAGCTTGCTTTTAACCAATTGACTGCAAAAATTTTTAATTAATTAATTTTTAAGTTTAATTTTTTATTTAATTTATTTTATTTTTTTATTATTAAAAATTGATTTATTTATTAATTAACTAGTTAGTATAAATTAATTAGTTTATTAAACACTAATTAAATTTTATTTAACAATTTTAATTAAAATTTTTACTTTTTTTATAGATAAGAATAATCTCCTTTGATTATATTTAAAATTCTACATTTTTTAATCTATCTTTAATTAATTTTATAATAATTTTATATTGATTAAATCTTTAAATCTTAAATTTATTTTTATATCAATTTAATTTTTGATATGATTTTTAATATATGATTTTTTATCTACTATTTTGTTGTCACACATTTAACTCACTTCCGAAGAGTTTGGGGCCCAAACCCTAAACGTACATCGCTGTCCTACTCCTATTAACCGTACGTACGATGGTTGTCTGTAAAACTAACGACCCTCCAGCCTCCTTCATCCACTTTAACCTTTTACCTACTCATGTACTATCTTATCATGACATTTCAGGATGAAGGACACTCAGTAATAATTTGTGGGGTTATTGAGATCAGAACTTTTATTTTAGATATGGTATTTTTATCGTATCATCTAATCTTATTTATATATTTATGTAAATTCTACATATAGATAAAATTTAATAAAATATAATTAGAATAGAGTAGTTGAAATAAAGATTTGATGCGACCATATTTGAAGTATGGTGTTGAAGACGGTTTGTTACAAGTAAAGAAACAATATAGGACTAATATTAAAATAACATTAGATTCTAAGTATGAATGTCAATGGGCCGGCTCGGGTTGGACTCAGGGCCTAAAAAATGGCGGGCCGCCGGCCAGCCCATGACCCTTGCAGTAGAGATGGTCCGGCCCGCGCCAAATCTGGCCTGTCCATATTTTTTAATTTAAAAAATACAAAACGGCGTCGTTTTGGACAAAATGGCGTCATTTTGGACAAAACGACGCCATTTGTCGGGCCGTAGCCCGCAAGGGCCTACCAGCGGCTCGGCTAGGGCAGACCGTGGTCAGCTCGTGCCCACCCACGGCCTGCCAAACCGGGGCCAAAATCGAGCCGGGCCGAAATTGACATGCCTATTTGTAAGAGGTAGAGATTTTGAAGTTTTCTTCCAAGCCAAATTAACATAAATGATAGATAAATGTTTTAACAATTGAATTAAAAATTAAATTGATAAAATTATAAGATTTAAAATGTTCAATCGGTATTATACAATTATAAAATTGACTAGAGATTGAATAAAATTAAAGAATCTGAAATATAATTAAAAGAGATTGTTTTTATTTATCAAAATTTTGGAATTTAATTAAAAATTATTAGACAAAAATTTATTCATTTATTTTAATTTGTAAGAACTTATTAATTTACGAAAATTAATCAATTAATTAATAAACTAATCAGTTTTTATCAACAAAAGTTTTTAAAGTAAATCGAACCGAAAAGTTAAAAACTGAATCAAAAAGTTAGACGATTCAAAGTTTTTACATCAATTAATTAATAAACTAATCAATTTTTAACAACAAAAGTTATTAAAATAAATCGAACTGAAAAATTAAAAAGTGAATTAAAAAATTGGACGCTTCAAATTTTTTAGTTCAAAATCTAAAAACTAAAACTTTCAATTTAAAATTTTCTATTTATTTCGAAGTATGAATAAGTATTTAAAAAATATTATGATTGTGACTAAAGTAGCTTGCAACTAGATTTTTTTTGGGGTCAAATATGGAATAATGATTTTAAATTAAACTTGCTTAAACCTTTTTTAAAAGTAATTTGTATTATGAACTTAGTTAAAATACTTTGGATATTTTTCTTGTAATGTACATCAAATCATGGTTTTTACATACATATAATAATGAGTTGTTCCAATTCAGTAGAGATCAGATCTTTTTTATCGATTATGGTATTCTTATCATATGCTATTAAATCTCCTCCACATATTTATGTGAACATTAAGCATGAATTATACATTTGAAACTTGAAGGTGACTGAGTTCACATCAAATTATTTGTCCCAATTATTTTGTTTTAATCATGCTCTATTAAATCTTATCCACATAGTTATAAAACTCATAAGTAAATATATGAATGAGATTTAATAAAGCAAGGTCGCAACATAATATCTAAAACATATGATTTGACGGAAACTTAGTCACCTTCAAGCTTCAATTGCTTAATTGCTACCCAATAAATGAGGAGTCATCCCCTTTCTTCGGGTCCCACAAAACTAGTGAAAAACGGGTTTTTAGGCACATGGAATCCAATTCAAGTCAAATTTTACCTAAAAAGCAGAAATTTTGAGCTTGTAAATATGAAATATCTCTTCTCAAAGCCTAAGCCATCAATCTCAAGAAGTTCCAACAAAAACTTTTATTAATTTTTTAATTTAATTTTCTATTTTTGTTAGTTATTAAGCACTATTATTTATTCATTTATATATGTATATTATTATTATTGTTTTTGTTTTTTTTAGTCATTCGAAAATAACCTCTTACTAATTAAAAATAAAGTTCGTACTATTGAACCTCTTTAAATCTCATGTATTAATAGAATTGTTATTGTGTTTTTTTCTTAATATTTTAATGCATTAATAATACAAAATCTTCGATATAATATGTCAAAGTACAAAGCAATTTTATACCAATTTTTTATTGCATTATTTATAATAGGAATAACCAATTTTAAAGTACACAAACTTTTGAGATCTTTTTAATTTAGTACTTAAACTTTAAAAATTTTTAATTGAGTCTCCAACTTTCATTCATTTATTTCATTTAACCCTTTAATTTTTCTTAATTTATAAATATAATTTAGTTTCTTTTAATATTTTAGTGTATTGATTATAAATTTTTTATAGAATTTGATAAAGCAAATTTGCACCAATTTTAAATTCAATCTTATATTCATAAAATTATAAAATCAAAATTTACCAAAAAATCATAAAGAATTGAGTTTCTAGATATCTCTTCTCAAAGCCTAAGCCACCAATTTGTCATTGCTCAAAGCTACCTTTTATCCCGCAACCATTTTAAGGAAGGTCCAAAATATAAAAACTCTTGGACCTTGGTTTACTTTTAATGATCTTCTATTGAAAAGATGGAGAGATCAACTGCATGAATTCAGTGCATGGATAGATTTATAAATAAATAGACCTATAATCTGTTACCGAATATTGTGATCTCACGACCATTTTAAGAAATGCTCATAAAATATATTTTTTTCAATTCAACTTTTTTTATTTATAAATCTAATTTAGCATTTTTTAATATTTCAATACAATATTGATTATAAGAAATTCTTTTATATAATCGGATAAGATACAAACCAATTTTGTACCAATAATGTGATATTCATAACATTATCTTTTCAAAGCCTAAGACACCAATTTGTCATTGCTCAAAGATGCCAAAGGATGTCCTATCTCACAACCATTTTAAGGAATACCCACAGGACAAAAACTCTAACTCTCCAAATTCATACCCACAACCCTCGTCATGGAAAAGGGTCTCTTCTTTATGATGTTTCTCCACCATCAACTCAACCATTGAAAGTTTGATACTTTTTGCAATGAAAACGTGTTTTATAACAACTCTTATCTTAACCATAATTGGAAAGACACTGCCATTGTGTTTAAAAGATGTTGATGGATTTTGCCAAAGATGGGTGTTAGGAGGAGAAAAATATCACCAAGAGATGGAGATAGTTATCTCTATTCAATACTCATCACTTCACTTTATAACTTAGAGTGGATTTTTAACTAACATGTGGCTTTATTTTCTTGTTCTTTGATTGGCTTTGTCAATAGTTTGGCATTTTCTTGTTGCTTGTATTTGTTGGGAACATTAGCTATTGATCCAAAAGGTAATTGCTTATTCCACTCGTCATGATAAAAAGTACATTAATTTTGTTTTAAATGACTCATAAATCAAAACAATCAATTGTTAATTTTATGAATCTCGACTTTTCGGTTCGACTATTCTAATACGTCCTCATGAAATTATCTTGAATCAAGATCTTTTTGTTCAATTTTATTCTAGTTTTGTCGGTAGAATAATTCTTTTTTTAATTTTACATTGAATTAGTCAGAATATTCAAAATCTATTACTTTGAGTAGAAGATTAGACATAGAAATTAAATAGGCTTATTCAATAATCAAATTTTAATAAATTTGAAAAAAATTTGTATTAAAAAGTAATTTCTATAAAATTCAATATACATCTATTTACCACAATGTGATTTTTGAATGCTCCAAATTAATTTTCTTGATTTATATAATACACAAGTTTAATTATTTATTTGTACAAATTTGTAGATGTGTGAAATAATTCGAAAATTTTACCTTAATTTTAACTTATATTAATATATTATGCACGTAGTAAGGTGCATTCTTTTCTTTATCACGTAGGGTAAGGTTATGTGCTATTAGACTTACCTAGACTTCGTATTTCAGTAAGATTCTCATTTGGTGTTATTGTTGTCGTAGTTACTAGTTTCGAATTGAAATTAATTTTTTTTACTTGTATAATCAAAAAAATTTAAGCTTAAATCATGTTACCTTTCTATCGGGAATCAACAATGCTCAATATGAAACATACTGATATGCAGAATCTAGAAAGGTCTAGCATTACGCAACCTTACCTCTAACTAATAAAAAGGTTATTTCTAATACCTTTTTATTTGTAATGCAATTAAATATGATTTAGATTAATATATGATTACCTTCCGATTCATACACACAATTATGTCTCAACTTTATAAATTTATATGTCAAAATTGTTTTATAATAAATGTATTTATATTGTTTTTTAGTGTGTATTTAAATCAACAATTTAAATTCAAGTAACAGATTTAATCTAAATAATTATCTAAAAATCTAATTTTAAAATTTTCAAAAACTTTAAAATTTTGAAAAATTAAATTTAGATCCCAAAATTTGAAAATTCTTACTGGTTGAAAAGAACTTAAGGACAAAAAACCTGAAATAAAACTCTTATATAAAAAATAAATTAAAAAATACAAAATTATATAGCGGCAATTATTTTTGTTAGATGACAAATTTAAAAAATGGACAAATATCCAGCTTATGAAGTTATGTACATTATGTAAAAGTGCTCTGTGATAGTACTACAAGATCTACACATGAAGATATTTATTTGCAGACAATCATCTTTAAGGGGGAGACAAAGAGTTGGGACTGATCGGCTCTCTTTTATCACAAGTCTCCAACCTAAAGTGGCCCCATACCTAACACTATATTTCTTAGCAATGCCTACAAAATTCAATCTATTTGTTACTTTGACTGTAAAATTTTTTAAATCGGTTTGTAACTTTTGTAACTTTTCTGATCAATTTACGTTAATAACTCTTGATGTTAAAACTAATCAATTTATTAATTAATCAGTTAATTTTTATAAAATTAATAAATTCTTATAAACTAAATAAATCAGTTTATTTTCATTTAACATTTTTCAATTAAATTTTAATTTTTTCGATAACTAAGGATAATCTTTTTTAATTATATTTTAAATTCTTTAATTCTACTCATTCTTTAATTTATTTTATGACAGTCTAATACCAGTTGAACTTTTAAAATCTTAAATATTTTGTCTTTTCGGTTTGATTTTTAAAGCATTGTTTCTTAGTAACACATGAAAAAAAGGAGAAAATTTTGGGAGAAAAAGCACACTAACTTAAAAAGTGGGTTTTCAAAGAAAAATCGACTTATAATCTCGCTTTAGGAGATAATTAATGTATTTATTATTTAAGATAAGCACACTAATTTAAAAAGTGGGTTTTCAAAGTTCGCTTTCGGAGATAATTAACGTATTTATTATTTAAGATTAAGATTTTATGCCCAAAAAATAAAAAAATAAAACATAGAATATTGAAAATTTCATAATTAATGTATTGAGATCAAGGTTTTATGCCATTCATTTAATAAATATAAAATAAAATATAAAAATTTAACAATTAATGTATTTGAGATTTAAGGTCTTATGTCAATCATTTAATTAAAAATAAAATAAAAAATAAAAACTGAGAAAAGAAAATAAACTGGATTTGACAAGTGAGAAGTGTAATTAAAACTAAATGCACATAATAGCTATGGAAGAAGCAAATTCATAGCCCCTAAATGTTTAACATAAGTTATACTTACGATGAATTACCCTTCAAGTGGAAGAGACTAATTATGTAGTCATCATTTAACGATTTTTTAAATAATCATTATTAAATAAAATATATTTTATAAAATAATACAAAATATTAGTAATTACTTATAGAGATGACAATAGGCTGAATAATGTCAGTTTCGCTCGGTTAGACTTGAGTCACACGATCATAACTCGGAATATGTTCAAATTACTTTAAA
>JANZXR010000001.1:1027928-1049652 GCA_027575705.1 Erythroxylum echinodendron
GACATGAGAGAAAAAGAAAGACAGAGAGGTCACAGTGCAGTACATCAATTGCATAGGTAAGAACTGTAAACTGAACACAACATATTTTTATTATTGAAGAAGAAGAAGAAGTAAAAAAAGAAAAAAAAAAGAGTTAAAAAAGACTAGCGGGTCAAAACTAAGAATGTTAAGAAATGATCATTAGATTCAACCACTCATCGTATTTTTATTATATTTTATTAAATTTTTTCAACATATTTATATGACACTTATCACTTATAAATTCTTTAACATTTTCATGTTTAATCAATATGAGATACTCTAACACTTCTCCTCAAGTATGACTAGGACTGGACATCCTTGCACTCAACTAGAACTGGACTGAACATCCAGTTATCACTTAAAATAATCGCAGTAGTAACCAGACCAGGTAGCTGGAATTGAACATCCAGATGGACAATCGAAAAATTAATAATCCAGACCAAACCTACTATGATACTATTTTAGATTTTTTAATATGTATAGAGTGTAGAGTTCACTAAAAATAATTAGACTTAGATTAATCATTGTCAAAATGACTAGAACCAGTCATTTAAATAGTTAACCCTTAATACTTATAAATCCTTTAATATTTTCATGTTTGGTCAATATGAAATATTCTAACAAGTTTAAGATTAGAATGTTGCCATTTGATTGTTAAAAAAGTGTTATTGTTTAGTCGAGTTTCGGGCTGAATCCAAATTAAAATTCAAGTTGACTAAGCCTAATCTATTAGGTTTGTCTTCTTAGTCTTAAGTTTTTCCAATTTTAAGATTAAAATGTTGTCATCTTAAACTTAAAAATGCAAATTACTATCAAATCAACTTTTGGATTGAACTCATGTTTAAATTTAACTTAAAATTTGAGTTGGCCAAGTTGGATGTAACTACTGTCGACTCGACTTTTTAATTGATCAATGTTTAAACTTAACTTAAAGTTTGAGTTTACCAAGTTTGATCTACTAAATTTAAATCAAATCAACATCAAAAAAATTTTGCAACCCTAAATTAGGCTTTTATTCAAGTTTTTTAATTGGGTTGATATATATATATATATATATATATACTTAAAGTTTGATTTGACCAAAGTTTGATCTATTAAATTTAAATAAAATCAACATAAAAAATTTTTTCCAACCCTAAATTAGGCTTTAATTCAAGTTTTTTAATTGGGTTGATATATATACGAGGGAGGTTGGATAACCGGTGCTTCAGTGACTGGTGTAGTGCCCGATTAAGGCTTGTTCGGTTGGACTGCCAAACTAGATAATAGCACGATCAAAGCCCAGATTGCGTGATTGTTCGAACGGGTACCATGACATGGGGTCGAAATGAATTTAGTTCTTTTTAGTAAAAAAATATTGCATGACCGAAAAATTTAAGGAGATGCACACTACAAGGAGGGTCCTTTTAAGTAAACGACTCGTTGGGTCCTCGAAGCGGGCCTTCATTGAAAAAAATAGCTTGAATAATTTCATTTTTTTTGAAGAAGTAATGACTCGTCAGGTTCTCGGAGCGGGACTTCGATGAAAAAAATAGCTTGAATAATTTTGTTTTTTTAAGGAATCAGTCATTTTCTATCAGGTTTTTTTATTTGGTTGATTATATATATATATACTTCAAAAACTCGTCAAGCCTACTTGTATACATATATCCGAAATTGCACGTTGGACTGGTCAACCAAAGTTGCAAGCTAATCACAGTCAAAGGGTATATTTATGGTTGGTAGCTAATCATATACAAATAAGATATGACCTAAACTACTTAGCAACTACAGCTGCAAAATACAGTTGGCAACATCTCTTAAGTTTGTTTAAACATCGCCAGTCAAAATAAGTATGTGTTTTGGGGAAATTAAGAATGAAAAAAAAAAGAAAAATTAATATTTTCCCTTTTTTGAACTTTTAAATTTATTTATAACCTCATTTATGATTTCATTTGTTTACGTCAAATTTGTCAGTGACTTGATTTAATTTAATAATAAAAGATATTTTTAAATAATTTTAATAATAAAATATTTTTGGGAGTTAATAAATTTAATAAATTATATCTTTTTCCATTATTCTTATTATAAATAACCAGAATTCAAATTATTTAACAATAACTTTTTAATTTAAAAATTAATAATCTTACAATAATTAGGGATGACAATTATGACCCAGGCTACAGCTTGCCTATTTTTTTAAAACTACATCGTTTTAAATTTTTTCTTTAAAAATAAATGGGTGTGACCCAGCGGGCCATAACCTAGGCCATAAGCCGACCCACAGGCCACCATAAGAAAGGGCGGGCCAAGCCGAGCTAATGACAGCCTAAACTCATTCCGACTTATTGACATGCCTAAAAATAATTAAATAAGAGTTATTAGCATAAATTTGGAGCATTATAAATAACATTAGAATGAATTTTTATTAATATAATATTGAGATGAAATAAATAAAAATAATAGTTTGTCGCTTATAATCAATGATTTAAAAATCAACCGTTTAATCAATTCAAATTTTTAGTTTAGTTTTAAAATTTTCAAATTTAAATAATTTTTAAAATTTTTATTGTTAAAAATCAATCAATTTATTAAATAATCAATCAATTTTTATAAATTAAAATATATTAATTAATTTTTATTTAATAATTCCTTCCTAAAAAAAGCAAAAAATGGATTTAAGAATCTTACTATCGGAAGAAAATGAAGAAGGCCCTCAAATCTTCTGTACCTATGACCTGTATTAAACCTATTCCAGATCATCCTATTCGTATATTTTTCTGAGTCTTGCTTATTTGTGTGAATAAAATAGGATAAAACAGAGTTAATATGGGATTATAGGTGCAGAAAATTTGATCCCACAAAGAAGTCCATGTTTAAGCAGTTTGAATTTTTTCAATGGCAACTCAGAAAGTGATAGATAAGACACTGAAGTTATCATAATGAGGAATAAGAAAATGTAGAAACAGAGTGTCATGACCCACATGGGCTTGTTTTTTCTCATTAACAATACAAAGCCAGGAATGAGCTAGCTAGATTTTGGGTTCTTGACCAAACAAACCTCGTTAAAGATCTTAAGCTCTACTCCCAAGAATTAATGAAAGATAAATCACTGGTAAGAGTTGGCAATGTCAGTTGCTAGCTAATGCAGGTACAATTTAGCACATAGAATACACAAATTAAGATAAACAAGAGTATTGTTAAAAGCAAGTAAAGTAGATTAAAGTGAATCATAAGACAAAGGTTAAGGGGTGTGTGTATGTGAGAGAGAGAGGGAGAGAGAGAGGGGAGGGTGTAATAAAGAGAGGTGTTTTTTATAATTTCACGGTGGCAGTGGCGGTGGTTAATCATCAGAGCTCTCTTTTTGATGCAAGCGTGGGTATAAATGCAGAACTTTGATGTTTGTTACTCTTCTCTTTCACTCTATCTTTGGAAGCAACTCAACATTTTAACTTCAATTCTTGTTCTCTGTAACTAAACTACCTTTTGGGTAGTTCTCTTCTGTGGTGAACAGTTGTGTATCTGAGTTATGTGGGGTTGTGTATCTGAGTTATGTGGGGCTGTGTATACCAAAACAGAGAAAAGCAGAGGAGGGTTTTGAACAGAACAGAAGTACAGAACAGAGCCTGAAACAATCAATAAAGTTTTGTTTTTGAGAGGAGAAAAGGTTTGTGTTGAGTGCAGAGTACCAAAAGCAGCTCAGAATCTGAAATGGGTATCTTTCTCTTACCACTTTTTGCGGCCTTTAGGTCTCTGCTATTCAACTCTGACTACGGTTTTGAATGGAGCTGTTTTTTTTAAAAAAAAAAAAAATACTGAAATCAATGTTCTTTTGTTTTCTTATTTAACTGCTTCTGTTGCCACCTTTTTGCAGCTTTTCTTTGAAGTTTCTTTTTCTGTGTTTCGTTTCTCTTTGTGGGGCTGCTTTCTTGGTTTCAATTTCGATACACTGAAAATTCAGTAGTGGGTAGCTTTGAAAATAGTATCAGTCCAACTTCTGTGATCTTTCCTACTCATTTTAGTACCTGGGTCTTTCAGCTTCAGTAAAATTTTGGTTTTTGAGCCAATTTGTGGAAATGGGTCTCTATAGTTCCCTTCAAAGATCGGATAACGTTGTGGTTAGCTTCACATGCTTGGTTTTGGATCATTTACTTTTCCTGTGGATTTAGCCACTCAAGGAGGACCTTTTGGAACCTGTGATTGTTGTTCTTTTTATTGCGAGTTCAAACCTGGTGTTTTCTGAAGTTACCTTGAACTTACATTTGGAAGTCTGAAATTCTTGTAAGAGTATAGTAATCTCCTATCTGCCTACTTTAATTCTTTGTGTATTTGTCTGTTTCATTTTTGGTTTGACCATATTGAGCAGTTGGGTTATTCTGCTATGTTGAGCTTTGAGATTGCTTCTAAGCTTTCTAGAACTTATCGCATGTCTACATGTTGTTCGAATGCAGTTGTGAGAAAAAAGTAGCTTGTGGCGATTATATTCAAAATTTGTGCAAGTACTAATGGATGTGAATGAAAAGGATACACTTGGGCAGGAAAAGAGGAATGATAATGCCATAAATTTCCATTCTTCTGGTAGTATGTCCTCAGATTGGCAATTTCCAGGTACCAATATCACAAATTCATCTCTGGGTCTACTTCCAACTGATAGTCAAGTAGTAGTATGCACAAGAGATCTAACTGGAGCTTCTTCTTGCTCATCTGCCTCTTTCGGTCCGACGATGTGGGAACATCACAACAATTCACAAAACCTAGGTTTCATTAACATTAATGTCCACAATAATCCGAGTTCTTCAAACCCAGCAGGAACTGAAAAAGTTGCCTCTGCATCTTTAAGAAATGGTATTGATGGGGCTCTGGATATGGAGTCTTATCTCCCGAATCCAATGCTGAAAAGCGGTATGTTCTTATCGAATGCCCCTCTTATGCTCCCACAGAGCTTATCCCAGTTTCCTGCTGATTCTGCATTTATCGAGCGTGCTGCCCGGTTTTCGTGCTTCAGTGGTGGGAATTTCAGTGATATGCTGAACCCTTTTGGAGTTTCAGACACCATGGGACTTTATTCTAGGGGTGGGGTGATGATGCAAGGATCAGCAGAAGTTTTTTCTGGTAGTGGATTGAAACCTGTATCTGGTGGACAAGCTCAGGAGAATGTTGGTGAAGCTCATAAAGATGGTTCTATATCTGTTGATCATTTAGTCACTGAGGATAGCCCTCTTAAGAACGGGAGAAGAAGTGAAGACCTTGTAAAATCTCATGATGATGGAAAACAGGGTGTTGATGGGTCTGGTAATGAATCTAATGAACCGGAATCCAGTGGTCGGGTTGGTGCT
The DNA here is from genome assembly GCA_027575705.1 of Erythroxylum echinodendron. Classification (NCBI taxonomy): domain Eukaryota; kingdom Viridiplantae; phylum Streptophyta; class Magnoliopsida; order Malpighiales; family Erythroxylaceae; genus Erythroxylum; species Erythroxylum echinodendron. The sequence continues at coordinate 1,033,265 of JANZXR010000001.1, forward strand.
CAAGCAGAGCCATCTGTAATGGAGGCAAATGGTGGGGAGATGTCTTCAAAGAACCTTGGCTCAAAGAAAAGGAAAAGAACTGGGCAGGTAGGAACTAGTCTTGCTATTGTTCTATTAATGGTAGCTTGACTAAGTATGTCGTATGTACTAACTTCGTCTTTGTCGTTGGATACGGAGCCTAACTACTCTTGCTATTGTTCTATTAATGGTAGCTTAACCAAGTATGTCATATGTACCAAATCTTTGTGGCAGGATACGGAGGCTAACCAGGCCGGGGAAAACCAACAATTGGGTGAGGTTGCAAAGGCTAGCCTTGAAACTCAACAAAAGGCTGCAGAAAATCCCATTTCAAACACCGATAAGAATGCTGGAAAACAAGGTAAACAGGGTTCACAAACTTCAGAACCACCAAAAGAGGAGTACATTCATGTTAGAGCTCGAAGAGGCCAGGCAACAAATAGCCACAGTCTGGCAGAGAGAGTAAGATTTTGTGCCAAAGGAGTTCGGTGGCTCCTTTAGGAACTTTCACTTTTGTTTCTTTAGCATTAACACATTTATTCTAAATACAGGTAAGAAGGGAAAAGATCAGTGAAAGGATGAAGTTTCTACAAGACCTTGTGCCTGGTTGCAGCAAGGTTGGTATTTAGATTTTTTACCTGCCCAATGAACGTGTTAAAAAGTATTGAATTGCTATGAAGGATCATGTGATAAAATACCGACTGCAATTTTCAGGTTACAGGCAAGGCAGTGATGCTAGATGAGATCATCAACTATGTGCAATCACTGCAGCGGCAGGTTGAGGTATGTTTGCAAGATTCTGTTTTGTTCATTCGTTCTATAATGACACAAATACTAGGCAGCTTAATATCATCAGAAGTCACGTTTGTGCTGACATTGGACACTTTTTAACTGTTTGATATAGCTCATAAATAGCTTCAAATAGAGCTTGAAACTAGCTAAATTTTTTTCATTGCAAAGGTTTTGCTTTAGATGGATAGCTTGGCAAACCACAGAAAGCTTTTGAACTCTTCAATGTCTGTATTTTGAGATCTAATTTTCTTTTACATTTCTTTTTCCAGTTTCTATCTATGAAACTAGCAACAGTGAATCCAAGGCTTGATTTTAACATAGAAGGACTCCTAGCAAAAGATGTAAGTGAATGATGCATTCTAATGCACTCAATCTTATGATATTCAGAATTTAATCAACCAAAAGTTAGCATATCCAAAGGTAAAAGACTGTTTAGATTATAATTTTACTGCACCTCTATGCTCAGATCCTTCAGTCTCGGGCTGTACCTTCCTCCACTCTTCCGTTTTCGTCAGAGTTGCCTATGGTTTATCCCCATTTACATCCTTCTCAATCAGGACTTCTTCCGGCTACATTTCCAGGGATGGAAAGCCAGTCCGACATACACCGTAGGACAGTTAATCCCCATCTGACGCCCATTAGCGGAGGATTTAAGGAGCCTTCTCAGGTAGTTAATTGATTAGCCTGTTACTTCGCACTCTGTTGTCCTGAAGTTAGATAAACATGGTTATGTTAGTCAGTACCATTTATATCATCCATCCATTTGAAAGCAGCTACCCAATGTGTGGGAAGATGAGCTGCATAACGTTGTTCAGGTAAACTACGGAACCGGTGCTCCCGAAGATAGTCAAGAGATGAATGGTACAGCTTGTGTGAACCACTCTTAACTATACAAACTTCTCTTGCACATTATAGACAAATCGACCATGTACTGAACCTGAAGTTATGTTTGTTTCAGGATTGGTTCCTCCAGGACACATGAAAGTTGAACTCTGACTGTCTGTATGAAACCATAGGCTTTACTTTAGCTGCCATATATTGAAGATAAAAGCATAAAGAATCTGACTATTCTCCTTGTTATGCAACTATACCTCTCTAATATTGAAGATAAAAGCATAAGAGATTTGTGTTCAGATTAGGAATGCTTGTAGGGGATGCTTTTAGCTCAGTTTCTGAGAATATTTGCTGGTTGATTGCTCTCTCTGCCAAGAATTTGTACTTAAGAAGTTGATATTGAACCATCCCTTCTTGTTTATCTTGAGAATGGAATCCTACATAGTCAGTATAGATTTGATCAGTAGTTGTCCAAATCGTGAAACCCAGAAATGTATAGATGCTTTTTCCTGGAGTCTGATGGGTTATTGTAGAGAAGTCCATGGATGATTTCTTTTTGATAAAATGATAACATGGGCTCTGAGTTTATGTTAAAATGGAAATTATTGTAACACTTTATCCTTGATTATTTAGCTTGAGTTCAACCCGACCCGAGTTGATAATAATGCTTTCTCGTTGACAATAAGTAGGCTTGAGAGTCTGACCCGTCCTAACTCGGAGTTAACGAGCTAGACACTATTTGATTGGACTTTCAATTAGGCTTAGGCCTAGAGGATTATTCTTTTAAAAGTGTATTATTTTAAAATTTTATTTAAAACGATATCGTTTTCTTAATTATAACCTTATAGATTTATCATTTTCCAAATATCCACTAACAAATAATGTTTGACACACTAAAATCTTTATGATCTTTAATGCATATCCAATCTTAACATAATTCTAGCGGTTGAAAAATCAATTCGATTGAGTCGGTTTAACCGTGAAAGTTTTGGACTGATAAATTTTTTAATTTGATATTTAATTTTTAATTCTATTTATTTTAATAACTTTTCTTGTTAAAAATTATTAAGTTATTAATTAATTAGTTGATTTTTGTAAATTAATTTGTTTTAATGAATTAATTATTATTTATTTAATTTTTAATTAAATTTTAAATTTTTGGTAGATAAGGATATTTTTTTAATTATATTTCAAAAATTTTAATTTTGTTTAATTTTTAACCAGTTTTATAACAATTTAATATCAATTAAAAATTTTAAACTTTAAATCTCTTGTCTTGTCGGTTTAACTTCTGGTCTAATTTTTATAACATTATATAATTCTCTAAATCCATTTGTAACATTATCAAGCAATACTTGGACTTAATATTTTTGGGCTGACTCAAATTATAAGTTCGAATTGACCATATTTTGGATTGTGTTCGAAATTGAGAGGTTTGTTTTCGGTCTGAAAATTTTTGAAGTTTGGTTAACATTTGGATTAGATTTAAGTTTTGTTTAATTTGGATACAAGGCTTGTACCAAGTTTAATTTCGACCCAAAACTTTGAAAAAAAAAGAGTCTAAATTTTAATTAAAATTTATGTCAAATTCAAACTTAAAAAAATCAAATGTAAAACTCAAGTGTAATTTCATCATTATTCTTATAAATATAATATAAGAATAAACATTATTTTTATGCTCGAGTCAGGAGGCTCAATTTTTTTAAAATATTAAAATATTAAAATAATATCATATTTGACAAAATAATATCATATTGTTAATATTTGTCAAGTCTTAAGCTGAGCCGGACGCTCTCGATCAACCTAAGCCTAACTCGGTCATCTTGATTTAAGCCCGGGCCCGGGTCCTTTTTGCTATCAGTAGTTAAACTTCTATTTGCATTTCACTCTTCCTTTGAATACACATCACTTATCACTCTCCAAGAGAAAAACGTAATCGTGCTTATACTTGTATTTTTAGGTTTGGATGAAAATATAAACCTTTTGAAGATTATAATTTTGAGGGTATATATATAGTTGTCAATAATTTTTAAAAATTATTTATAATTTCGTATATATATACATAAATTTTAAAAATTATTTATTTTTTCATTTAGATTAGCGAAGTCAAGGATGGGTCGAAGCCCGAAGGGCCATGGCCGGTGAAGCCGGCCTTGCCCGTCTTTTGTTTTTTTAATAAAAATTTTTAAAACGATATCGATTTTGATAAAAAAGATGACGTTTCGCAAGTAATAATCGAGTCACGAATTGACCATAGCCTATCACGAGCCAAAAACAGATTAGACCGGACGGTCCGGCCTACTTTGACGTTTTTAATTTAGATTTCTATTTCTCTATTTTCCGTACTCGGGAAATAAAGTGCACACTTTCCCGCCAAAAGTAAGAAGAAACGGAGGGGAAACAGAGTCATAGATGTTCCCTTGCTCCAACCACTTCGCTTTTCTGCTCAAGCACTGCATAGAGACCCGAAATCTAACTCAAGTCAAAAAGCTCCATTGCCTCATCATCAAGACCTTTGCGGATGCTGAACCTTTTCTTTACAACAACCTCATCAGCGTCTATGCTGGATTGGGCAGTCTTAGTTATGCACGCTATGTGTTTGATATTATGCCGGAACGAAACATTTTCTCGTGGAATGCTATTCTTTCTGCTTATTCGAAATCTGGGTTTCTCTCAAAAATGGAAGAGATCTTCAATGTCATGCCCACCCGAGACGTGGTCTCTTGGAACTCACTTCTTTCGGGCTACGTGTGCTATGGCTCTTTTTTTGAGGCTGTTAGGACCTATAACTTGATGTTCAGAGAAGGGGTTGTTAATTTGAATAGAATAACGTTTACGGCTATGCTTGTGGTGGCGTCAAATCAAGGATGTGTTGATTTGGGTAGACAGGTTCATGGGCATGTTGTGAAATTTGGACTTTGTGGTAATGGGAATGTTGTGGGTTCTTTGTTAGATATGTATGCAAAAGTGGGGTTAGTTTTTGAGGCGAAACATGTTTTTGATGAGGCTTCTGACAGGAATGTGGTAATGCATAATAAAATGATAGCAGGGCTCTTGCGATATGGAATGGTAGAGGACTCAAAGAGGGTGTTTGAAGGTATGGAGGAAAGAGATTCTGTTTCATGGACGGCAATGATTACAGGGCTTGTACAAAATGGAATGAAGAGAGAAGCTATTGATTTGTTTAGGGAGATGAGGCTAGAAAGATTGTCAATCGATCAGTATACATTTGGCAGTGTGTTGACTGCTTGTGGGGGGATGATGGCCTTGAGAGAGGGCAAGCAAGTCCATGCTTTCATAATCAGGAGTGATTATCAGCATAATGTCTTTGCTGGTAGTGCTCTTGTTGACATGTACTGTAAGTGTAGAAGCATACAATATGCTGAAGGAGTTTTTGATAGAATGAAACAAAAGAATGTTGTGTCGTGGACTGCTATGTTAGTAGGTTATGGCCAGAATGGATTCAGTGAAGACGCTGTTGTGCTTTTCATTGACATGCAGAGAAATGGGATTGATCCTGATGATTTTACTCTTGGGAGTGTAATTAGCTCTTGTGCAAACCTGGCAAGCTTAGAAGAGGGCATGCAATTTCATGGTCAAGCACTGAGTTCTGGCTTAATTAGATTTATAACCGTCTGCAATGCACTTGTTACTCTATATGGAAAATGTGGAAGCATAGAAGATGCTAATCAGCTATTTGAAGAGATGAATTTCAGGGATGAAGTCTCTTGGACTGCATTAGTTGCTGGGTACGCACAATTTGGAAAAGCCAAAGAGACAATTGACTTGTTTGAAAGGATGCTGGACAATGGTTTGAAACCTGATGCAGTTACGTTCATTGGAGTTCTTTCAGCTTGCAGTAGAGCTGGGTTGGTGGAGAAAGGCCAACGGTATTTTGATGCAATGGTAAATGAACATGGTATAGCTCCAGTCTCTGATCACTACACATGTATGATTGATCTATTCAGTAGAGCTGGAAAGTTAGAAGATGCCAAAAGTTTCATCAATAAGATGCCTTTCCATCCTGATGCAATTGGTTGGGCCACTTTACTGAGCTCTTGCAGACTTCATGGAAACATGGAAATAGGGAAGTGGGCAGCTGAATCTCTGCTAGAACTAGAGCCCCAGAATCCTGCAGGCTACATTTTACTATCAAGCATCTATGCTGCAAAAGGGAAATGGAGCCACGTGGCTCAACTCAGGAGAGGAATGAGAGAAATTGGAGCCAGAAAAGATCCAGGATGTAGTTGGATAAAATATAAAAACCAAGTCCACATTTTCTCAGTAGATGACCAGTCAAGTCCATTTTCTGATCAAATATATGGTAAGCTGGAAGAATTGAACCAGAAAATGATAGAGGAGGGATACGTGCCAGATCCAAGTTCTGTTCACCATAATGTTGAGGAGTCAGAGAAGATCAAGATGCTTAATCACCATAGTGAGAAGCTTGCGATTGCATTTGGATTGATATTTGTTCCTTCAAGCCTTCCAGTACGAGTAGTTAAAAATCTAAGGGTATGTGGAGATTGTCACAACGCAACTAAATATATTTCTAAGATCACTCAAAGGGAGATACTTGTCAGGGATGCTGTCCGATTCCATTTGTTTAAAGCTGGATCATGTTCTTGCGGAGATTTCTGGTGATACCAGGCTGCTGCTGAGGATCCTAGGATTTCAAATTTTCTAGGGTCAATTACTGGACTCAAGAATAGAGTGGAAAGTCAGTCTCTGCTTCACGGGCATAACAGTGGACCACAACCTTAAATTATTAAAGTAAACGGAAAACAGCAAGGACTTAAGCTCAAGTTACAGCCTTGATCTCTCTCTCTACCTCCCACCTTGAAAAATCTCAGCATGCTAGTGAGTATCATGTCAGCTGTGTTTCATGTACTTCTATCAGCCCTTACAACATCGGTGTCCTCCTATTTACTGGCTTTGCCTTAATGATTTTTTAGTACACTTATAATCTTTTTCTTACTTCAACATTTTATGTCATAAGAGATCTGTTTTTAATGGACTCGTGGGAAAATGCAGCAGGTCTAAGATTTTACATTGATTGTAGTGAGGGTTAATAGTTAACAAAAGATCATGAAGCACTTTATGAATATTGATGTGTATATTGACTTGATATGAAAGATATAATTGAATGAAGAGCACACTGTAAAAGCAGTTGTTTTGACTATTTATGATACGTGAGAAGTAAATCTGAAGATCTATTAGTCTTGTTGTAGATCATCATTCATAATCTCCTGATATTCCAATGGACTTCTCTTGATTTTTTTGCTGGTTCTGCATCAGGTTCAAGACATGTTATATCAGAAATGCACACATTATTGTGTTCAGCATGTGACTAGTGCAGCTTAGGAGAATTACCTGCAATTGACTACAAATTCCGGCTATTTCTTCTAATGGAGCCCAATCACCAAAGTTTCTCTCTACGAATTGATAGGCAATGCCGCTCTTAGCGCTTCCAACAATAAAAAGTCCACCCTTTATTTCTCCTTCTCCTTTGAAGTTTTGCTCTATCCCCAGTGCTTTAGCACGCTTGTAATTTGCAATAGCTCGTCGATTGAATAGAAATCCTGATAAGAATTTGTCTTTGAGGAGTTGTCCACCACCAAGAGCTTTAAAGAATTCCATATTCCTGTCAAATAGTACAACACCACCCCAATATCGAGGCCAGAAGTCTTGTACCTGTATGGCAATGGTAAGTATCAATGGAAGGAGTTGATTGTAGTCCAAGCAGCTGAAAGTTCACTTTGGTACCTCGGATTCTATATGTTCATGGAGAACTGCAAATAACTGAACTCCCATTCCATCAAATATTGGTTTTTTGGCATAAAGCTGGTGAGCTTCAGCTCTGCACATGATGCACCTGTTATAATATTGGGAAATCAATACATCATTTGTTACAATTTGAATCATAGTTAATAAGATGTTAAGTTTATCTATTTGTGTTTTTTATACTACCAGACATACAAGTCTTATCTATTGCTCTAAAATTGATGGTTTTCCGATATCATTTCCTATTTATTTCCACCACCTTTTATTGTTTATGCACATTTCAGTGCGTAAGGATGTTACAATTGAGAGATTTACATTTGTAGCTGATATGACTAGGTATCATGTTCACTAGAATCATGCCAAAAAGCAGAAGAATGCTTACCCAGGCCGTCGGATGCATAGAAACACAGCTGGTTTATCACGCCACAGTGCTGAAACCTTCAGCGGAGGTGTTTTGGTTTTGACCAGACGCTGCGTGCCAATCTTATATTCAGGAGTCAGTTTCTGTATTAATATGCCTTCAATGGAAGAATAAGGTGCAACCACATCAACTACTGGAGGAGGTTTTATGCAACCACAAACTCGAGGCTCAGGAGGCCCTGCTGAAACTATCCCTTTAAACATGTGTTCATCTTTGGTCTTCATATCAGCTTGCGATTGGTCCCCTGATTTGTCATCAAAATAGCTTCCTTTGTTAGGTCCTGATTGCAACTTCACGGCTATGATTGAACCAGAGCTCTTGAAGATATTATCATCATTAGCTGTTTTTTGGGACATCATTTTCCCTGATAATGAATTTGATGTGGGCTCTGCACATGCACTAGTTCTATTCGAGAAACGGACATAGTGACCTCTCTTCATTCCAAACTGGGAAGTTATGTCTTTGTTGCTTAAACTAAGAAGCTCAGGCAAGCATTTTCCAGAAGCCTCTAGCGCATCTCCGTATTGGATTAGTGTTCGGTCATGCAGGTATGTTCTGATTTCCAGTGCATCCTATATTGAGAAAGAGAAGCTCAAAGACACAAATTATGATAGGAAACAATTACTTTTGAGGATAATAAATTTATTGCCATTCTCATTGAACAACCAAAGTTTGGTAAACACAGAAAGGAGGAGAACACTAGTTTAATGAAATTAAACCTTTTGTTGCTGTGTCATGTTCAGTGCATGCATATCATCCGAGTTCATAAGTTTCAAGGTTGGCACATCATCCCAACCTTCTTCTAACAGCATTGGAAGCAGTTGTTTCAAAGCTCCATTTCCTACAAAGTCTTCCATTGAATAGGAAGCCATGCTCTTCTGCAACACTGACTGATATAAACTCTTACTGATGACAAAGGCTTGGATCTATGAAGAGTATTCTTGTTTTAGGTGTACTACTTGGGACTAGATGTCCCCTTATCAGTAATGGGCAGAGGTGCAATAATTTACAGCCTAACCTCTTAGTTTCTTATTTAAGGTCGCTCTCGAGACATTTGAGAAAGACCTCCCATATCATGTCTTTTGATTTGACAATTTCTTTATTGCAATTTTTGATTGCTTATTCATCAGGATGTTTAGACTTTGCTTGTTTTGGATTTGTATGTTTGAATTAATCTTAATCATGTTAGTTGTCTTTTACTGTACAAGTTATTGAATAAGAAAATTATATTTATATGCAATTGGGGAAGGGATCTTGTTGTTGGAGAAGCCGACATCAATAGCTAGTGAATGGAGATCTTGTAACAACAGGAAAGTTTCATTGGTACTGCCGGCTCAAATGAATTTATATTAAAGCAATTTGCTGGTCAGCATTGGATAGGACACCAGAAGCTTAAAATATATAATGTCAGCTTTCTTCAGCAATCACTAGGAATTGAACTATAATATTAATTATCAAGCACCTGAGAAATTTTATATGAGTCAAAACAAATTGGTAATCATGGTGGCTATTTCTGAATGCTGATACTGCCGGCCATTGCCAAAGGCAGTATTCATTTGTCCAGTTCAATACTGCCCAGTTCTTCCCACATATGTTTGTTGTAAATTTCAGAAAACTATTTGTCTTATAGTTGAGAACGTTCAATCTGGTTGCTGCATTAATAAATTTGTGCTCTTGTTCCATGGCTGTAACTAGCTATGGAACCCAGTATTCCTACAAGAATCAGCTTTATCTGATGCTGACTTTGATATGGACTTACATGAAACAAAGCTCTTAAATTCTGAACCAATATGTTCAGAACAAAGCCAAGGTATTGCAACAATTGGTAGTTCTCAATGAAGACAGAAGTAGGGAAGGAAAAAGTTCTTAACATGCTAGTTCTTCTACTTTGTAAATGAGTTGTTAACTCTGAGAAACATAGGTGATCCTCCTATGTGCAATATTTAATACAATGTTTCAAATAGTGTACTGCAGGCTACACTGCGGCTGCGGGCAATTGCGGATTGTGAACTCAATTTCTGGAAATCATTGTATCAGTCTAGAATGCAACCGCAATCTAAAACCAGGTCCAATACATAGTTTCCTTGGCTATCAAACCAGGACAAATAATTGTTTCCTATGATCATTGGATGGTTCTGAGACGGGAAAGAAACAATGTCATTCATGTTGAGATTTGTCAAGAAAAAAGGTATGCTTATGTTACTGCCAAATGGAGCTGGAAAAAGAACAGAACCATTGATCACACTCTAACAGATATGAGGCAGCAGACAAGATCCAGTCCAGTTTTTCATTCCACAAACATATATTTATGCTCAAGGCAAGTAAAATATGGAAAACATCTTGGGAATGCTCTTGTCACATAAAATTTGGAAAATTACCCAACTATGCAAACAAGACCAATATAAAAAATGGTATTGCTTCTACTGTCGTAACAAGAACTAAATGGCCAAAATAACATGTCTAACATCTAGAAAAGTTACACAAGAACCAAAATAGTTGGAACATGACGGGAGTGGGATGGAGAAGTTACCTCCAACCACAAGCAATGTTTCAGTATTTCTTTTTCAGTATAGATGCAATCAGTCTTCTTACTTGATTGCAGGTTCATTCTCTTGGCTTTCAATACTTGAACAAGTCACAAGCAACATACTTTTAACTTGTTTAATGTCAAATAACTTTAAACTCCTTAGATTTCTCATATGCATAACTGCTGTGGAAGTTACTGTCACCATTTCCCATTCAGCAGCTTCAGCACTCTTCTTCAAGCTTTCCATCTGCAAATTTTTTTACTAGGAGTTGTGTTTCATTGAAAACATTAATTTCTTTTTCGAGATTACTAGTATAGGTTCAACTCCAAGGAAATATCGAAAAGATGAAAGATTAAGACTATACAATCATTGATGCACCCACCAAACCAACTACTTCACAAACTAGCACCACGGCATTCACACATGCTTATGTTTTGACTACACTCGAGTATAGAATTCTACCAAGATGTACAGGAGAAGAAATTTATAGCAGGATTCTACACAGTTGAGGAGTATATAGTGGATGTTGGAATCTTGTTCAAATGCTTCAAAATTTTCTCTGCTATCTGCCTTGTATGACCACCTCCATGATGGAAAGCACTGATCAAAATGGCAGGCAATAGCTTATCTTGTGATATGTCTGAAGCAGACTTGTCCCCACCTTTCATCAAGAATCTCTCAATGACCCAAAAGGACTTTTGTCTCAAACCTTCCCCATTATGTTCTTTGACAACATTGAGAATATATTGTATGGCATTCACTTCAAGAAGCATGTTTACACTCTTGTCCACATCGACTTTTTCGTCTAACAATGTGCATAGAGCTGACAATGAAGCTTCAACAACCTCAGCATTGTCATGATGCAGACAGGCTAACAACCTCTCCACAGCGTTTACTTCAAGCAAACAGAATGTGTTTTCTGAAGAACACTCTCCTCTGTGAATCGGACAGACTTTTACTGTTTTCTTCTTGGACGAACCTAAACATAGTAATCTCTGCAAGAGGAAGAGTCCCACTGAGTTGTTTCTTCTGTTAGTCGGTGGCCTTGATAAATTTATCGACTCTGAGGATAGGTTCTCCAAGCCAATTGCTGAGAGCCTCTGAACTTCATCACTTGATGTTTTCATTAGCAGCTCTGTGAATACTGATGTGAAGTTGTAACTTCTTGCTAGGTATAATATCTGGGAATCATGAAGTGTTGTTGTGAATCTAACTAGGATGCCTACTAGGCCTTCTAAGTAAGGAGTTGCAAACCTGCCTGTCTTTGTCCCAGTTTTTTGAATTTCATTGATTGTTGCTAGGATTTTTGGAACAGTGTCCTTTCTTATAAGAAATAGATTGAGTGTAAGATTCTGGTGTGGAAGTTTAGCCAGAAATTTAGCTGAAACTGCCTGCTTCTCTGTGAATGTTGTTGCTTCATTTTGGCCCAGGATTAAGTTCTCAGGTTGACCATTGATCTTGCATAGTCTCTCTATCAGAATGTGCCCAATATAAGGTGAGAGGGAAATCAGTAACTTGATTGCTGTAATCACAAGCTCCTCATGAGGATTATTAAGAAGTTCAATCAGTGTGTAGCTTGCTTCAGTCTCTCTGACAGCCGAGGTGATTGTGCCCATTGACTTGGGAGACTTAGTAAGGCATAGGAGGACTCTTATGAGATTGATGTTGAGTTCTTCAGGATATGAATTCCCCACCATGTCCATGATGTTATGCACAACATAATCTGAATTTAGTCTGTAACCATAAGTCTTAACTTGGAAGTTATCAAGCTCAAATCCTGCCTCAAATATGTTTGCAAGTACAGCAGCAGCTTCTTCTTTTGTGTTCATTGGTTCATCATAGATTCTTCGCATGAATAACTCTTCAACCATAGTTTGCACAATTCCTGCTTTCACAAGTTTTTCAGCATTAGGATGGTAGGATGAAATTTGTGCTAATGCTCTAAATGCAGCTCTCCTGCTTAATGTGTTTCCGCTGTGTACCATTTTGATGAGGGCTGGAGAAGCATTCTCTGCCACAAAAATTTTGCTGTCATGTCCAAGAGCAGTTTCTCCAAGGTAATTTGCCATTTCCATTTGTGTCTCCTCTGAACCTGTATAAATATATCAAAAGCTATTACATTTGACTATTCATTTGCTCTTCTACAGTGGCCCAATTTTAATATATTCGGAACTTGATCTCAAAGTTCTAACCATTACCGTCAGTAAGATGATTAAGAAGGGGTTTCAGGAGTCCATTTTCTGCCATGCATTTGATATTTTCTGGTGAGATTTCCAGGTTCTTTAAGATTTTGTCTGCTTTTTCTGAAGAAAATGCATCAACATACTTGTTGTATTTTGTTCTAATCAGCATCAGAATCCCTCCGGTAGTCTTCCCAATTCGCTCACATGCTAATGGAGATGTTGAAATCTCCACCAACAACATCAATGCTGCATGTGTTATGGGTTCATAGCCACTAGACAGCAACTTGAATACTGTTGAAATATCCATGGCATTCACAATCATTTCCTGCTAATAAAAAAAAAAGACAATAGAAAGAAACCAACTTAAGATAACAACTTCACGGCAAATTTTTCCATGGACTTGAATGGCTTCTGCATTACTTTGTTTCTGTTACCAAAGTTCCTAATAAAGAAAACGACCTTAAGGGTATGTTTTAACTTGATTATATTCTGAAAACACAAAATATGCACACATGTCATATCTTTAAAGAAATTGAACCTTGCATTCTTCATTGTCTTCTGCTAACTGCCTCAACAATTCCAGTGTTGCACATCTAACATTTCTGTCTTTGTAGCCCATAAACTTAACAAGTAATGGCACTATTCCTCCATTAAAAACTTGAACCTTATTGTATATTTTCCTTTTGCAAATGCCTTGTAAATCTATTATAGCTTCAAGTATCATAGTAGCTGAACTAGCTAAAGACAATGCTGCAAGGGAAACCTTAATCCTTGCTGCTTCATTTCTTTCTATCCACTCCTGTATTGTAGTCTTCAGGGCCATATTGGTTGCAAGTGATCTAGTAGACAGCTTTTGTCCTGTGACTGGACAAAGAATGTCTCTCAAGTCTCCAAACTCCTCAAACAATTTTTCAATTGCCTTCCTTTCACAGGTCACTCCAGTTTCTAAGGTCACCGGATCTTCCATGATCTGCTTTGTTAAAGGGCAGTAGAAAGTATCATATAGAGGTTCTATGTACTCAGGAATCTGTGGCAATGAACTTGATGATCCGCTACTACTGTGCTTCCTCTGGCTGATTAGAGTGGTACTTTGCAGAAACTCAATCAACTGTGGCTTATCCGACATCTCAGAATTATAACTGGAAATTTCAGAACTTACAGGATAGAGGTCTATGTCTGTTGATGAAAACTTTTTCTTTGTTTCTTCATCTGAAAATGACTGCTGATGTTCAAGCTCTTTTGTATCAGATACTTGAATTTCTCTGACACAAAACTGAACAGTCCGCATCTCATTAGAAAGTGACCCGATTGCAACTCCTGCATATTTTTGGTCCTGAAATATGGATGAAGGTATCCAGCTCAAGCATTCTCCCATGTTTTTTATCTCTCCTTCTAGCAGTAGTATGATGCTTTTCACGTCAAAATCAGAATTCGAGTTAGAGGATCTTTGGTACTTGTCCGCAAGATCACTGACAACATGTATGCTTCTTGTTAGGGACGCAAAAATATCCATTGTGTTTTCAGGAGCATGTTCAGTTGCTTGCAACTCCACAATGGCTGGACATGTTCGATAGAGATAGCAACTGATTTCTGCAAAGCTTTCCTGATGTACATCTATGCTTTCCAAAGATTTTATGGTCTCTCCAATCGACTTCAACAAGGCTTCTGCTACTCTAGCAGTCCTTGCTTCATCTTTGCTGAGCTGAAGAAATAACAAAAAGCTATTAACTAAGGTACATCTACTTACTGTTGAAAATTTTTTCAATGTCTGAATTGAATGTAAGGTCGATTTGTAAACAGTTATCCATCGAGCAAAATGCTTGAATTATCATGTACGGAATCTATTCTGAAACCTTATTTACAAGTAGGAATTGAACTCACAGCCTCAGGTGCTTCATTGACAAATCTTCGATTCTTGAAACTTATCATTTCCTGCATGATTATTGGAACAAATGAATTTAGAATGCATGACTCTGATCGCATAAATTCTACAGAAGATGCAATTCTACCTAACACAGACTTGAATGATATTGGATTAGCTTCATTCAACATCATGATGATGATTAAATTTGGCAGACAAATGCCCCCTAAACATTAAATTCCCCAAACTATTTCTGCTGATAGTACTAGACCATGCTCTACATGTTTCTTATCTAGTTTTACTTCCATTGGTGATATAGGAATCAAATTGCACATTCCTGGTTCTGAAATGGAATGCAAATACCTTAAATTAACTGAACATGCACATCCACAGATTTGATATGTAGAAGATCATGCAAATTAAAGGTTGGGAGGATCATGATAACTGTGAAATATAGAGTAGAGAGATGTTCTTGAGAGGCTCATACAGGCATCTAGCTGGAGCTGCTTGGTGGTTCCAACGTTTTGCTCGTATGTGCACTTGACTGATTCTGCACAAACTGAAGAAGCAGCTCAATCTTCTTGGAGAATTCATTGGAAGACCTCCCAAACAATTCATTGTTGAATCAGTCTTCAACTTTTATATGTAAAGTTTTTGTTTTTTTTGGTATAATTCAAGTGCAAGTCACTGATTGAATACTTGATAAGAGTGGTTTAAAGTTGCTTTCACATTTTTCCAAAGCAGCAACTTCAATCTTATATGTCTGCATCAATCTATGTTTCTGCTATTGCACACTTCAGCAGATGGAACATGTGCTTGACTTATGAACTCCAATCAAAGATAATTTACTTCTTTTATACTACCACTTTCTTTAGTTTTTCATTATAAACTCTAGAAAAACTTTTTGATTCAAAGTTAAAACTTGCAAGTTTTACTTATTGGTGCAGACACAGGTAGGACTAAAGTTTGTGTATCATGTAATATTTCCATTGTTTTACTATATAATATATCGGTGTGGGGTCGGACTCGAAAAGTCTAAAAACCCGAAAAAAAGATTGAAATTTAATCAAATTTCAGACTAGACTCTAATTTAATTAAAATTTTTTGTTTTGGGGCTAATGCTATCTGACTAAGTAGGCACTTGCTATTTGCAGTCTTGTAGAAGTCAAGAGTAGTTCATTGTTTGTCCAATGTTTTGAAAAAGCAGTTAGCTTCAATTATACTTTTGGATGACTTTAGTTCCTAAGATCAATAATTAGAGATCATCTGTCAGGTGGTGGATAAACCTCCTACATTTAATGGGTCAAGCCTTAAATTTTTTTAATATTGATTAGTTTGAATTTATTAGTAATTAAAAATTGAACTAATTTGGTCAATTTAACCTTAAAAATTTTGAACCGATCATTTATTAGTACAGTATACTTCAATAACCTCTGTTATTAAAAATTGGTTAATTAATTAATTAATTAATTGATTTTTGTAAATTAACCAGTTTTCATAAACTAGTTAATTTTTTTTCTAGTAGTCTCCTTCTTTAATTAAACTTTAACTTCTTCGATTGATAGAGATAGTCTACTTCTTCAGTTTTATTTTAAAATTTTAATTTTTTCAATTTTATTATATATCGGTTTTATGACAGTTCAAATATCGGTTAAACTTTTAAATCTTAAACCTTTTTTCTTATCAATTTAATTTTTCAGATTGATCTTTTAAAATTTAATTATTTGATTTTAATCATAGATTTATCCATTTATTTATTCAAAATATATAATTTATAAATTATTGTATGTATTTGATAATTTATTAGGTTTAATAATAATATTTAAGTAGAAGTTCCACTGATATGCGGAGTTTGGAAACGTAAAAAAGTAAGCAATCATTTTCTTAACTGTATGTTAGAGATAATTAAATGTGTTCATTTTTAAAAAATAACGAATATAAATTTGGGATACAAAAATTAAAATTCT
>JANZXR010000001.1:1049752-1060423 GCA_027575705.1 Erythroxylum echinodendron
AATAATATTTAAGTAGAAGTTCCACTGATATGCGGAGTTTGGAAACGTAAAAAAGTAAGCAATCATTTTCTTAACTGATAGAGAGGGTATGTTAGAGATAATTAAATGTGTTCATTTTTAAAAAATAACGAATATAAATTTGGGATACAAAAATTAAAATTCTTATTGATCAGATAATTAAACGTGTTCATATTTAAAAAGTAACAAATATAAATTTTGGGGTATTGAATTAAAATTCATATTTTTTATTATTCTTTTGATTTGTTCACCTACTAATGTCCTAAGTTGACTAGAAATTTATTTAACTTATACCTAGTTGGAATTATTGACAAAGTCATGTCAAGATCATCAATCATAACATGTCATACTTCAAAAAGAAATTAATTATTGACTTGACTATTGAAGTTTCGGAAATTAGGTACTTTGATTTGATCCCACAAATTCCAAATTAACTAGATTTGTGACGTGATTTCAATATTAGAAATATTAATGAATTGGATTGAGCCCGACCTCAAGTTACGGTAGCCTATGGCCTGAGCTATAGCCTGACGAGTTACAAGTGAGCAGGGCGTGATGTCCTTTTGGAATAACAATGGGACTACGGGTCATAGTCGGCCAGTAACCCGATTAACGTGAGCCAAAAGTAAGCAATGGACTGATTTTATCATCCCTAATCAATATAATAAATTAGCATGATTTTCCTGATTATTTTAGATTATGCACTTAAGATGGTAATAGGTAGGACTCACTCAAGCCCAAACTTAGATCACTTTAACTAAACTTCGGGCCTAACCCCAGACAACGGGTTAGTGGGTTCATGACCAAAGCAGCTTGCCTAAATTGTCCATTTTTAAATTAAAAATATAATTTATATGTGTTGAATCTGAAAAACTTAACTAAAAGCTTGATTTAACAAATTCTGATCTAAGGCCCATGTCAAGACCCAATCAACCTAAGCCTAGCTCATTATCGCAAGGGTCAAGACAAGCCGGCCCAAATGCTACCTTTCTACATCTTACATGCAATGCCGTTGAGATTCTGGAAACCATTAAAGGTGACACCTTGATAGCTGGAAATGCCCTCCTTCTCTCATCATTTCAACCATATCTCTGCCACCGACTTGGAATATGTAAAAAACTTCCAAAAAAACTTTGTTTAGGATAAGATTGCATATTATTGGATTCAAATTCTGCAATTCTACAATACATTGAAATTTATTTCGAGATGCAAACTGGCCAGTCCCACCGGTCTGAATAGCTCGGCCAAATCATCAAAACGATGTCATTTTTCCCGAGGCCACAAATCGAGTCCAACTGGGTCTGAGCCACACCTGATCCTTTGCCAACCCCAGTTTCATTTGTGCCAAGTAAAGGAAAAAGATTACAGGGACTTTCAGAAGATGATTACAAGAAGTCATTGAAAAAACTGGAATTGTATTATTTTATCTTCTTGTGTATACATTGGGGAACTTGATACAATAGCATGTGGAAGCAAAACATCTCACACTATCTGATGAAAGAATCATAAGAGAAAAAGAATTTACCAAATACAACTGGCGGATCATCCACTAGGGAACTTCTTAGTGACCCTGCATTTTCATGGTGATCTATCAACCATGTAATCTCCAGAGATGCAGCTGCGTAACGACTATTTTAACTGCCAAAATGACCTCATCAACATGGCATTGGATTCCCAGACCACCATAGCATTGATTTGGTTCCATCTTTTGCATAAAATGGATTCACCACATCTTGGTTAATGGTAACTTAACGGTTAGTCTCCGCTACCATGACATGTTGCATCATATTATTTTGTCGCATATCCTCCCGAAAGTGAAGCTGCAAGACACAGCCAAGACTCAAGTATGCGGGACAGTATATAGCATTTCTCCTGCCAAAACTCAAAATGCTCTCTCTTTCAATGTATCTACAAAAGTATCCGCTGGATGCCACTTTCAGGCAGCTCCAATGGTCCAACCTGAGCTACTTCTTTTGTCAACTTGTGCTCTTGAAGAGTTGGATATAATTGTGCAACCCCATGCCCATCGAGCCACCCAAATTCTTTTGTCTTGCCATTGAATGACTTCTCTTTTGTATCCTGAGATAAGTGTCGATTTATGTGTATGGCTCAAACTAGATGATGAAATATTCAGATTCCAGGGCACTCAGACTAGTTGAAGAAATAGGGAGATTCCAGGACATCCCTGAGATCGAAATCTCCTCGCTCTGGAATGGGTGGAAATACCAATTTAGGAAATGACTTCTGAAAACCCTTCAGCAACTGCAAGTACAATAGCAGCATCAATGAGATGCTAACGTTTAGCCCATAAAAATTACGTACCAGAATTTAGATAAAAATTCCAAAAACACAACATATGACTAGGCTGCTTTGAATATGATCCTGCAGATATAAACAGCATCCACAGGATCAACTATTATCAATTAGATTGAATTTATTCGACCCTAAAAGGGGTGTGTACCAATCACTAAGATCCTGTATTTGCTATTCTCGTCCAGTCCTTAGCGACAGAATAGGAAACATCCAACTTCATTCACAAGATGGTTCTCTAAGAGAAGGTCAAATGCTTTCTTTATTAGCATAATGAAGACATGCAAGTAAACAGCTCCTGTTGGCAAGTCTCATGCAAAATTCAAAAAGTGGCAGGAAACACTGGTGAAATGCAAGTCCCAACCATTTTCATAAACAAGGAAATTTATTGAAATATTCTACAGGAAGAATTCCAGTAAATAGATGAAAATACATTACATTCTCCAGTACTGGTGCCTCGTATAGTTCAACAAACTTTTCTCTGAGTATAGCGTTCATTTGGTCAACATCACATGCGTGTGTCCAGTATGAATCATGAACACCTGAAGTTACAGAACATAAAAAATAAAATTTCCAGACAGATTTAAATCACCAATTACCACAAAGAGCAAAGGAAAGCCACCAGGACGTCACAAACCTGCAAACCTTAAACCTGCCTTCTTGCAAGCAAGAGCAGTCATCATCATATGACAGCCATCAAGCGAGTGAACAAAATTCGGGGGGAAAGCTGTTTTTTGTCGCTTGACCATGATCTAGGTCAATCAAGAAACAATGGATAAGCTATTAAATCTCATTAAACAAGGAACATGATCTTACATTCAGTTAGTAATATAACAAAAAAGTGCCATTTGGTTCATAAAAAACAAGCATAGACAAACAGCATAGATCACAATAGATAGAGGGTCTATTCATAAATTTGTTTCAACAGCTTGATTACCAGCAAATATTACAAAAGAGCAAAATAGTTACCTTGTCAGTTTCTCTTTGTAATGCCAAAACCTGAAGAGAGGTCTTAACCTACATGAAAGTTTAAAAAACAAAAGTGAGGAAGAAGCAATTCATTCTGTGACAAAGGTAAATTTTGGATTTATTTGAAAGAGCAAAATTGAATGAAGATCTTCAATTTCAGAGTTTTATTAATTTCCAGGACATTACAAGATGTCTTCCCAATTGTCGATAGGGTTGTACAACAGGCAGCCCAAGAGGAGTAGTCCATCGAACAGGCTGGTTCTCTGAAGCAATCACCTGTTTATGTTTCAGTTTAGCAGTCAGAAATAGCATATCCTGCAGGATTAATTTCTATAAATTGTAGAGGTGAAGAGGTCTACGACACTCCCACATCTTAAAGTCTCAGATAATCTGCGAGCTAAGGGCCATAGAAATTCATAGGGGACATACACTATAGAAATGAAAAGTAAATCAAGGACACCTTTGCACATTCACCAAGCCATGCCATGATAGCTCTCGCACCTTCAAACATCTCTTCCAAAGCCTTCAACGTGGTCTGCCGTACAAGTAAATATTAATTTGTCTTGCATTATAGACATTGACAAATCTTATTTCAATTCATATTTCTTACTCTTGCAGCATAGCAAGATGCATCATACAACTCTCTATCATCTGCAATGGCACTACGTTCTTTTAATCTCCTTTTTATTTGGTCACGGGCACCGATATAAGTGACACCATACACTGATGTCATCACAGTCTGCTTCACTAATTTACGGTCCACCTAAGTTTTAGAGAACAACAATTAATCAAACATGAACAAAGAAACTAGGACACAAAATGTACTTATATTTTGCAGCTTCTCAAATTTCAGGCAATCATTCATGATGGTAATAAATCAAGCAAATACAACAGAGGTATCATGCATATCACATGACATGATTGACCAAAAAAAGAAAGTAAGAAACCTGATTGATTAGAAGTTTGGCATACAATGCATTAGTATTGGTTGAAGGATCTTTTTCAGCCTCTCTCTGCATGATATCAAGAACTCTACATCAAAACAGCAATTGCATCAGGTAATTTTGAGAAAATGACACTTCCAAACATTTCTAAGAAAATTCAAAAGCTTCATGAAACAGAAAAGGTGAATGGTCCAGAAACCAGAAAACAAGTATAAGCGGTTCATCAAAGAGACTAATATGAGATCAAACTAGAGTGTGATTCCATTATGGTTACATCATAAGCAAGCTAGCATCTAATTTCATTATCATGTATTGTCCAATTTTCAGGCTAAGCAAGCTTGACCGTACCATATTAATACATTTTGGGGGTAGCAAAATGATAGCATCCACACAGTGAAACAGTATTAGTTTCTTAGTACAATATGGAGGCCCCACCAACTTCAAATAACCCAATCGACCATAAGGAATCATGCACTATATACATATTGCCTACCTGGCAGCAATTCCCGAGTAAACATCAGCAGGTTTATCTCCCCCCACAAGATTTACTGCAGCTGCTCCCAACTGATGAAAGAACGTATATCACTTAAGTACAGCAATTAATGAGGTCTGGTAGATACGAAAAGAATTTCATAATAACCCGAATATTCAAAAGTTCCTTCAAGCTGAATAATGCAGTTAAGATTTTTGCTCCACTTCTCCAAAGCAAAGCAGACCAAAAATTCCTTTGAATCAAACAAATGCTAAACTGCGATCAAAAATTTCCCTCTAACATCTTTAACCAGGAAAATAACATTTTCACCAAGTACCAAATCCAACATGATAAATGCATCCGGATTAATTTCATTGGGAGGAATGACCATATTCCAATTGAAGCAGACAAAGTATTTACCTTATCCCTTCCAAGGGCAGCATAATGTTGCAAACCATTACATGATCCATCCTTCAAAATAAATAATAACAAGTAAGAATAATATTTAAGCAAACAAATAACATTACAAATTAGGTACATCATTTCTTAACCTGCAAAATTTAACCATACCATTTGTATTATAGGTGTCAACTTGGTTATGTTCAAGAACGTCAAATTTTAGCTTCAAATTACCTGGTGGACAGGCATATGTGAAATAGTGGTCTCCGGAGAGGAGCTTCGCAATGCTTCAGAGAGATTAATGCATGTGGCCAAGCATTGAAAAGGGTCCTCTGCATTCAACCACCAGCGTCTTCCTTCCAGAGGTCTGTCTGCAGAATCAAAAATATCCTCCAGATGATTTTCAGTAAATGCTATTCGACCCTCATTGGATAATTTGTCCACACCACCAGCATATAAATTTGCCAAATGTATCTTGAGCCAGCGTAGACCAGACTTCCCAAGAGGGCGCCCCTCTGCAAATTCCAGGATGCCCCGGCACATATCAGAACCTAGATGATTCAAATGGGGGTGCATGGGATAAGCACGACCACGGAAATCAATGTTGTGAGGATAATAGAAGCCTTCCTCATCCTTCAACTTTCGAGCCACCTGATCATATCAACAAATGCAGTAGTTACAAAATTATAGCATAACTAGTATATCAGCCTGATTGAGCTTATTATGAATTCTCTAGTTCACATCCATATGAATGTATTCTAATGAGAAGAGTTTTCCTTACAGCAAGTTTAAGTTCTACATCACACCGCTGTGAATGCCTCTCTTTATTTTCCTTCTTCACATTTTTTACTTTCCACTTCCATTTTCGAATTTCTGCTTCATCCTCTGAATCTGGTTCATCTGGAACCGCAATCTGTTATGTAACCAAACAAATAAAATTAAGGACATCATCTAGAAGTATACTAAAAGGAAAAATAATAACCATCAGCGAAATCATCATAGTGGAAGAAACTGTACAGAAGATATTACTTGAAGAAAATATCGTAACTAAATATTCTGAGTAACGAAAAGAGTTATAGTAAAAATTTCACAAAACTCACATCTTCTCGATTAACCAAGCCAGCTAGGCGACCACCATTAGCCCACATTCTGTCAAGTACAGCAAGTACCCTTTTGTTCACTCTCCATTTGGTACTTCCCAAAGTATTCAGGGCCTGATTTAAAAAACAATAATAGATCAGCGTAACTCAGCATGGTGCAATTATGAAGCTGGCCATAAAACCACCTCTCCTGAAAACATGGACTTTATATGTCCACCCTGTCAAAAGTTGTCCTGATACAGGACACTATATTTCAATTCTTGATAAGAATGAAGAGGTTGCACACTTAAGGTTGCTAGAATTTTGATTACAAACCGAAAAAAAAAGTCTAGGAACCATTCCTACAGATTACAACTAGGCATCACACTTCCTTAAGAAACTGTTAAATTTCAGAAAATTAAAATTTTCAATAAACTGAAGTTCAACCATATACAGAATAACTTATCAAGTTAGGACTGTATTAAGTATCACGATTAGACTAGGAATATTTCCTAATAAGTGCAAATTCATTAACCTAACTAATTCAACTATCAAGAAGACATTTATAACTAAAGAACCTAATAATTAAAATAAAATAAAATAGTGCATACACTGCTCACAAACAGTATATATGAACAAATGCAGCTCCATCCCTAAGTCAATTTCACTCCCCATCATTACACTAAATTAGGTTTTTGAATAATCTGCTCCTTCCCATTCCATAAGTAGGCCATAAGTCGGTTACCATCATGCCGACTGATTACACAATTAGAAAAGAAACAGACATATTGATTCTCAAACCTCATAGATTGGTTCCATTTGCTTTCTTTGCGTCTTTTTAAGCACATCGCGCTGTTGTTTTGATCCATGTATACGCATAACATATGATGGTAAAAACAAGTATGCACCTTGGTCATATCTGTCAAAAACATTAGCAGTTTATGATAAAAGAAATAAGGAAAAAAACAAAAGATTAATACCAAGCTAACCTTATCACTAGTCAGAAGAAATGTCAACCTAGCTCTCTCAAACAATTTGCAGTTAACACAAAGAGACTCTAAAGCAACAATAGGAACATGCATCCTTTTTGCATTGAAGGATAACTATATAGAGAATCACATTTTTAAACATAATAGTGAATATTAAACGTTGAGGTTAAAATCAGATATAAAACTCCGAAGAAACTTTGACACGAACTTGACATAAAAATATAATCCATACCCTGTCCAATTTACAGGAGGCAGTAGCATTGGCATGTATGGGATGACCATGTGCCTAGCCTGTTCACAAAAGAAAAGCAGCAGCAACAATGTAATTGATTAGCAAAGATGACTTTCAAATCTCACTTGCAGAAATATATAAGCACGTTCTACTTACAGATTTTTCTAGGCCTTTACGAACAAGTGGATCACACTCTATAACTCCATACCTCCGACTGAGCTTCCTAAGGAAGAAAAGGAGAAACAGATTAAAGATGATAACAATGCAGCCATGATAATCATGAAAGAGAGAGCCCATAGATCTAACTGCGATCCATTGCTGACATTCTTTAACGTGTGTGAAAATGCAGGACGAATATCAGGTGGATTGTCTCCTAATCGATCAGCCAGAGGTTGTATATAGGCTGTTTCTATCAACAGATGAATCAGTCGGCCGCCAACCTGAAAGTTGAAATCATCAGAATAATCTAACAACAGCAATGTAACTTGTACATTAATAACCACAGACATCACAAACCTTAACATGGACTTCCTGAGTCCATGGCAATGCGTCATCATGATGCGTCAATATTTGCCTCACTTGCTGAGCTTTTTGTTTTTTAATCAGTGTCGTAACTTTTTTCCTCAGTTTCTCCTGTTCTTTAGCCAAATTATTTGCATCACTGATCAAAACATCAGATTTTCCTTTGAGCTTCTGATCTTTTCCATTCTTCTTATTTGTCTTCCCCAAAAACCTGTGTATCCTTGCCTGATCACAATATAAGATGACAGCAGACAAGATACCACAGTAAGAATAACAAGGAGATGAGGTGCCCCTAAGGGGTGAGGGGAATGTGAAAACAACAAGAGTTCCACATGAAACTATGGAATGGAAGAAGGATCAGTAAAGTCAACAAGGAGAGAGGGGCCAAAGGTATAAGAGCGCAAGAGGCAGATTGGATTGGCTTGGTTGTAATTTGTTATAGATGCCACAATAAGAATAACAAGGAGATGAGGTCCCAGACGGTGAAACAAGGAGCAAATGTCAGTCTATTATGAAACTCAACAGAAGCTATCCTATGCCCACATCTATTGCTTGTTTCTAAACCTAAGCGGTAATGATAGAAAGAATACTAGGAAATTAGCAATGCCTAAAGCAGTTGTACGTTTTGTATCATGGATACTAGGCGATATAAATAATATATTAGCAAGGCTCATTAGATCATAGTAAAACTGTTTCAGCTGCCAAGTTCAACATCTCCCTTATTGTTATTCACCTCAAACAAAATATATATTTGCTCTCTAAGAGAATGACATAATAGTTTCTGATACTCATGCCCTTTCTACTCTTTGACATTAAAGAAAAAAATGGGAAAGACAATGTATAATCCAACAACCATCAAACTCTTCAATCATCGTATGTTAGAGATGAACTCTAATTCCGCAACACCTGTACTTTATTCCTATGCAGCAACAGAAACCTAATCATCATAGAAGGCTATTAAATAAATGGTAACGCAAAGTTTAAAGCTCACTGACCTCATTTTCAACTGCTTCACCGACTGCAGAAGCAGCTTGAACCACCCTAACATCCCCAGAAACTCCATTAGCCATTAAGAGTCCCATCAACTTATGCATAGTAATTACAGCCATCATTTCTGCCGGCAAGTCATTAAAATATGGTGCATGAGACGCCTTACCATCCCGCTTACAGAACTCTTGCTCCTTAATAATTGCATCCCTCAAAGGCTCAAACCAACCAAGAAACAAAGACTTCATGTAAGGCAAATTTGGTGCCAGCTTTTGCTCACACATGTCACTCAACAACTCCTGATACTCTTTTGATGCTTCTTGCCAGGCCTCTGTCTCCATCTTTATTTGCCTCCTTTTAAGTGCATTATACTTTGCGACACCCATACCCAACACTGTTGTTCTCTTTGGTTCTGGTTTCAACTGTGACTCCATTTTCTGTCGGTGTTTGTGCATTTCCTCCATCAATTCATGAATCTCTTCAGTCCCAGAAAGCTCAGATTCATCCGTCGAAGAAATCTCTTGTGTAGCCGCAGTACCATATCCTTTGAAGAAAGAAGGGCAACCAAAAGAGCTCATTGAAACGTTGGAGCTTGGTTCGCTAAAGTTTTGATTTTGGTATGACAATAATCCAACGAGACGAAATTCCTTAAATGGGTATCGATAAGTCAGACCTGTTTCGACCCCTGGAACTCTTACTTTCTCGAGAAAATTCAAGTCTTGGGAGGAACTCGAAGAAGAACACAACGAAAGCTTAAATTTATTAGCAGAAGCTCGTTTCGCTAACTTACTCAACATGTTTCCCACCGAAAAGCTTATCTACCGATCGATTTACAGATAATTCAACCGATAAATTACACGCAAAACACTGTTTTAAGTTGACATCAGGAAACGGAAGAAGATGGAAATGACAGAGCAAATTCTGAAGAATGAAGTGAAACAAGTTCGGAATAGAAGAAAAGCCAGAGACTGTGATCAAAATGAATTTGAAGCTGAAGAATTGTTAAGAAGAATTGCCGAAATCAGAGCAAAGCAACAGAGACATGGGCGTCCTGCAAGAGGCAGCCGCCTTAAACCCTGCTTAAACCTAGATCTCTCCGATTTTGTATCACCGTGGCCCATGGATTTCAGAACCGACCCATTAGGTGACCCGTTTTTTACCATTAATGTTATTGGGCCTATATCTTCAAGACTGGATTATTCGAAAGCCCAATTTGATAAGGTTCTGACCTTTTTGTACATAGGTTGTTCGAGGCTTTACTGGGCTCGGGCTCCCTCACCGAGGATTGAAATGATTTAAAGGTTGTTCGGGCTTTTATTGGGCTCGGGCTCTCTCACTGTGGATTGAATTGATTTAATTCTTTAAAAAATAATATTTATTTTAATTTATAAATTTAATAAACTTAAGATTAAATTAAAATATTTTTAAATTTTTATTTAATGAGATTTAATTTTAAAAAATTAATAAAAATATTCAATTAAATTTCTACTTGTAATTTTAATTTTATTTCTTTTAAACTTTATATTTGTAAGATGTATTCTCTTATTTACATATAGTACGTACACGTACTTTTAACTTAAAATTTTCAACAGAAAAATGCAAATATTGATAAAATATTAAATTTTGATTCTAATTTCTAATTTTTATTTCTTTATAATTATAATTATATATATATATATATATATATAATTTTCAACATAAAAATGCAAATATTGATAAAATATTAAATTTTGTTTCTAATTTCTAATTT
>JANZXR010000001.1:1060523-1074686 GCA_027575705.1 Erythroxylum echinodendron
ACCTAGGCTGGGACATAACACAAATATCGATTTATTCTAATCGGATATAAGATGCAGTTTCTTTCAAATCGAATCGAAACTTAAACAAGCGTAAATATTATATATGAGTAAATGAGCTATTTGAAAAAAAAAATAAAGATTGGGGCAGATGCCTGAAATAACTGCTAAGACAATCTATGTATATGTGTGTCAAAAAGTGCAGCTGGTTCAATCTAACTTATTCTTGAAATAAACAACCCGCACACATTTCCTTTTCTAAAAAAAATAAATACACTAAGTACTACACTTAGATTTATTAGATTTGTTGCTAAAATATCAGTATTAAATCGGAAACTCCAGGCAAACGGCTAGTGACCCAAAGAAACGAAAGAATTGATTGATAGTCCAAAGTCTCGATAGTTAGCTCTCGATCTTTTAGTCAAAAAACAACATCGATGAGGACGTGTTGGTGCGTTATTTTGCGGTGGGGATTGTAACTTTCCATATATATATATATATATATATATATATATATATATATTTGAAATATTCTCTTATTTCCTTTAAATCAAAACCTGAATTTCCCATAATTTTATCATGTTGGAAAATATAAATATTGATAAAACTCATTTTTAAATCTATTTTGAACCTTATACGAATAGGTAATCATTTATAAATTCCTCATATTACCTTTTTCTTTAAAAAACATAAATATTTATATCCATACATCTGTAGTTTTATAAAAATAAATTATTAAGAATTAAACAAATATGGCTTATTTAATAGTGAAAACTTTCAACCGGTTTGATTTAATTTAATAACTCTTGTTATTAAAAACTAATCAATTTATAAATTAATTGGCAAATTTTCATAAATTAATCAATTTTTATAAACTAAAATTAATTATTTAATTTTCATTTAAAAAACTCTTTTTTTAATTAATTTCAGTTCAACTTCTAAGAACAATCGTTTTTAATCATATTTCAAAAATTCCAATTTTTAACAAATTTATGATAGTACAATACGAATTGAACCTTTTAAACTTTAAGTCTCTTATCATATTAGTTGATCTTTTGATCAATTTCTAAATTATTAATCATTTTTTGTGAATTATTGCAATGGTTATTATTATTTTTTAAAACTTTCCCCTATCTAGTTACGACTAGTGTAATGAATCTCATATTGTACCGGCCAAAAACGATACAAAATGGAATGTTTCAGTATCGGGTCCAAATATTGGCCTATTTCGCTTGTTACTAGCAATACCGAAATTTTTAAAAAATCAAGGGCATTTATGTCAAAAATTAAAATTTTTAAAACACCCACCCCACGCCACCCAACTCTGCTGCCTTCTTCTTCCTCTGTTGATTTTTCCTCTCACACTCTCACACTCTTCTTCATCGTCACAATCTCTTTTTATTATTAATAATATAATATTTAAATTCATATAGTAAATAATAGCTATATTTTTTCTATAAATAATACTTTAAAATATGTTAAAATGAAAGTTAAGAGGCCTCAAATTTTTGTATCTCTTTTTAAAATTGTTAATATAAATATAACTATATTTTATTATTAATAACAATTACATATTAAAATAAATATATATTTTTTATTATTGAAAATTAAATATCAAGATAGGAATTTTATTTTATTCTTGATAATAATTATTCTTTTTATTTGATACTTTGATGTAATTCTTAGTTATTATATGATAAATTTGTAATATTTTAAATACTTTGTATTGTTCTTAATTTTATATTTCTATGATGATAAAATAATCTTTTTCATATTAATTATGATTATTATTTATATGTGGAATATGTGAAAGTAATATTAAGAAAAAAATAAATTGTTATTTTAAAATTTTACTATTATGATTTTTTGAGACAAGGTTGGCTTAAATTATACAGTGTAATATTGAAGAATTATTTTAGAATTTTTTAAAATTTTAAGGACTATTTTATAAATTTAAAAAAATACCCAAAATAGTACCCGAAATTGACCTATACTATTAGCACTTCACCTATTTTATCTAAGACTCCATCCCTTATTCAGGATAATCGGCTCACATAACCGAAGCCCCTTAAAACCTACACTCGTAAGAACAAATCTGCCATGTAGGCAAGTTTGTTATGAGGTAGTTATGAAGAGAGAATGTATAGAGAGGCAATATAGCTGAATATTCATAATAGGAAGGCAGTTCTTGTCATTGTGAAACCATTGATTAGACCTGGTTATACCAAGAGGGGGGGCTTGTTCCAGCAGTATCTATATTTCAAACATATCAATAATAAAATCTCTACAAAGTTCTTTATTAATTGGTGCTTTCATTGAGAGGCTAGAAAGGTAGAGATTGTATGCAAACGTGAATGAAAGCTAAATTTTCCGCATTGGAAGGGTCTCTTAGGAGCCCAGGAAGGAATGATTAAGTCACACGATTCCAATCTAAAAGACCTAAGGACATAGTTAAGTATATTGATGGCTAGCGTCAAGTCACTGGCAAAGTCCCAAAGCCTTTTATAGTCAGAACTGCGAGAAGATTTTCAAACTCTTACGACCAAAAACGTAGAGAAGTAGAGTGTGGGTGAAAGAGGAGTAGGTTTGCCAGTGCTACCCCAACTTGTGTCTTCTTCCTCTGGTGAGCAAAGACCGATAAATGGCACATATAGGTCGGAACCACGTCGACAGGAGGAGTGTACCATGTCCACGACTACAACGCATGCATGGAAGGAGTACAGAAACGTAACAAGACGAGTTGACCTTGTTTCGTTGAACAATGAAGATGTATTCACGTGGATCACGCGAGCCGAATCTTAATTCATGATCCACGAGATTCCTTATAAGCTCCGATTTTCTATGGTTTAGATATGCATACGTGAGCTTGATCCTTGCATGAGATGGGAACATTTCCAGCACTCCTTGTTCAACCGTTAAAGAGGAAAGGATGAAGGTAACCTAATCTAGCAACTCAAGTCGATAACCCAACGTGGGTCAGGGATGGGTACATTGACGAGTTTGAACACGTGGCTTCGCAAATCACCCATTTTCTTGAAGAGTGGTTTATGAGTTATTTTCTTGTTGGGCTCTGTGAAGAGATTAGGAATCGAGTCAGAACCCATGACCCATCATTCGATTGCTCACCGCCGCATGCAAGGTGGAAAGAGAGCTAATTGTAGAAGGGATAATCCGAACCAGCCAGTCAAAGCACAAGTCTGGAATCCCTCCTTCATGGTGGAGTTCTCGGCTTGGTACTCCCAATTTCCAGCGTACTAGTCAAACAAACAACAACTTTGTAAAACTGAGGGGTGAGGGAAGGGAATTGCTAAATAGAACCCAAAACACCATAGTTGATGGTAATAAATGAAATAGACCAAAATGGAAGGGAACAAGGAGCTTATCACATGAGCAACTTATGAAGAGAAGAGCTAAAGGGTTGTGTTTCAAGTTTGACCAAACTTTTAGTCCACTTCATCAATACCCAGATAAGGAATACAAGTTAATTATTTGGGAAGGACATGCAAAAGAAGATATTGTTAGGATATATATTTTGGCATTATTTATTAATTGGACATATAAGATATTAGTTGAAAATTAACTTGGATTCAAAAGATATTTGGATGATGGTTTAGTTGTGATAAAATTCTATTTTAAGTGAAAATCTTAGTTGAAGCTGGACTCTTGATTGTCGTAAGACTCTCATTGCTTGAGGGATTATGCAGATATCCTATCCACTGTAGAAGTTGATTTTCACCGTGAGTGTGCAGCAACAGAGTTTATGTGTGTATAAGGCATAGAGTTTATGTGAGATAAGGAAACGTTGAAGTATGCATTAATTGTCCATTTGGTATGCATTAATTGCTTATTGGGAAACGCATATTTCAAGTTACATGTGTGGCAACGTAAAAAAAGTGTGGTGATTATTTTGGTTAAAGGTGAATTTAGGGTGTCAGGGGAATAGTGGATATCTAAAGCTAATCTCCAGTGATTTTGTCCTCATCTCCAATCTCTAGAAGAATCCCATCTTCAACGTGATTGTGTTTAATGGAGTGGACGTGATTGTGTTACATTAATTAAAAAAGGTAAAGATGGCATGTGTGTGTGGCTTTGAACGAAAAGGAGCGTGTATGTGTGCAGCGTGAGTTAATTGTGGATTTGAACAGATATTGAGGTGTGTGCATGTCTAATTGGAACCTACAGTGGAGAGGAGTTAATATATTACGTTGTGGATGTGCTCTTAGGAAAAGTGAACTTCTCTGTGCAATGCATCTCTACGTTTGTGTTGCTTCAGTGCTTTCCTTTGAAGGACGATGATTCTGTTAAGCTGGGCTAAATAGTTTTGTGCTGCGTTTTCTTTTTCTGTGTTGTCGTCGATTGGGTATTTTTGCAGCTGTGATTTTTGCAGAAGTTTGCGTGACTTGATTATGAGTTCTGCCTGAATCAGCCTATTGTTATTGCGACGACTTCCAGATTTATTTCAGTGAAGCAGAACTCATCGGGAAGTTGTTATTTTTTTATCTTAAGTGCATTTAGTTTTCATTCTTTGTTATTTTAATCATTTGAGATATTTGTTCATTGTTCTTTTGTTAAAAGACTGATTGAGAAAATCTTCTGTCGAGGTTAGTACGAGGTGGTCGTACTATTGGGTGTGAAAATCTTTCACGGAAAGTTAGGTTGAGTGATAGTGTCAAAGGTTGAGTGGTGTTGGCTCAGTAAAGCCTTGAGTAATTCTATTGTACTTTCGTGAAAGTGATTAAGCTAGATGAGGGCCCCGCAGACGTAGGCAAGGTGTGCCGAACTGCGTTACCAAAATTTTGGTGTCTTTATTATTTTCGCTTTGCTTGATTTTATTTTTGTTCATGCTAAAGGAGTTTGCGGAAAGTTGGGAAATAATTAACCCCCTTCGGTTTTTCAATTGGTATCAGAGCCGGTCACCATTTCAGAACTTGTTAGCAAGTTGGTGCAGATCCTAGTTTCGCAAATATAAAAAATTTTGAGGAAGACGAAGACTTGGTACTACTCACACGAAAATTTGGTAAATGGCTAAAAAGAATGAAGAAGGACAGACCTAGCCTTAGACAATATGACAGCGAAGAAGAAATCGCTAATGGCTCAGCGTCAGTTGCCCTATACAATAAAAGTCCAGTTACTTGCTTAACAGTAACTGAGAAGGAAGAAACTGAAGTCGAAAAAGGGAGAAAATCGAAAATTTTCGAAAACAATTCAGCTCAAGATCGAATATCAGATTATAACAGTGATGAAAGTGGCCTAGATGATGGAAAGGATAATATTTACGAGGCTTACAAAGCTATGTGTGACAAATGGGTGAATATGTGTAGAAAGAATGAAATATTGGAAGAAGAAAATCTCTCCATGAAGAACACCATACAATAATTAGAAAAGAAGTTGATGTTGATGTCGGATGAGCTTGGTGAAGCTAGAATGAAATTGATAAGTACTGAAAAAGGATTGAGAATGTTGAATGGAGGCATGGAAAAACTGGATAAGTTGATAGAAATTGGTAAAGCTAAAAGGAATTTTGAAGGTATAGGTTATAAAGCTGAGTATTCGAAAGTTAATGAAGAAAATTCTGGTATGTTCAGATCAGCCCAAGAGGTAGAAGCGTTGAATAAGAGACGAAGATTTATACCCACATGTCATTTTTGTGGAGTTGTTGGGCATATAAGGCCAAGATATTATAAGTTACTACAAATGATGTTTCGAAGGGGTCAAAACCGAAAATATAGACACTCTTCATTAAATTTCCAGCAGCATCCCATAGTATCAAAGCAAGGTTGGGTTAGAAAGGGTCAATTACAGACACAAAGACATTGTGAAGGAAAAACAAGAAAATGCCCAGATTTGCAGTTAGTTACTGCCGAGGATGTAACTGCACAAACTGAAGAACTTTCAGTTACTTCGAATGATGAATTAACCAAAACAATGGAAGCTAATTTGAACCGAGGTTCTACATCTCAAATTCGAAGAAATCATCTAGCAGAAAATGTTATTGGAGATGTGAGCAAAAGAAGAAAACTAAGAGAAAGAAAATTGGTTGATTATCAAGAACTTACAAGCTACTTGTGTTATACATCTTCATTCGAGCCAAAGAAAAACACAAGGTTTGAGATTCTTTAAGGGGAACAGGGACAGTGTGCTTTACAATTTTGAAGTATTTTTTTTGTTGTTAAAAAAACCAAAAAAAAAGGAAACGAGAAAGAAAAGAAAAGATTTGTTGTTTTTAGTTCTTTAGTTTTTTTGTTGCTATTGTCGTCTCCTTTTTAATAGTTTGTATTGTGACTTCTTCTTGTCTCTACCGAAGACTCTTCAGCTCTCACATCAGTATGGATCTCTTTCAGGTATCTTTCTCTCTTTCGGGCATATCTCTCAGTGTTTTGAATGGTGGTAAATTATCATATTGACGTGCTTATGTTTCTTCCGCTGCATCTATGGTTGATTATTATGATTATGCTTTTTGATACTATTTTGTCTCAAGAGGAAGACATCAGATTGTTTATGATGAATGTTCCATTCAGGGGGAGATTTCAAGATATGTGTGACTATCCGTCTTATTTTTTGGCATCTTTTGTCCCAAGGGGGAGAAATTTAGATGATTGGATTATTGTTATTATGGAAGTTCTTTGGAACTTGGTGTTTGATTAAGGGAGAGTATTTGTCATATGGATTGTGCATTTGATTTATATATCCATTTATGATGTTTAAGGAGAGTTTCATATCTGTGACAAATAATGCCAAAAAGGGGGAGATTGTTAGGATATATATTTTGGCATTATTTATTAATTGGACATATAAGATATTAGTTGGAAATTAACTTGGATTCAAAAGGCATTTGATAAAATTCTATTTTAAGTGGAACTCTTAGTTGAAGTTGGACTCTTGATTGTCGTAGGACTCTCATTGCTTGAGGGATTATGCAGATATCCTATCCACTGTAGAAGTTGATTTTAACCGTGAGTGTGCAGCAACAGAGTTTATGTGCGTATAAGGCATAAAGTTTATGTGAGATAAGGAAACGTTGAAGTATACATTAATTGTCCATATGCATTAATTCCTTATTGGGAAACGCATATTTCAAGTTACATTTGTGGCAACGTAAAAAAAGTGTGGTGATTATTTTGGTTAAAGGTGAATCTAGGGTGTCAGGGGAATCGTGGATATCTAAAGCTAATCTCCAGTGATTCTGTCCTCATCTCCAATCTCTAGAAGAAGCCCATCTTCAACGTGATTATGTTTAATGGAGTGGACGTGATTGTGTCACATTAATTTAAAAAGGTAAAGATGGCATGTGTGTGTGGCTTTGAACAAAAAGGAGCGTGTATGTGTGCAGCATGAGTTAATTGTGGATTTGAACAGATATTGAGGTGTGTGCATGTCTAATTGGAACCTACAGTGGAGAGGAGTTAATATATTACGTTGTGGATGTGCTCCTAGGAAAAGTGAACTTCTCTATGCAATGCATCTCTACGTTTGTGTTGCTTCAGTGCTTTCCTTTGAAGGACGATGATTCCGTTAAGCTGGGCTGAATAGTTTTATGCTGCGTTTTCTTTTTCTGTGTTGTCGTCGATTGAGTATTTTTGCAGCTGTGATTTTTGCAGAAGTTTTCGCGACTTGATTATGAGTTCTGCCTGAATCAGCCTATTGTTATTGCGACGACTTCCAGATTTATTTCAATGAAGCATAACTCATCGGGAAGTTGTTATTTTTTATCTCAAGTGTATTTAGTTTTTATTCTTTGTTATTTTAATCACTTGAGTTATTTGTTCATTGTTCTTTTGTTAAAAGATTGATTGAGAAAAATCCTCTGTCGAGGTTAGTACGAGGTGGTCGTACTATTGGGTGTGAAAATCTTTCACAGGAAGTGAGGTTGAGTGATAGTGTCAAGGGATGAGTGGTGTTGGCTCAATAAAGCCTTGAGTAATTCTATTGTATTTTCGTGAAAGTGATTAAGCTAGGTGAGGGCCCCGCAGACGTAGGTAAAGTGTGCCAAACTGCGTTACTAAATTTTTGGTGTCTTCATTATTTTCGCTTTGCTTGATTTTATTTTTGTTCATGCCAAAGGAGTTTGCGGAAAGTTGCGAAATAATTAACCCCCTTCGATTTTTCAGATAGAATAAGGAATCTAGTTGCAATAGAGGTTGAGGAGCATCAAGAAGATTGGGAATTGGTTTGCAAACGCTTGAGTTCAGAGAAATTGGAATAAATCCGTCCTCACACTCAAAATTCATGGTTATGATAGGTAAGCTTAAAGAAATGCCTATTTTGATTATGATGGATAGTGGAGCTAGTCATAACTTTATGTCTAGCAAATTGGTAAAGGCCATAGGAATTTCTATTACTCCTACTCGTACTTTTGGAGTTAGACTGGCGGATGGGCACCGAACTTTTTTATAAGGATTCTGCAAAGAAATTAAATTAGAATGGAGCATAATTTAGTATGGATGCTTATATGTTTGATACTAAGGGACCTCAGTTAATATTAGGCATTGCATGGTTGGAGACATTAGGTTTGGTTAAGGTAGATTGGAAGAGGATGTTTATGTCTTTTGATTAAATGGGAAGAAAAGTAGCCTTACAAGGCATTGATATGCAAGGTTCAATTCCTAAAGCTCTACGACAGATACTCAAGAGAAAGGAGGTGGAGATTCAAGGGCTGTTATGGTCCATGGGAATTGGAGAATTTGTACCTGAATTGAGGGGGTCTTTAAATCCTGTACAACAACAAGAATTGCAGACCATTTTAACCATATTTGAGCTAGTGATCCAAGAGATAAAAAGAGTTACCTTCAAAAAGGGTTAGTGATCATGCAATCATTCTGAAACAAGGGGAGAAACGAGTGAGTGTTGGTCCCTATAGGCATGTGCACCACCACAAGGATGAGATCGAAACGAAAGTTAAGGAGTTGCTGGAAGCTGGGGTCATCCGGCCCAGCATTAGTCCCCTTCGAGTCCCGTAATTCTTGTTAAAAACAAAAACGGATCATGGTAGATGTGTGTTGATTATAGAGGTTTGAATAAGTTTATCATGCGTAACAAATTCCCTATTCTAATTATAGATGAGTTGATGGAGGAGCTACATAGGGCTACGTATTTTTCCAAAGTGGATTTGAAGTCAAGTTTTCACTAAATCAAGCTTAACGAAGAGGATTAGGGATGTCAATGGCCCGCCCGTGGCCAGTCCAACCTGAGCCAAAAATGGGCCGAGCCAGTTGAAATTATGATCCCTAAAGAGGATGTCCATAAATTTAGGTTTCGAATTCATAAAGGGCAATGCCCTTCGGACTTATGAACACACCTTCCACCTTCCAATCTACTATGAATTCCATCTTCAAGCCCTTGCTGCATAAATTTGTTTTAATATTTTTTTGATGACATCTTAATCTATAGTTCTAGTTAGAATCAGTATCTGCAACATTTGGACTTGGTGTTACAACTTTTATTGGGCAATCACTTATATGCTAATAGGAAAAAAGATGACTTTTTGGCCAACAGTATGTGGAGTACTTAGGCCATGTTCTTTCATGCGACGGTAGCTATGGATCCACAAAAAAATCAAGAGTATTATAGAATGACCTGTACCTAAGAATGTGAAAGGAGTACGAGGATTTCTTAGGCTGACTAGGTACTACAAAAGGTTTGTAACGGATTACGGCAAAATCGCAAAACCACTTACTGAATTAACTAAGAAAGTTGGGTTTATTTGGGGGAAGGAAGTTCAGTTGGCTTTTGAGAAATCCAAACGAAGAAGGAGCACATCACCGAGTCTAGCTTTACCAGATTTCTCCAAGGAATTCTTAGTTGAGAATGATGCATCTGGGAGGGATTTGGGAGCTGTCCTAATGGAAGAAGGCCGCCCATTGGCTTACTTCAGCAAAGCACTATCTAAATCGACATATTGCAAGTTTGTTTATGAGAAAGAAGTGATGGCGGTAGTGCTAGATATCCAACATTGGAAACATTTTTTAATAGGGAGGCATTTCAAGGTCTACATTGATCACAAGAGCCACAAGCATCTAATAGACCAATGAATTTGAACCATAGACCAGCAATGTTGGCAGGCTAAGCTATTGGGCTTAAACTTTAAGGTTATCTACAAGCCGGGGAAACAAAATAGGGTTATGGATGCCCCGTCTAGAGTGAAAGAAGACAAATTGTTATTCGTGGCAGTTTCTACTCCCTTTTGGCTCGATATGGATGTGGTCCAGAAAGAGATAAAGGAGGATGCATAACTAGATTCTCTCATGGCAGCCTTACAATAACATCCGAAATCTCAATCAAAATATCACTTGAGGTAAGGCTTACTATTCTACAAGAACAAGCTAGTTCTTTCTTCTACTTCAATATTAATTCCTCACTTACTTTAAGAGTATCATTCATCTCCCTTATGGGGACATTCTAGTTTTCTACAGACTTACAAAAGATTGGCTAATGGCTTATTTTGGCTAGGAATAAAATCCTCGATTCAAAAATTTGTATGGGAATGTGCTGCATGCCAAAAGAACAAGTATTTGACTATCTCTTCAGCTAGTCTTTTGCAACCCTTGCCCATTCCTAAGCTGGCATGGGATGAAGTTTCAATGGATTTTATTACAAAGCTTCCCAAATCCCAAGTGGATTGATTGTAGAAATATGCTCATTTCTTACTACTAAAATGCCCATTCACGGCTAAAACAATGGCTGAAGTGTCCATACGAGACATGGTGAAACTGCACGGTATCCCTAGCTCATTTTAAGTGATAGAGACCCTCTTTTCACTAGTAATTTTTGGAAGGAGCTATTCAGGTTAAAAGGAACAATATTGAATATGAGTTCTTCATATAATCCCCAAACGGACGGCCAAACGGAAGTGGGTAATAAGTGTTTGGAAACCTAGCTTCGTTGTTTCGTCTCTGAGCAGCCTAAAAACTGGTCTCATTAGTTGGCTTGGGTGGAGTATTAATATAATACTACCAACTACGTCTCAATCGGGAAGACTCCTTTTGAAGTTGTCTATGGTCGCTTATCACCAACTATATTGCATTTCTCCCAAGTAGATACTCAAGTAGAATCGATGGCATTGGCTTTGGTGGATAAAGATGAGGCCTTACGTCAGCTTAAGCACAACCTACTTCGTGCTCAGTCTACGATGAAGAAATTTACAAATGCTCATAGGAGGGAGGTAAAATACCAAGAAGCAGACTTGGCCTATGTTAAACTAAGGCCACATAAACAGCTTACCCTAGTAAAATGAATCTATCCTAAGCCTTTTGCAAAGTATTATGGCACTTATAAAATCACTGGAAGGGTAGATAAGCTACTTACAGACTGCAGCTCCCTCCTACATCTAAGGTACATTCAAATTTCATGTTTCCCAACTAAAAAGGGCAATGAGAGATCACCCTATTGAGCAAGAACTTCCTCAAAGGTTAGAGGTATATATCGTTAAAATGGTCGAGCCAAAGGCAATCCTAGCCTCACGCATCATCTAGTCCAAGGGAAGAGCTATTTGGCAATGGCTTATCCACTAGAAGGCTAAGCCAGTAGAGGTGGCAACATCAGAGAATACAGAATTTATTAAGGATCAATTTCCTTCTGTGCACCTTAAGGACAAGGCGCCTATTAAGAAGGAGGAAATTTTTACCACTTCACCTATTTTATCTAGAGCCCCATCCCATATTTAAGATAACCAGCCCACACAACCTAAGCCCCTTAAAATCTATACTTGTAGGAACAAATCTGCCATGAAAGCAAGTTTGTTACGAGGTAGTTAACGAGAGAATGTTTAGAGAGAAAATATAGCAGAACATTCATAATAAGAAAGCAATTTTTGTCATTGAGAAACAATTTGTTAGGCCTAGTTATACCAGAAGGGGGAGCTTGCCCTAGCTATATCTATCTTTCAATCATATCAATAATAAAATCTCTACAGAGTTCTTTATCATGTATCAGTACAGTACCGTATTAAAATTTAGTCCAGTACTAGATTCAATACGATATTCATAACATTGGTTACAACTACAGATAACTAGTCTAGTCTAAGAGTGCGTTTGGTTAAGCTTTTAGTGGGTGAAAAAGTACTTTTTTCTGCTCCAAAAACTATTTTAAGAAAAAAATGAGTGTTTGAATGTAAATTTCAAAAGTGCTTTTGGAGTGGAAATAGTTTTTTTAAAAGCTAAAATACAACTTTTTCAAAAGCTCAAATTTAGAGCTTTTCAAAAAAGCCCCTTATTTTAGCTTTTTCGGGTAAAAGTTTTTGCGTCAGTTACGTATATAACAAAATTGTGTCACTTACGTATATAACCAAAGGATTTGTTCTCTTCATAAAAGTTTGTCTTCTGTCTTCTCCAAAACACAGCAACTCATCTTTTCAGACAGATCAACTCACAGGTTTATTTTCTTATTATTTTTGTGTGTTATCTTTCTAATTATTGCGTTATCTTGTTATCGTCTGCGTATACAGACGCAGACCAACGTCCAGCATCTGCGTTTAACGCAGACGTCAGACTAATAACGCTGTTCATCTGCGTAGTCTGTGTTTAACGCAGGCTATAATGCTTGTTCTTCTGTCAATTATACATCTTAAGCTGATTTATTGGCCGTATTTTGAAACATGTTCTGATAGTAGGAGTGCATAAATCATAACCATGTTAAAAATTTATTGGCTATTAGTCAAGATTAACACAAATAGACAATGACACCACAATTGAATCACAGAATCAATGCAAGAAAACTTTTCAGATAAAATAAATATTTTATATCCTTGAAGGACAATCAGAAAGAAAGTCCAGACTTTTTTTAAATTACAGAAACTTTTGTTAATTCAAACACCTTGACATAAACAGATGCAATGCTGACACAGTTTTCATACCTCCCAAACTCAATGATATTCTTCAGTTGAGTTAATGCAAAGTGCTTGCAACTCAATGGTTCAAAGTAGGCATGTAAAACTATTTTTAAATATAGGTTGAAAGTAATACATAATGAGT
This sequence comes from Erythroxylum echinodendron, assembly GCA_027575705.1. Taxonomy (NCBI): domain Eukaryota; kingdom Viridiplantae; phylum Streptophyta; class Magnoliopsida; order Malpighiales; family Erythroxylaceae; genus Erythroxylum; species Erythroxylum echinodendron. The sequence goes on from JANZXR010000001.1 coordinate 1,073,486, forward strand.
AATTTGTATTTGAGATAGCAACTCCTTATGAAATGTGTCTCTTTCTTTACCTCTTCTATACATGCATAAACTTCCATAGTCATTGTTATGCTTTTAATGTTGAGTTCACAAAAGATTTAATGTTTTTAATGCTTATTATGCTTTTGTCTATGTCATTTTGGTTATGGTTTTATATTTTCTTATACTTGTTAAATTCATTGTTATATGCAGTGGGGATTTTGTTGTTCATAGAAAATGTCAATACCAAGTAAAGATATTCAAGGTGGGGATAAATTGAAAAAAAGGGTTAAAGCGGAGTGGAATGATAGAACTCTTAAAATTTTAATCAAAATTTTTGTGGAAGAAACATTAGCTGGAAATCGACCAAATGGTCACTTTAACAAGATTGGATGGAAAAATATAATTTCAAAGTTTACTCATGAAACTAAGAATAACTATGAATACAAACAATTTAAGAAGAAATGGGATGGATTGAAAAAGGATTGGCACCTTTGGAAAAATTTATTGGGCAAGAAAAATGGACTAGGATGGGATCCTATTAATCAAACTATTGATGCAAGTAACGAATGGTGGGAAAAGAAATTGAAGGTAAGCATTTAAGCTTTAGATTTATAATGTTCTAATGTTGCTTGATAGTTTTATAACTTAAACAATATTATTGTAGGAAAATCCTGAGGCTGGCAATTTTCGAAGTAAAGGTTTGAAACATATTGAACAACTGAATAATTTATTTAAAGATGCTACAGCGACAGGAGAAGAAGCTTGGGCACCTTCTTCAGGTTTTGTACCAAATGATACATATGTGACGTGTAGAGAAAGTCTAGTTGATACCGATCTTGACGATAACCTTTTTGAAGACTTTGCAGTCAATCTAGAAATTGGTTCATCAACTCCATCTCTAGGAACTTCTACAAAAGGAAGGGGGAAAAAAAGAAGAAAAAAAACATGATACTAGAATAGGGGCAACAGAAAGTTTATGTAAACATTTAGACCGTATATGTGATGCAGTAGAGAGTAGAACTTCAATGACCTTTATTAAAAGAGATGAACCTGCTTATAGCATTTCTGAGGTGATGAATATCTTACGAAATATAAATAAAATAGAAAGGGGAGGTGAACTGTTTATGTTAGCTACCAAATTATTTTTGAAGAAGGAAAATAGAGAGATGTTTGTTGAGCTTAAGGATGTTGATCTTCAAAT
>JANZXR010000001.1:1074786-1092104 GCA_027575705.1 Erythroxylum echinodendron
GAAGAAGAAATTTTGCATATGGTTCAAACTGGAGTTGCAATGACCATAGACCATTATATTAAATATTATATGAAAAACTATGTAAAACATCCCCTCACACTAGATGGATGTTTATAATGGAGTTGTTTAATGACCATAAAGATAGATGTCATCAACAATTTAGAATGGAGAAGAATGTTTTTATCAAATTATGTACATTATTGAAGGAGTCATATGGATTAAAGAAAGGTACCGAAGTTACAATAGAAGAGGCTGTAGCTATGTTTTTTATCACTTTAGGTCATGGACTTTGTAATAGAATGATTCAAGAAAGATTTCAACATTCTGGTGAAACAATTTCTAGATGGTTTGAAATAGTATTAGAGGTTATTTCACGTATGTCGATTGATTTCATCAAACCAAAAGATCCAACTTTTAGAGAAATTCTAAGAAAAATTAAAGATGATATAAGGTATTGGCCTTATTTTAAAGACTGCATTGGAGCAATTGATGGAACACATATACCAGTTGTCGTTCCAAAGTCCAATCAAATAAAATATATTGGGAGAAAAAGTATTCCTACTCAAAATGTAATGGCTGTATGTGATTATGATATGTGCTTTACTTTTGCTTGGGCTGGTTGAGAAGGCTCAGCACATGATGCTCGAATTTTTATGGAGGCTTTGCGTAACGATAGATTACACTTCCCCCATCCACCTAGAGGTTTGTGACGGATAACTCAATACTTTTTTATTTATTCTTAATAATTCAGTGCTTCTTTATTTATTTATTTTATAATTTGCAATGTAGGCAAATATTATTTGGTAAATGCGGGATATCCTTACATGCAAAGTTATTTAGGACCATACAAAGGTGAGAGGTATCATCTTCCTGATTTTCGACGCGCTGGTCTTCCAAGAGGAAAGAAAGAAATATTCAATTATGCACATTCTTCTTTAAGATGCACAATCGAAAAAATATTTGGCGTTTGAAAAAATAGGTGGAAAATTTTACGTCAAATGCCTAGTTTTTCTTTTCCAAAGCAAGTTAAAATTGTAATTGCTTCAATGGCCATTCATAATTTTATAAGATTAAATACTCAGAAGGATGAATAGTTTTCTCCCTATGATGAAGATCATGAATTACTTCCTACAAATGAAGAAATCAATGAAAATGAAGACATTGAAAGAAATCATTTAGACGAGCCACAAATAACAAGATGAATGATGTGAGGAAACATATTACAAATCTTCTTGTATTACGATTAAATGCATAGTTTACTATGTATTTAACTATTTACTCAGCTTGAATATTTATTTTGGGATTATAATATAAGGTTAACTTTTTGACATGTTTTAATATTTATTTTTCATATTAATTTTATTTCCTAAAAAAAATGAGACATCTCTTTAAATAATTTGCTACAAGATGATTATCCAAAAAATAGTTAACCGTAAATATAATATGTATTTTGCAAATTGTTTAGTATACTTTAAATATTATTAATGTGCATAAATAATCTTATTATAAAATAAAATGTGGTTAAAATTAATAAAAAAGCTTTTTTTTATGTTACCCAATAATCTACTGTATGAAAAAATTTTAAAAAGTTATTTTTTTAATTGACAACTAAACAGACTTTTTAAAAAAACTCTTCTGACAAAAACTTTACTGATAAAAGCTCTGTTGATATAAACTCATCCAAACAAATAATAAGTACGGTATAAACTAGTCAAACCGGCTCTTTAAAACTTAGTATGAGCTTGACTCTAAGCTCAAATTAATCAAACTTGACCTATTAACTTTAGTTCGGATTCAGTTCAAACCCTTCTGCCAACCATAGCTGGGAAAACATTCTATGCGTACTAAAATGTCTCAAATCCGTCAAAACTTTTCTGAAATTGCAATAGTTCCATTAACTCTTATGAGCTCCAGAGCCAAACGTTCCTTCCTAGATGTAATCTCCACGTTTCGGTAAAATCAATCATATCGAAAATCGATCAAACCAGTATCATTTTCGGACATAAAACGGAAAAAGAAGCTCCAGACCTGATTTGGTTTAACATTCTAACAGTGAAATGACAGGTTCTTACACTCTTCCAATGGCAAAATTATCTTATAGCAAAAAAACCTATGTTCCTGTCCTGTATAAGTGAACACAGCTTTGTCCCTGTTGGTGTGGAATATCTGATATCTCCCATTTGGTTGACGAAAGTAATGCCTTAACCATTCCAATGAGCCAAGATTACAGTTAATCTTGCCAGGGATCGCTTTCAGTCCTCACCTCCGAGGGTTCAACTATTTCTGCCTCCGACACTTCACCAGCATTTGTGTCAGCTTCTTTAGCATCACTTACCGATGTCGATGCCTCTGTATCACCCTCCTCTGATCGACCCCATCTACCTCCAACTGCCATTGCCATCATGTCATATATTTTATTACCCAACTCTGCTGGACTGTCAGGCTGCCAAATCAAATGAAAGAGTTTTATGTGAAACAGATATGGAGAATCAACATTGCCATTACAAATATTTAAGATGAGCAATTAAACTAATTCATTCTTACTGAGAATCCACTAGAGATCAATGCGGTATCGTAGAGCAAGTCGACAACTCTCTTCGCATCACCACTATCAGGTGCATTCTTGCAGGCAGCCTGTCATAAGTACGATCAGTAAACAGCTTCAATTTCACCAGCAATATAAGATGATGCATTCACTTCTTTGAATGTCAAGCATCACAATCAAGGATATAGCCATTTCCCTTGAAACAAATCAAAGTCCAATTATTTAAGTAGTTTGTCATCCCGTTTGACGTTACCATTGTAGCTAAAACTTTAGATCAGAACAGAATGTTAGTGCAGATACCATAACCATCTCATAATCATATGCAATCAAATTCACATTAAATAAATAATTTCAAATAAATAACAGATCCCTCTATTCAAGTAATCTGTATTAAATAGAATGGTCTTACATTTAAGTCCTTAATGATGGGGTGATCTGGATTAACCTCCAGTATTCTCCTTCCCCTCATGAACTCCAAGCTAGAAGTGTCTCCAAGGGCTTGAGCTTTCATCAGCCTTCAAATCAAAAAGACCTTTCAGTTGACATGAACTTCCCGTGCTATATTTCTCAATGCACAGCTTCTCAGTGGAAAAGGTATAAATATACAAAAACTAGAATACCAATCCTGACCTTTCCATATTGGCAGACCATCCAAATTTTCCAGAAACAAGAACACAGGGAGAAGAACTTAACCGCTTCGAAATTTCAACTTTGGCCACCTTATCACCAAGCTGCTGTTTTATCCAATCACAAAGAAGATTGTATTCTTGTTTGGTTTCTCTTTCTTTCACCTCATCTTCGTCCCCTGATGTACAAAGCCACTGTCATTAGCAAAGACGCATATCTCCCAGAACGACAGCAGACATGACGAGACAAAAAAATTGCTGCCATCACCATACAGTAAAAAGATGGTAATTCCTTACCAAGTTCTAGATCTTCCTTGCTAATATCAACAAATTTCTTCTCTTTGTAGCTTTGAAGGTTTTGGATAGCAACTTCATCAATGGGCTCAACTAAATAAAGTACCTACAAAAACAAGTCGTCCCGTAAGTATAAGAGAAATGAAGACCAATAATTTAAAACGGTATGCATAAAAAGTGAAAAATGAAACAGCTATAAGGAACAGTCAGGCAAAAATAGGGGAGAAGAGACTTGTAAAATAACCGAACTAACTGCTGTCCAACATGGGACATCTTCATATGAAACTAATTTGTTGTTACCCTACTATGTCAGCATTTGAACAAGCAGCAATATGGCTTTTGAAGTCCATCACCTTGACCTTTATCTTTTTTCTTTTAACAGAATGAGAGATGTTATTGGGCTTGAAATGTTCATCTACCACATTAAGGCAGATTAGAAAAACAACTGGATCTACAGACCGTTGGCATATTTTATCGCTTCCAATGGATTTCCAGAAAAAACTGCGTTTATGAAAAGGATTTTTTAAACTGCTTGCAGATAAACCTGCGTACCATGAGTTTGTTCAAATGAAAGGATCTGCTTAAAAAGCATACCTCAATATCTTTCTGAACCAACTTCTCCAAGAATGGAGCACTCTTGGCACTTTTCAAGCTGTCTGTTGCTAAGTAATAGATAGCCTTTTGGTTCTCCCCCATGTTTTCAACATAATCATCTAAGCTTCTTAGCTCTTCTTCACTTTTGGATGTGAAAAACCGTAGCAATGGAGTTATACGCTTGTGATTTCCCGAGTCCTCAATACACCCTAATTTTAGAAACCGGCCAAAGTTCTCCCAGAATTTTTTGTAGTCCTGTAATAGAAGCACAAATGTTTCAAGATCAGGAGTCAGATCCAACAAGAAAAAAAATTCCAGCTTACATTAACCATCACCAACCTCTTTATTTTCACTTTCAGAAAGATCTTGAATCATATCAAATGTTTTCCTAACTAGTCGCTTTCTCATGATTCTGACAATCCTGCTTTCTTGAAGAATCTCACGAGAAACATTTAGAGGAAGATCATCAGAGTCCACTACACCCCTCACAAAACTAAGGTACCTAGGAAACTGTCAAGAAATATACTGCAATTAGCAGATTCATTCAAGGAGAGTAAAGATCATAAAGTAGATGTTATTTAAAGACTATTTTATTACGAAAAGGTTTAGCATTTCAATCAATGCAGAGTGTGTAATTACATTATAATCTGAATGAGGAATTATCCAAGAAGTATGTCAATCATATAATATACATACTAAGGCATAGCAATACCAACAATAGATATTCACACATTTATGATTCTCATCTATATGAAAAAAGGAGGAAAAAAAAGAGCCATACAAGTTTTTTCCTCCCAATTCTGTTATTCCGGCAAAAGGTACCACAACGAAGAGCAAAAATACTAAATACGGACTCAGGAATAAACAAACCAGAAAATTTTCCATGATTCTAAACAACAAAGCAAAACTCACCAGTTCTCCATCAAAATCATCAGAGATAAACACCCGCTTGACATATAGACGTATATTTTTTGTTTTTGGATTTATCACATCCTCATTATTAAGGGGACCCATTCCAGGAATGTATAAAACACTCCTGAATTCCACTTCACCCTGCAAAATTTCCCAAGATAAGTTCTCCACTTAGTCAATTAACCTACAGAACCAAACCCACCCCCCCAACCCCATCACCCCAACCCCAAAAAAAACAAAAAAAAAAAAAAGAGAGGGTACCTCTGTAGTGAAATGTGTGTGTGCTAGTGGATCCAGGAATTCATTAAATGTCTTCTTGTAAAACTCTTGGTAGTCTTCTTTTTCAACTTCTTTTGGATTTCGCATCTGCAGTAGACAAATACAGGGGAAAAAAAAAACTTGAATTGATTCTCTTCAATTAGATAAGGCTGGTCACAGGCAACAATATATCTTCCTTCCTTTGTCAACCAAAGAAAACCCAAATGTTGGAGAACTATGTTAAAAAAAAAATGGATGCTCAGGATATTGCTTCAATACCAACCCATATTGGTTTTGTCTCGTTGGCTAATTCCCAATCCCAATACTTCTCAGTTTTTGTGCTCTTCTTCTTCTTTTTCTCACCCTGGCATCAAGTAGAGTATGAATTACTAATAAGTGCCATAGTCCAAAAGCAAAACTCCATGGAAGCAAGCCAATTACCTCGGCATTTTCTTCTCCTTCCTTTGGTTCTTCCTCCTCTTCCACCTGCCACGAGTTTGAGCAACAAAAGTTATTGGTTATAACTATTAAAAGAGCTGCTAATCATACTAATCCAGATACAAAGCCACAAAAGAAGGCAGTTGCTCAAGGACAAATATTGCCAAAATAAAAATGCAAAGGCTTAATACCAATTAAAAGTAAGTTGAACATGCTTGCACTCAAATGTTCACTTGTTTCATTAATAATTATGAAAAGGCTAAAAGAATAATTGGATGTAGGCTTCTTTACCTCAACAGTTCTTGATTTTTCTACCCATGTATAGATGGGGAATGAAACAAATTGTGAATAATTTTTCACCAAATTCTGAATTTTGAGTGGATCCGAGAACTCATACTTGTCATCCTCCTGCAATGGGATCGACAAAACATTGAGAAAGCTCTCTCCAAGCAATGACAAAGTCTATCATCTCTTGGTTCAAAAACCTATGGAGGTAAGTTAACATATAAAGAAACATCCAAGAGCTTGTCCTCTCCTTTCATCCCACAAGTTAAAAGACAGCTTGTTTGCAAAACTAAAAGGTAAAAGGAAATACTGCCTTGGTTAGTACAGCTGGAAGGTCATTTTAATCTATATTCATTAATAAAATCCAGAAGAGCATCGGTACCTTTAAATAAAGTGTAATTTGAGTTCCGCGACGCAATAGCTTTTCAGGATCAGTTTCTTCCTTGATCACATATGAGCTGCTGTCAGCTACTGCTTCCCAAACATATTGCTTATCGGACCTAGGGCTCTTAGTAGACACGACAACCTGTTTCCATTGGATAGACATGGCAGGAGTTAGCCATCAACTGTTGGAGTCAGAAAATCTCGTTAAACAAGCAGAATGTTTCAAGATAGATATTTTGGAAATCTTATGATACCTTCTCTGCAACAAGAAAAGCAGAATAGAAGCCAACACCAAATTGACCAATAAGACCGTTATCTGCTCCAGCATCTTTATTTTCCTATACATGATAATTAGTACAAAAATGAGCTTCAAGGGTACAAGAGAACTTGAACAATTTCGAATGTTTAAACTGTCAAGTAATATCATACACAGATACTAAAACCTAAAAGTAAATACCTTAAGAGCCTTCAGGAATTTTGAAGTGCCACTCTGAGCAATAGTTCCAAGACAGTCAATGAGCTCCTCTTTTGTCATTCCAACTCCAGTATCTCTAGAAGTATTTTAACAATATAAACTCCAATAACATACCCAAACATTAAAAAATCAGAAGTGAAACAGGCAAATGAGTATACGTTATGGTGATAGTCCCATTATCTTGATCAGGTTTGATACGTATCTCAAGTTCTCCAGCATCTCCAAGCAAAGATGGCTCAGTCACGCTCAAGAATCTCAACTTATCCAAAGCATCACTTGCATTGCTGAAGGTAATAATATTAGGAAATCACCATCTCGAAGTATAATGAAATATACACACAAGCTGACTAGCAAAAGAAAAAGACAAAATCCAAGAAGAAAACCAAAGAGAGACGCTTGTTCAAAAAGGAACGAAAAGGCATAAATTAGAGAGTAGCATTAGAATCCATTAAGTTGTAGATGTAAAAGAAGATTAATGGTTAATATGTCATCAATCATTAAAACTCTGATACGCTTACACTACCAATATTCTGCATACTCACCTCACAAGCTCTCTAAGGAAAACTTCTTTATGGCTGTATAGGCTGTGAACAATCAAGTCTAATAGGCGACTGACCTGAAACATTTAAATTTTTATGCTTTAAGTAACCGGAACATGAGTAAATACAAAAGCATATACTTAAACAGACTACAAATGAACATAATGCCAGTATTTAGACAGAAAACAAAACGCAAAACCCAAAAAAACTCCAGCTTCATCTCATACAGAATCATAGAAAGCCAGCCCATGACAGTTCTGCCCAAAAAAGGACTCACTTTTTACTTCTGCGATTCAAAACGTCCATCAATTGCCATGAAATGCAAAAAAAAAAAAAAAAAACTCACCTTCTTTACTGAGCTAAACCAAATAGGAAGTATATAAAACATGAAAGGAACCAGAACCATGCGTAAAATCCAAAAGGACAACAACTGTATACAATACAACAAATCTAGAACGAAAAAGAATTCGGAAAGAAAAACAGAGACCCACCTCAGCTTGGTACTCAAACTTCTCGCCGGAATCATCAGTGGTCTCCTTCTCAGCCACAGCCGCCTCACATCGGACAGCAATTCGATTGTATCTTCGGTCAAGCTTCCACTTTAATCCAGCACAAGAACACCCTTTTCCGAGAACGTTATTTTGACGCAGAAATGCACTTCTGAGATTAGAAAATTTGCTGATATTGACATTGGAGTGTTTCACTGAAAAGGGTTTTAACGAAGGAAGAGAAACCAAAGAAGCAGCAGCCAAGCTTCTGCCTAAGACTGGAGCCATGATAAGGAACAACTTTTGTTGCAGTAATGCAATAAACTAAAAACCCTTAAAAAGGGCTTAGGGAGGAAGAGAAGAGGGTTCTAGAACGAGCAAAGACAAGACTTTGGGGTTTTGGGTTTGGAGCTATTTGTTTGGGAAATTGTAAGGCCTAGATGCTGCCATATCAGCCTCATCAACATCCATTTAAAGTTCCCAATTTTCCATTTTATTAGTATGTAATGTTCATAGCAATCCAAGATTGAATCCCAAGCCTCCACCAAAACGAAATTTTGCCCTGCTAAACATTTTTTATAATAAGAGAATTCATAATTACTGTTCTCGATTTCTGATTCAAGATAACAAGTTCGATTCAACTTAAATTAAATTTTGACAAATTTGAGATTAATTCATTATTGGAACGAACATTGCTTTGATTCTAAAACTGTGAAGCATAATAATTTAGTGATTGGAAATTAAGAAATTCTTATGTTCAAATTTGGATGCATTGACATTCTTGGCCAAATGCTGATGAAGAACAAGAGGAGGGAAGATACAGATACACTTCACTTAGAGTTCATTTAAAAGTGAAAAATCTGATTTTTTTTTTTTTCCCTACTCATGAACATTGGTTTTGCAAAAGAATACAGCGAAAAAAACACTGAAAGCAATTTGACTTGGAGATTGGACAAATCCTGTCTGTACTAAAGCCTCAAAAAGTGAAAACCAAAACCTAAGAGAGAAAAGTATGACAGGGAAGCTTTATGTGAATCCATACAAAATCTAAACACCAATATCACCCATTCAACTCCAAAAAGAGCTGCATGAAATGGAAGAAAAAGATTGATGTAATGCTTTAAGCTCAAAACCATCTGCCTGAAGATATTGGATATGAACGTGAAAGCTGGAGTGCGTGCTGAACTTCGATCTTCTCTGGGTTGTATGCTGATTTGCCTCCGGCAATCTATAATCACTCCTATTCAATGCTTTTATATGATCAAGCGGGAGGTATGGCACTTGTGTAGCCGCATTTTGCTGAACTCATGAAGTAATGCAATAGACTGAAGAATTTGGTGATAAACATTATGTTTGTTTCTCTTCTAAACTAGGAATATACCAACAGCTTTTCGTTACAACCCGGAACTGATCTTTCTGGCTCAGGCCTCAGCAGCTGTCTGTTTTAAGCAATCAACATTGCACAATCCAACAGATCTCACCATATCTCCCAACCTGCCATTACCAGGTTGGAACAATTAACATGATCCACAAGCAAGAATTGATAAGAAGAGGAAAACCAGGCAGGTATTTAGATGGTTAAACTAACCTGTCAAAACTTTTCCTTGCCTTATCTGGCTGATCCGTGCTGTTCCTTGCTTTTGCCGGGCGATCAACACTCTTTCTTGACTTCTCCTTTCTATCAATACTGGCTCTTGGTTTTTCTCGACCATCTGTGCTTGGCCTGGATTTCTCTCTGTGCCCAATGCTTGGCCTACCTTTCTCTTTATGATCTGTGCTTGACCTTGACTTCTCCTTCTCTGCATTTGTTGTACTCAGAGGATGCTCTAGCCTAGCAGTATTTTGTCTAGAAGCATCTCTAAGATTTGGAGGGAGTTTCTCAACAGCAGATACGAACTTCTTCAAATGTCGTAAGTACTCTGGATAGAGTTCCAAGTTGCAGTGGTTGCCTCCTTTAACCCACAGTGGCTCGTACTTCTCCTTACAAAGCTCCCATAGCTGCTTCCCATGGGAAAAATCCACAACTTCATCTTCTATTCCCTGTATTGAAGAATTGGAAGGGTTTGGATTAACAGTATCTAGCATTCTATGATCAAAACTACTTTTGATTAGAGCACGGACATTTTCCCGGTAACTATTCAAGAATTCTAGGACTTCTCCTCTTGTTAAGAGGAAACCAACATCTCAAGAATTCAGCAACCCTATCCATCTTCTAACTTAAAAAGACTCTACATCCTCATCAGGAAATATCAAAATAATTCATCATTCTACATCATCGTTGAGGGTAATTAAAATTGTTCGAGTTAGGATCTGAATCATCATGAAAAATACACCTAGGACTAGGCATTGGTACAGAAAAAGTAATAGGAAAAGAAACTTACATGAATCACTAAAACCGGGCAATTGACAAACGGAATCTTATCAATGTTCTGCAACGAAAACAAAGGCTTCCATTTTAATAACTCACACCAAGTTTCATATACCACATAAACTGGTCAACCAAACATATTGAATTCTCAGGTCTTGAAATGGGTACTTCGACTGACTAACCTTATAAATGTCAAACCAAAATGTTTTCTTTACCGGATACATGACTCGAAGGCCAGACAGGATTGGACTGTGAAGTACTACTGCTCTTAGATGAGGCAGATGAGTAGCCAATTCAAGAGTGGGTCCACTCCCCACTGACTGACCATACAGTACGATATCTTCCTCTTTCGCTCCATATGTCGCTTCAAGGCATTTATATGAAGCCTCTATGTCAGCGTATGTGTCTTGCTCACTTGGCTGATTTGGTATCAATTATTATATCAAATAAGCAATACTTGTACTCGTGGTAACAAACAAAACAATAAGCTTTGCAAACTGCATAATCAAGCAAGCTTGTAAAAAGATACATAAAGGTACGGACTTCAGAGTTCCAGTTTACCAAAGCTATGACCGGTTCAATGTTGAAGTTTAAGCATCTACTTTGGCAGACTGACCACTTTGCATTGTTGGTATTGGATCCCTTTAGATTAACTATATAGTTATCTTAGGTAAGCCAATTGAAAGATGAGTTTAAAGAACACCTAAGCCGTCTCTAACCACTCTCTTTGACAAACAATCACACTGTTCCATTTGCAAATGCCAAATGGTCTCTCTAAACTTGACACTATTGCATCTCATCCTATAGGTGAAAGGTGTTCCGTCCACTCCAACTAGGCTTGAGTTAGACTCTGTTTGATCTACTTCTTGTGTTCATCTTTACCATAACTCACCTGGTTAAATGTCTAATGTATGAAATGATAAAAACAAGATGAGTATACCTTTCCAGATGACTGTCCATACCCAGAATAATCGTACCTGCACGGCACAAAAAGATCACACTCATTGAGACATTTCGCAAACAGATGAAGAACACATATACAGCATCATGTTTCATTGAGAACATCGACATGCACAGAGAAGATCTTCATTCGAATCCCGAAGAGAAAAGGAGAAAACGTTTATGGAAATATCTTATGACAAACTAACCCCATGAGATTGACATTAAGGTGCAAACTAAGCTCAGTGAAGATGTGATACATCTGGCCAATATCAGCTGCATTTCCATGGGAATACAGAACAGTCAAAGAAGCTGAGGGGTTCTTTACAAACATGGCAACAATATCGTTCCCTTTCTTGGTACGAAGCTTCAAAACATCCACGTTGTCTCTTTGCTCAACATCAGAGATCTTCAGTTTCCCAGTTTCTTCATCCACCACAATAGCATAAGAAGGTGGGTTTGGAGGAAAGAATGCAAATTTTGCTGCCATCGACGATGTTGCAGTCCCCATTTGATCCAAACAATAAAGCTTTGATCTTTATACGGTCTGTGATTGTTTAAGAGGTGCGCATGGTAAAGAAGCACTCAAAGAGACAAGGAGAGGAACAGAGACAACGAGTTCAGGGAATGAAGGAGGGTCTAACTTCAGGTACTAGTATGTATGTTCGGGAGTTGTTAGATGCTGAATTTTCAAGGTCAGTGCTTGTTTTTAGAGAAAATAGATACAAGAGTGGACCTTTTCTTGGAAAAGGGTCAGAGACAGACACGGTAGGAAACAAAATCACAATAGGAAGAATTTTTGTCGGTTACATGTCCACGTAAATGGGAAGTAAATCTTGAGGATGTTTGTACGGCACAGATCAAGTTATGTACTAAGCTTAGATACAGCCAATATTCAAACTCTTTTTCAAATTAAAATTCAAAGAAGACTCTTTCCCGTTTTGGGATTATAATAAATATAGGTTTCTCCAAAATTATTATTTTGTTTTTCGAGGAGATGTTTATGATTATTTTGAAATTATGGTTAAAGTTGTTTATGAATTTAGCATGATTTGTTTAGGCTTAAGTCCGATTCGAATTTAATCAAATTCAAATTACTTGAACTCAATTTAAATAATCTAAATTTGAAATATTTAATTTAAATAATGCAAAACTTATTTGAATCGAGATTAAAATAATGTAATTAACAAAAATTACGATGCCAATCTTATAATGATCGTTACGGTATGAGCTAGAAACGGGATTTACTTAATTATTATCTTTTTTATATGTTTTTCTAGAGAATGTTATTGTTAATGTTTTAAATTTATAAAATTTAATAATGATTAATTCAACCCATAAAATAAATTTTTAGATTCTTTTAGTCAGACTAAAATATAATTCAATTTTATTGATTAGTTAATGGTAAAAATATTAAAAGTAAGGCTACGTATTTTTTAATCTTTCAATATATCGCGTATTAGTGGAATTTTTACAGACTTTTCCTGGTCCTAGATCAGTCAAATGCTTGATTTGGCCCAATCAAGCTTGATTTTTCATATTTTTAAATTAAAAATAAACCCATTTTCTCTATTTTGATGTATGTATAAAGCACCCAATTTAATATATTTAGATGACATGACTATTTTTATATTTACTATTAACAATATAACATGGATTTATAATTAGTTTAATTTAAATAAATTATTAAATTTGTGCTTGATATATTTAAATGATATAGTTATTTTTATATTTAGTATTTAATAATATAACATCGAATCATAATTAATTTAATTTAAGACTACTACTACTACAACAATACTAAAATTGTAAAAAAATTATGCTAAACGCAAAATCTAAGAAGGTCCATTATACGTAGCTTTATATCTAACTAGTAAAGCGGGTTGGAGCATCTGTTCTTGTTAGGGTGTTCCAACCCTATGTTACTTAATCTTATCCACATATTTGTGTGAACTTTACACAAATACGTGGATAAAATTTAATAGAAAATAATAAGAATTGGTTAACCGACACAGATGATCCAATCTCCTAGCACTAATTTATTTTATTTTTCATTTTTACTTATATCCTCTAATTTAGTGAGTATTAAAACTATATACTATTTTATTTTATTTAAAAGTTAGTAAAGTAGAAAGATTTACATTCTTAAATTCTTAAAAGTACCACGACTATCATGAAACACGGGTCAAGCCTATGCCACTACCCTTCCAAAGTGGCATAGGCACCATCATTTTTCATTCTCATGCTTTTCATGATTTGTTGCATTCTACTTTTTTTATTTTAACTTTTATTTATTAGAGTCTCCTACGTAATAATTAAAAGAATTTTTTAATTAATAATTGACTTCCTTTTTTATTAAATGCTAAAATATAATTAACCAAAGGTACTAAAATATTGGAGAATTTTAAGCTAGAAAAAGAAAAATATTAGCTATTTATAATTGAATAATTCTTCTTGTGCTAAATTAAAAAGAATTGGTGATGTGTGGTACCGGAAAAGTTTGCTGAAAGTCAGAGATAAATTGTTGCAATAATATCTATAGACTTATGCAAATTTGTTTGATAATATGAGACGAAAAAATGGTAGAAAATGTGGCGTGGTTTTCATATCTCAAGATGCTCTTTTCTTTTGTAGCTTGCTAAAAAAGACAGGTTGTATACATATGATAGAATGCAAAAGTTAAGCATAACTTGTGGTTTTTCTTTAAATTGTAGATTTTGTGGGCAACACATTGAAAATGTGAATCGCCTGTTCTTTAAATGTGTCTTTTCTCGGTTTGTTCTACAAAGAGTAATGAACTCGCTTAGAATTTCTCGTATCGATGGCAGCTTAATGTCTTGGTTAAAGTGGCGTAATGCAAGAACTAAAAAGGAATCTTACATTTGTATGATGAGAGTAGTTGGTTTTTTTGCTATTGTTTATTATATTGGGCGATTTAGAAATCCAATTGTTTTTTTTGCTAGAAAGAGGCTTATGTTGATATATGTGTTGAGGTTATTATTAACCATCTCAAGCTTAGATTTAGAGTGTTGAATTTGAAAATTAAGAGTTGGTATAAGTGTTTAAATATCTATCCTCGAATGATTACTAGTTAATTTTTTCGAGTATGTCCGGGTGTAATCGTTCTGCGACGCTTTTTGGTACAATGAATTTTAATTTTCTGTGTTGAAAAAGATGAAAATTAAAATTTGAAATTTGGAGTTATAATAGTAAAAGAATTGTCAACCTAATAATATTTATTATTAAAGGTATCAAAATAAATTCCGACCCATCTAATGGATTCTAATAAACTTTAAATTATAACAAATATTTTTATTCAAATTTTAGTATAATTTTATTAAATTTTGAGTTTAAATATAATTTTATTTTAATATTTTGAATAAAAAGAAGTGAGTTAATCAATATGTATGAAATTTATTTTTTCTGTGTCTGTTAATTTAAAAGTTTAAAATGAAAATTGTAATTGAAAATTATTTTTTATTTTTATCATTTTTAGTAGCGATATGTTGAGATTATAATGTTAATTATATCTAATTTATCATATATTTTTTAAATAATTTATTCGATACATATAATTTATGAGTTATAACGAAAAATTGAAAGGACAAACCTTGTCCTTAGTGGCCTCAAACAGGCTTAGCCCAAAGGATCTTGAGGCCTAAGCAATAAGACACGATCGTGGATGCTCATGGGCTAGGCCATACCACTTATATCCATCAGGTTACTTAAAGCTAATTTTTAGAATAAATAATTGAATTCCTATATTGAAATTTGCATTTGTGCTTTATTTTAATTTTAAACATTTAAATTAAGCTGACTATTTTCTGTAGATTAAGTATTTTTTTCCAAAAAATTAAGTTGAATTAATACTTTTATTTGATATATGGGTTTTTTTAATCTTAGTCGCAAATGAATATATATGAAAGTTAAATTAGATTTTGAGAAAAATAATTATATTATATGTTTAAAATTATTTAATATAAATAAATGTCTTAACAAAAAA
The DNA here is from genome assembly GCA_027575705.1 of Erythroxylum echinodendron. NCBI lineage: Eukaryota > Viridiplantae > Streptophyta > Magnoliopsida > Malpighiales > Erythroxylaceae > Erythroxylum > Erythroxylum echinodendron. The sequence continues at coordinate 1,089,935 of JANZXR010000001.1, forward strand.
AGATTTCAGTTCAAATCAGTTATTTCGGGATCAAATCTCCTGTTTCGTTTATGATATTCTTATCATGTTTCATTAAATTTCATTCACATATTTATGTGGACCCCACATAAATTTATAGATGAGATCTAATAGAACAAAGTTAGAACAGAATAATTGGAACAGAGGATTTGATAGGTGTTACTTCACCTTGTTTGTTTGATTAATTTGTGATTATTTGTAAACCTTTTAGTTATATGCATTATGCCTTAAACGCTTTGTATTTAAGGGGAAGCATCTTTTTTAATATTGAAATTATTTTAAATTTCACAAAGAAAAGAAAATTTGGTGAGTTTTAATGTTTAAAAGTATGCATACACTCTAAAAGTTTTTCACAAAAATTTAAATAATTTTTAATATTTGGAACATTTATAAATTTATTATTGACTAAAAGTACGGCTTACAACAACAAGAATAACACCCATTAAAAATCTCGCTAAATGCGGAATCTGGAGAGGTCCAATAATACGAAGTCTCACCCTAATTAGTAAAAAGACTGTTTTTAAATAACTCATATTAATGAATGAAAATATTTACAATAAAACTACATTTTGAACCTCAATATTTACAATAAAATGTAACTTTAATTTCAAATTAACCTATATCGTTTTCAAAATTTTCGGAACACATCTTAAGAAAATAAAAAATTCGATAGGATTAACGTTCCCTTATTTTGATAAAAAATTTAAATACTAATTCATATAATTTTAACTTCTTCTAAGGTCATCTATGGCAATTGCACTAAAATTTTACACCAAATTTAACGTAAGAAAGAATATTCCAAGAATCTTTTTACACAAAATTTGGTATTACTCCAATCACTTTATACCAAATTATTTTCAAAGAATATGCCCGAATAATTTAGTTATTAACTAAATCAATTTATATTTATACAATGATTTTTATTTATTTATTTAAAAAATAAAATAAAATCATTTTTCTTAATTAATTAATATATACTTTATAATAAATTAATATTATTTAACAAATATAATCAATATTATTGCAACAACAAATTAATAACAGACACAAATATAATATTTTTATTGCACATTTAACTTCTAATCCTCTTAATTACCATATCGTTTCTACAAATGTTCATAATGAGTTTCTTTATCTTTAATTTGTTTATGTCTAGCAAGAAATTCTTGAAATATAATTGTATCGCCTCTATTAATATTAATTTCAGGGGCTGACGTTTCACTCAAATCTTTTATGGCTGTTTGAGTATCACATTCGTCCTCAGTGATTATATTGTCCATTATAGCATGCTGGCATAATATCATGTAATATGAAATTTTTCAAAAAATGTGCCGATCTTTTGATAATTGCAAAACGTGACTAAAGAATTCCAAATACACGCTCGACATCTTTCCTATATACTTTTTTTATTTTCGTGAATAACTTCTTTTTAGGGCCTTGGAGATCATGAATAGTTTGTATCAAAGTCAGTTAAATAAATCCAATATTATACATTTTTTCTCGAATAACATAATGAATAAAAAGTATTATACCTTTGTCAAGGTTTGCACGTAAAAGAAATATGTTAAAAAGAAAATGAATAAAATTATCTTTTTATAATTTTTGGTACATAAATAATAAGACACTAAATTTAGTGTATTACTATTCATTATACCATTTTTAACGTTGAATTTAGCGTCTCTCTTGTAATGAATTCATTGCACCAAAACACCAAGATCCTTTTTTTTATATATTTAAAGGAAGAATAGCAAAAAGATTACATATTGAGACGAGGGAGACAAATCCCTAATAAATCCTCTAAAAGGACTGAGTGGCACCCAATAAATGGAGTATCGAGATATATGACGCCGATATCAGAGTGAACTGCGTAGTTAGCAAGCCAATCGGTGCTTTTGTTGTTCTCTCGAGAGACGTGGCGATGAACAACAGTCCAATTTCGAGTAAATAGCTCATTGATGCCTAAGACAATGGGATTGAGAGCCCGTGCTCTATTGTTAGAGGAAGAAAGGAGGTTGAGTGCCGCAACAAAATCCACTTCTAGCTCGATCCGGCGATAGCCCAGATTCCATGCAAGTGTAAGTCCTGTAAAGACACCCCAGAGTTCGGCAGACACTACTGAGCACCAACCAAGATTTTGAGTAAAGCCACCAAG
>JANZXR010000001.1:1092204-1106179 GCA_027575705.1 Erythroxylum echinodendron
CCATGGTTGAACAGAGAGCACATGGCCGGAGATAATCCATGGACCCTGCGTGAGTGCCTGCACGTAGTCCTCCTCTTTCACGAAGTTAACAAGGTAAAAATCTTTGTCCAAATCAACTATTTTCAACGGACCAGAAGGTTTCCACAGGGTTAATAATCTGGATTTGAGCATGTTGAACCCCAATTTATGTCCCAACAATTTCACAACAATAGCAGTTGCCCAAGCTTGATCGAGTTTGCTTTTGAAAGTGTTCGAGAGTTCTATACCCAGGCCATATTCTCCTTGGACGAAGGAGATATCACCTTCGGTAGTTTCAATGGGTTCCTCATCGGGCCAGTCGAGTTCATGGGCGTTACTGCCAGGGTCAGAGCGACCTGTGACCACCGCACTGTAGCTGGGTTGAGTGGTTGGTGCCATTAGTGCGGGAGGAGGGGGGGTCTTCTTCTCTTTCTCGGATCCGGACTTTTTTGGTTGCTTGGCGGTCAGTATCCTAGGAGAGGACGGCGTTCGTCATCGGCGAGTAGTCCTTTGTCTAACGTGATGTATTGAGGACTTTTAACAAACAAGTAAAAGGCAAGGAGAATGGATGAAGGAAAGAGTTATAGAGAGATATCGGAGGATCTCTCTCTAACGGCTACTTACACCAAGATCCTTTTACCAAAACACCAAAGGTGCCTTAGTTGGAGATGGCGTAAGTAAAAGGACCACCTTGTGTTGGCTTCTAATTCCTATGTTCTGAATCCCGATATTGCGGCTTTTCAGGTAGTAATTTATCGCCTGTGTTATGGTTTCGATGGAGCTACCTCCATTTTTAACTTGTAAAGAGCTAGATTATCAACTTGTCAAGTTCTCATACTCCATTGCTTACAATGCTCGAGCTTAGGGAAGAGAGCCTGCTGGTCATCGCATCATATCACATGGTCAGACTTAGAATGTTTAGAAAGTAACTAATTATTTCCAATCATTTAAATATCAGCTTTCTCCTGACTAGTCAAATGAAGTCAATCTGAAATGTATAAAAAGGTTTTTTGCCCTCTTCCTTTTTCTAAAAAAGAGTAGAAGAAATAAATATTTTTTGAAATTTTTGAAATTTTCATTAATCTTTTAAATTTATTTATTTATTTTTAATTTTTCTAAAAAAATTCTTTTTTTTAGACTTTGGTTAAAAAATAGCGACGAAACACATACACTATAAACACCAATAAACATTAAATATGAACTAATCAAAATTTGTTTATGTGACGATTTAACTTATCTCTTAAGCTCTAACAAACCGGATTAAAACTAATAATTTATTATAATTATCTTAAATTATTAATTTAAGTCAAATTTAATTAGTTCTAGCCAAATTTAATAGTTGAGTTGAGTTACCATATTATTAAGATTTGATTAATTTATGTTTGATATTTATACTGATTCTCCGTGTTTTCAACTTTTTGAAAATTTTTCTCTTTCTAAACTTTCGTTAAAAAAATAACAATGAAACATACGTGAGCAATATATGTGGAACAAATAAATATCAGTGACATGATAACTTAACCTAATTATTAAATTCAATCTGAACTAATTAAGTTTTATTTAAAGTAGTAGTTTAGTATAATTTTAATTCATTCAAGCCTATTACTCTCTAAAAAATAAATAGGGTAAAAGATAAATATTTAACTTGTCTTTTCTTAATTTTTAATTTTTTAAAAAATTCTCCGTGTTTTTTACTTTTTGAAAAATTTTCTCTTTCTAAACATTCGTTAACAAAATAGCAGTAAAAGAATAGAAGCTGCAGGTTATTATGGGTGCGTTTGAATTTGCGGTGCGGTGGATATAAGTATTTATCCACCGCAGTTTCCAAATGCACTCACGCGTTTGGATTTGTGGCTGCCAACCGCAGATTGAGAAAAACTGCGGTGCCACCGCAGAAATAGATAAGCAGAAAGGAGGGTGCTGTGGGAAACTGCTTATGCGGTGGGAATTTTACCTTCCAATAATAACCTCATGATATTTTAGTATTTTCCATTATACCCTTACTTAATTAATATAAGGAAGTTTTTGTCAATAGTATTTAAGTAAGGTGAAATATTTTATTTACTAAATTTATTTTATTTATATTTTCTTATTTTAATTTAATATTTATAATTTGAATTTATATGACTAATAATGTATTTTTTGAAATATTTATTTACTAAATTTATTTTATTTATATTTTTATTTTAATTTAATAATTTAATATTTATAATTTTAAATTTATATGAGTAATAATATATTTTTTAATTATTTATACAACAATTAATGGTTTATTAAATCAATAGGCTTTTTAGTCATTTTATCTCTTTTCAGCAACCACAACCGCACTTGTCAAACACCTATTTTCACGCTTCAACAATTACCAAAACAGCAATACCAAATAAATAAGTACTTATTGAAAATAAGTACTTATCATATGAGAACAGTAACTTTTACCTGTACGAGAGAAACCTGTCAATATTTGATTAGGCAGAACTAAGCAAAAAGGTCTTCTCGTAAATTTCATGGCGGCAGACAGGCGCAAAACACACGTACCTTCCTTTCCACGTTATTGCATCCATGGCCTTCAACGCGCATCCATCAACCTTGATAGTGCTTCTATATCGATTCTATCGCCATTTTCAATACCATCAAAGCCTCTGCCCCCAATGCTTGAAATGCTTCACATTCATGGAAAACGCCTTGAGATTCTCGCATTTCTGTATCCTATCGAACACATTATAGTAATCGAGGGTTTTAACAAGCTTTTGTTATTCATATCAATCACAAACTTAACATGAAAAAGGCGAATGTTGGGGACCATATATACAATCTTTAACTAGCTTTGAGCTTTGACTGTATATCTTGCTTTCTGGTATTTCAGTCTCCCTATAAAAATCCCGGATTCTACTCTGAATAAACTCTCTTTCTGTTGTTTGAATCTTCAAGAGTCAGACACAACCAAAAGGGCAGAGAAGCTGAGACGGTTCAGACATGGCTGGCATTAGGGTTCTTGCATGCTTTATCATGGTGCTGTTATTTAGTGCATCGCTTGCCAATGGTATATACATGTTTTCTCTCTTTTTGAGTATGCCATTTTTGTTTCCACATCTGAAGTAATGTTGATCTCTTTTTTGTTTAAAATACAGCTTTAGAAGTTGACAATGTTTCGAGAGAAAAGGTGAGTAACACCAAGTTCTTGATCTAATGATGTCAAACTAAGTTCATATCTCATTGTTTTTGAGTTCTGTTTATAAATTTTTTAGCAGGGAATGTCGAGTGGACATGTTAAAGTTGTTGCAGAGACCAAGAAGATGATAGAAGGAAGGAAAATGAGTGTGGGAGTACTTAGAGAGACCTCAATGAAGGCTAAGGGAAGTGCTGAGGAAGATGGTTTTGTAGCTTTTAATGAAGATTACCATTCTCCACAACATCACCCTCCAAGACATAACTAAGTATTGTAAAGTTGATACAACATCTTAAGATAAGATAGTCTATCCTACACTAAATTATTGTGTTATGCTTACTTTGTACTGTTTCTTTAATTTTGTTTCAAGGGTACTAATAAGATTTATGATAATAGCTTTATCTTTGTGTTACCTCTTTTCTAGTTTTAACTATTGGATTACTATCAATGATAATGAGCTATGTGTTTGAATTCAATCAAATTAAGTTTAATTCGTTTATTTTGGATTATGTTAGATTATACTTATTTTTGACACGATCACAATCTAATTTAAATACTCGAACTTGAATCACATTGAACTATAATATTTTTACAATCTCTAATTATTATATGATACGAACTACGTGATTAGTAATTAATGGCCTTTAGTAATTGTCATCGTCATATAAAGAAAAATTTTAACTTTTTTTCTTACTATATTGGACAAATAAGCCTTTTAGAAAATAAAATTAAGGTCATAAGTGACTTGTCAAAAGATAAAAAATAAAAGATTGTCCTAATGCACAAAGTTCTCCGTTTTGCAAAGGTCGAAGAAGGGTTATCAATCATACGTTGCCTTTCTTTGTATTTTGCAAAGATAATTATCAAACGAAAATATTGCGTGAAGTGCGGGTGGACTTTGTAATGTTATAAATTAATAACAATTTATTTTTAAAATTAATTGAAATGGTATTTTGTTATTATTTCTTTTAATCTTGCAACCTAACTCTTTCGTTATTAGTATATAAGATCTAAAACAATGTAAATGTATTGCTCCTGCAAGTTTAAACATAAGGATAGACATTTTCATGCTATTTTTATCTTTTCATAAATAGTCAAACTTAATTATGTGAATTTAGTTTTTTTAATCTAAATAAGAAATAAATTCATCTAGCAGAACATTAGTTCTTTTTTTATTTTAAATTAAAGAATTTTTTAACAAAAAATAATGATTAAAACACTCAACCAGTTTAGCCGATTTAACATAAAAAACTTGAACCGCCCAACTTTAGGATCGGTTTTCAACTTTTCGGTTTGATTTATTTTAATAAATTTTTTGTTAAAACTTATCAATTTATTAATTAATCAGTCATTTTTTATTAATTAGTAAGTTTTTATAAACTAAAATAAATATATTCTTATTTAATAATTTTTAAATTAAACTTTAAATTTTTTGAAGGGTATGAGTAATCTTTTTCAATAATATTTCTAATTATTTAATTTTATTCAATTTTTAGTCAGTTTTATAACAGTCTAATACAGGTTGAACATTTTAAATCTTAAACCTCTCATTCTACTTATTAACTTCTAATTAATTACTAAGTAATTGACATTTATTTTTTATGTACTCACTTTCATATTCATGCAATTTTGCAAATCCATTTAAGATACCTCTCTCATTACAATTTAAAAAATTATTAGTGTTTTTAAATTATTTCTAATTAGTGAATCACCGATTTCATTTATTACTTCGTCATATGTATATAAAACATCTAATTTCTAATTTCTTTCTCTAATAAAAGATGACAATGAGTCGGGCATAAGCTAGGTAAAAATTGTCATTTCTTCACTTGTTCTTTGAGTCATACCTCAAACCTGACTTGATCTTCCTTGAATTTTTTTAAAAAAATAAAAAAAAGACGGTATTGATTTGTTTATAAGGGTTGGGACTTAGGTCAGGTCGGTCCTGGACAGCCTCAACCCGAGGCTGACCCTAGCCCGATCATCATTGACTTAAGACTTGGTCAAGACGAGCCCAGGCTTAATTGCCAGCTTAATATTTGAGTCTAATTAGTCTCATTTATGACTTAATATCGTTGACTTAGTACCTAGTAAGGACAGGTCGAGCCTAGTTGCCATCTCAATGTTTAAGTCTAATTAGTCCCATTTATGACTTAATACCATTTACTTAGGACTTGGTCAGGACGAGCCTGGACTTGGTTGCCATCTCAATGTTTGAGTCTTAGTCTCGTTTAAGCCTTAATCTTATAATTTCTTTTCAAATACCAAAAAAAATGAAGCTAATAAAATTATGAAAAAAAACTCATAAAGTTATTTAATAAAAATTTATTCATCTAAATTACATAAATTGATAATTCAATCCGTTGGTTCAAAAGAGAGTTTGGATTTAATTGATATTTCTAACAATTCATTATTTTACTAATTAAATTACAACACCTCTTATAGCTCCAACTAAAGTTTTGATTAATTTGCTAGACTTGTGAGTAGAAAAGACAAATGTTTAAACAAATGTTTGACTAACATAATGTTTTATTTTACAAATGAAACAAAATGTATTTAGATTGAACCATATAAATTTAATCAAACTCAAACTTCAACTATTCTTAAGTAAAAGAATGGTTCAAAACATGATTGAGTCGGCTCATTGTCATTCCTTATGATTACGGACTTAATTTAGAAATTGAACTACTCTTGAAAATAAGACTTTCATTTATCGATGTCAGAATGAGCCGAGCATAATTAGGTTTATTGTTGGTCCAAGCAGATTGGTCCAATTCGACCCAATACGTATTATCCAAAGTTTGATTGAACTTGAATTTATTTAAACCATCACAAAATGATGTTATTTTAGTATAGGTAACTTTAAACTTCTAAATCAAAATAATATTATTTTGAATAACTAAATTAAAACAACATTATTTTGTAACATGACTTCAGTCGATCGAATCGAATTAGGCCAAACCAAACGTTCCAATTATCAAATCTACTCTCAATTACTGATATAATTAATTATTTAAAAATTGAATCAATTCGCTCGATTTAATTATAAAAATTTTTAATTGGCTAATTTTTCAATTTAAGTTTCAACTTTTCATTTCGATTTACTTTGACCTTTGTTATTACAAATAAATCAATTATTAATTAGGCGGTTAAAATAAATCAAATATTTTTTATTTAACAATCTCTTTTTTCAATTAAACTAAATTAAAAAGAGTCTTTGTTAATCATATTTTAATTTCTTCAATTTCATTCTATTTTAAAGTAATTTTACTATAGTTTAATATTAATTACTTTTAAATCTTATTTTGTCTGCCCAATTTTCTTATTGCCGATTTTTTTTTAATATAAGAAAGAAGCCGAACATTAAAATTACACAACTAATTTAAGGAATTAAAAATTACACAAATCCTCAAATAGGGTAAGGTGCTATCCAACCGGTGAATGGTAAATGATTCGCCGATTTTTCAACGTTGGATCTAACTAACAGAGATTCCTCCAAACAATCGGACCACAAACGTCAATTCTTGACAGATACAGTCAATTGGTCATAAACTAACGATGCCCGCAAACAACACAACATTAACTCAAACTACACTGTCCAAACTATAACTACACCTGTCTTACGCCTCTACAGCCGCACAACAACCGAAACAACACAACCAATGTCTCCGACGACCGCCGCGCCTCCGCCGCACATACTTGTGTTTCCCTACCCAGCACAAGGCCACACGATCCCTCTCCTAGACCTCATTCACCAACTCTGCCTCCGCAACCTCTCTAACATCACCATTATCACAACCCCCAAAAACCTCCCTACTCTCGCTCCTCTCCTCACTGTCCACCCCCTAATCGGAACCCTGGTTCTCCCTTTCCCTCCTCATCCTGATCTCCCTCCCGGCGTCGAGAACGTCAAGGAGATTGGCAACTCCGGCAACTTGCCGATTGTTGTTTCGTTGAGCAAGCTTCACGACCCCATTGTTCGGTGGTTTAAGTCCCAACATAACCCTCCTGTTGCTCTTATCTCTGATTTCTTTCTAGGATTCACTCTTCAAATGGCCCGCGAAATGGGTATTCCGAGATTCACGTTCTTCTGCTCTGGTGCGTACTTGGCGGCTGTTGCTGATTATCTTTGGCACCACCCGGAGCTTGCGAAGGGTTTGAAAGTTGTGGACTTTGTGGACTTGCCAGGGTCGCCTTCGTTTACGGAATTACGTCTGCCGTCGACTTTCCGGCGGTACAAACCGGGCGATCCGGATTGGGAGTTCTTCAGAAATGGCATGATCGCGAACTTGTTGAGTTATGGGTGCGTTTTCAATAGCTTTGAGGCATTGGAAGGCGAGTACTTGGAGTATGTCAAGAGGAAAACAAGGGTTTACTCGGTTGGACCACTCAGTTTACTGGGTCTGAATCGGGAGGTTCGACGAGACCTCGAAACCGCGTCGGGTCACGATGTGTTTAGATGGCTTGACGAATGTCCAGATGGGTCAGTGTTATACGTGTGCTTTGGGAGTCAGAAGCTGATGAACAAGAACCAAATGGAGGCGGTGGCTTCAGCGCTGGAGAAGAGCATGACCCGGTTCCTTTGGGTAGTGAAAACGGGGACGACCCGAGAAATGGAGGCCGGGTACGGGTTGGTCCCCGGTGGGTTTGAGGAACGAGTGGGTGGGAGGGGTTTAGTTATAAGAGGGTGGGCTCCTCAGGTTCAGATACTGAGTCACAGGGCGGTGGGTGGGTTTCTGAGTCACTGTGGGTGGAACTCGGTGCTAGAGAGTGTGGTGAGTGGAGTGATGATATTGGGTTGGCCAATGGAGGCGGATCAGTTCGTCGACGCAAGGCTTTTGGTGGACGAGTTGGGTGTGGCAGTGAGAGTGTGTGAGGGTGCTGACACGGTGCCTGACTCAGTTGAGTTGGCGGGGAAGATTGCTGAGTCACTGAGTGGTGGTGATGTGCAAGAGCGGGTGAGGGCCAGAGAGTTAAAGGATAAGGCATTCGAGGCTGTGAGAGATGGTGGAAGCTCATGTGGTGATTTGGATGGGCTTGTTAAAGACTTCTTCAATTTACCAAGAAGCTCATAGAACTATTTGGGCCTGACTTATGCTTATCCAAGCCAGGAAGTAGGGATGGCAGCAAGTTCGGAATTTGGTCCGGCTTGATCTGAAGTCAATAATTTAATTTAGCCCAATTGAGTTTTAATTAAGCTCGAATTTAGGGATTGATGTCATCAATTTTTGATAATTATTTTTAAATTACTCATTTTGAAAAAATTTTTCGAAATAATATCTATTTTAGTAGCTCGAGGGAACTTGTTTTTAGTTATTGTAATTTTAATTTTTAATTTATGTTTTCTTTCATATAAAAATAAAAATATGTTTAGTTGATAATATAACACAATTTTATTTTTATCACTGATAATAATTATATATTAAATACAAATTAAGAATAAATTATTCTTAATTAAATAAATTTATTTTAATTTCTTAGATAATATTTATTAATAAATTATTAATAAAATTATTTTATTTTATTCAATAAATAATTTAAAATTTAATTTTTGTTTTAAATATATTTAATTATTAAATCAAATTTTATTTGAAACTTATATGAAGATATTTTAAATTTAATTAAATTTATTAATAATTATTAAATTACAAAAATTATTAAATAATATTAAATTATTCATAATTCTTATTAATAAATAATTTTAATTAATTGAATATAATATTAAATTAAATTAAATTATTCATAATTTTTATTAAAAATTAATATATTAAATAATATATATTTATTTGTTAGTAAATCCGTAAAAATATAAGATAAAATTATTTTTTATAGTTTTCCTAATTTTTTAAAAATTGAAGAAAATAAACTAAAATTAGAAATAAAAAATCAAATAAATAAGTTTTTTTTCTTAATTTAAAATCAAAAACAAAAACAAAGATAGAAACAGAAACAGACCTAGGTTTAGATTTTATAAACAAGACTGGGAAGAACGTGGGATGAGATTTCTCTGTCTTTTCAGGCCACAGGTATGCTTCAGACATTGAGGACAGAAGAGTGGAAGCTAAGGATCATTTGGAACCATTTCAAGTTTTTTCAACTCATACTGAAGCAAACACTGCAACTAAAAGTTGTAATCATAGGAATCGATTTTAGATATTTTTTTAACGCCAGCAATTTAACTAAAAGTGCATATGTGACTTCACATGATCATTAATGAGATTATTATAACAAATTACATAGCTCAAAATGAGTCAAGTTCTTGATTAGTCACAGAAGCAACATCTGTTCTAATCTGCAGATAACATTATTGGCTAATCTGATTTTGATTAATATGATATAGGGAAGTTGATCAATTTGATTAGAAAAAAAAATAAAATCAAGTGTTGAAACATAAAAGATGTAATCTATAAATTTATATAAACTTGGTTTGCTTAAAGAGCAAGAAGAATAGAGTAATCTATGATGAAATTCACACTTCAACAACTTAGGTTTGGCACCTAAGGACCATCCATGATCAATCCCTCCTGTTAAAACCTCAACCTTTTGTAAGTACTTCCAAACCAAACTTGTTAGACGAAAGAACTTTCTCTCCTTTTTGATTTTCTTGAGAAAATGTCAACAGTTTATGCAAGAAAGCAAGTTCTTGAGAAAAACTACACCAGCAACAACAACTTTTTCAAAGAGAAAGTGAATCATAGCAACAATGGTTTTCTGTCTAAGAACCTCAAGAAAGTCTACCCAATTGGGCTTCACAGAAGCTCTTCATCTTCTTCTCTGTCACTCTCGTCACTCTCATTGTCTCTGTCACAAAACTCCACTGACTCTTCTCTTACAGATCATTCTTCTACTCCATTGGACCAGAAGATAGCTTTAGCTCTTCGCTTAATTTCACCTCCTGGAAGGAGAGAGCTTCCAGTGATGAGAAATATCCAACAACAACAACCATCACCACCACCACAAAGTCAAGACTCCATTGATGGAGAGTTAAGGAGGTGCAACTGGATTACTAAGAACAGTGGTAAGCATGTGTATTATAAATTATTGTGAAGAACAACTTGCATGATAAATCTTCTCCCATTTTCTTGATGCATAAACGTTTTTAGAAACTATACAGATTACAGAAAACACATTTTTGTTTCTAAGAACTGCTTAGAGAGTAGTATGACACAACTTACCAAGTCCTAGAAAAGGAAAAAAAAAATGAAAATTAAAAAAACTTTGTAATAATTATTAGGTTATGCTATGCCTTGTCTATCTAACCTGAAAAATGAAACAGAAAAAGAAACTTGCATCACAGTAAGTTGATTCCATAACAATAATCCATAAGGTTGGCTTTCGGTTCGGTCTAAAATGACATCGTTTTGTTCAATAGTTGACGGATCGGACTCCTTACCCGTTACGAACCTTAGTAATGGACTTTTTTACATAGTGAGACCAGAAAAAATAAATAAAACAGCAAGAATCCTCAACTGGGTCTTTAGTAGATTGTTAGATGATGATGTTAAAACTGTTTTCTTACTTTAATGCTAACAAAAATTTGTAGATCATAGGGAGAATCTAGAACAGATTGTAACTTATACCTACCATAATATATATATATATATATATAAGAGAGAGAATCTTAATAATTACAGATATTAATTTAAGGTTTGGTGCAGATAAAGCATATTTAGCCTTTCATGATGAGTGCTGGGGAGTTCCAGTATATGATGATAGGTAAGTTGGTTGGATTATTTAATCACTAATGGAGTGTGTTTATGTTGATTCCAACTAAATACCTAATGATTTATGATTAAATATACAGTCAGTTGTTCGAGCTACTTGCCATGTCTGGTATGCTGATGGACTATAACTGGACAGAAATTCTGAAACGAAAAGAAGTTTTCAGGTATTACTTTGGAGTACTTGAATGATCAGTATCTGTTCTTCTTCTTGCATAGTAAGTAGGCTTGATAATGAGCGAGTTGGACCCTAAGCCTGAGTTAATTGGAATATAAGCAGATTCAATTTAAACCCTTTTGCCAACTCGTACCAAGACAGATTTTTTGACGATCTTTTTAACATTCTATACAAAACTGAATGGTTTCAACAAATTATAGAGAAGCCTTCGAGGGTTTCGATCCTACCATCGTTGCCAAAATGGGAGAGAAAGAGATCACAGAGATAGCCTCCAACAAAGCAATCATGCTTGTAGAGAGCAGAGTGAGATGCATAGTAGAGAACGCCAAATGCATAGTGAAGGTAAAAACACCCAAGATTCTGCAGCTCCTCTTAACACCTTCTCCTACAAAAATGGTTTCCACTAACTTTTACACAGTACAGATTGCTAGAGAATATGGATCTTTCAGTAGCTTCATGTGGGGTTACGTAAGCTACAAGCCAGTGATCAACAGATACAGATACCCAAGAAACGTTCCACTGAGAACACCAAAAGCAGAAGCCATTAGTAAAGATTTACAGAAGCATGGCTTTAGGTTCGTTGGTCCCGTGATCGTGTACTCATTCATGCAAGCAGCCGGTTTAACGATCGACCACCTTGTTGATTGTTTTCGTTTCAGTGAATGTGTTAGTCTCGCAGAAAGGCCATGGAGACATATCTGAAAGCCTAGTAAAACCTTGTACATATATGGAACTGGTCTGGTCCAACTTCGATTGTCCCGGATTTAGAGTTCTCAAGGTGACAAGAGTGTATAGTAGATTTGATATCTTTCTCATCTTAACTCTACTTCTCATCATTGTAGTCATTTGGAAGAGTTTGGTTTTGGTGTGGTTTCAATTCTGTCATTAATGAATAAGACACAAGCTGCTTATAGTTTATCCTGTGTTATTTGCACTATTCAGTATTCAGCATTAAAACACAAACCTTACCAGTAAGGTATCAGCCTGGAACCACAAATTGGTGATTTAGACGACGCATGTCGGGATCAGAGACAACCTATTACTTCAGAGACAACCTATTACTTAATTTAAAGTCGTTCATCGGTACTTATTTCAGTGAATTGCTGCCGTTGATCTGATACGAACTTTTTTGAAACACGTAAATTTCATGAACTGGGCTGAACTCGACCAATCTGGTCATTGCTAACCTTACTTGGGAGACTGAATTTACCTATAATCAACATTTCAATCCAAAACTATTACAGTGATCCAATCCATGCAAGAGATGAGTCTGTCTATAAATCAAAAGCATCATGTTCCAATCGCTTGCTCCAGTTAGTGTGTAGTTATATAATCAGATCATGCTTTCTTTTGGAGACAAAATTACCACTCCAACTTAAATTGCAATAATAAAGATTAAAAGAAGATGCAGATTTAATGCAACAATTCCACGCCTAAGACACAAAAGAAATAGCAGTAACATTAAAAGAAATTACCATTTTAAAATATACTCTCAACGACGGGTTATTTGATAGCAGAAACACACAGCTCGTCAAAAAATGAAGAGTAATAGTATAACATGACCAAAAAAAAAAAGATCAACAAGAGAAGCGGTAATTTCAAGAAAGAATTAAAGATTTAAGCTCAAACAAGCAGTTAAATTCAAACAAGCATCATAGAAACATAGACCTTTTATCTACAGTAGCTGCCTAAGGACAGCTACAGTAGTCGCCCAAAAAGAGTCAACAGGGCTTGACTTTCGCATCTATGAGTCACATACATGTATGGAGTCGGTGAGATAAGGTTAGGCGAAGATGATGAAGAGAAAATAGTGAATAAGCAAGAGACACATCAATTTCTAAATGAAATATGAAGGGTTAGGTTTAGGTATAGGTATATTTGTCAACCAATTGTGAAAATGGGAAGGGGCGACTGACGAGAGAGAAATCTGAACTCTCTATCATCCAATCTTAGAAAATGATGAGGGCGTCGGGTGAGAGACAGAAAGTGAAGTCTCAATCGCCAGTCACCCTCTCTAGTCGCAAATTCTGAAATATTGAAGGGGTGACTGGCGAATTAGGTATTTTGTATTGTCAAACCAACCGGTTTTTATACTGACAAGTTTTTTGTTAAAACCAAACTACTAACCGGCTCAGGCTTTTTTCTGTCGGACCGATTTTTAAAATTACATAACATTAGATTTTTTTTGGATATGAGTATGCAAAAAGATTTTTTTATTCAATTTAATAATAGTAATAAGAGTTTATTTTGGATTTTCTTTTTTATAGATACTTTTAAAAATTGTAATTATACAATAATTATCCTAGTATAACTTGGGTAGTCATCAATATAATCCTTTAAAAAAATGTAGTAGAATTTACATTATGAGGTAATTATCTCATTAAGAACTTACTGTACAATAAAGAAGATGATGACTCTTTCCAAAGAGAATTCATGGTCATCTTTTGTTCTTTATACCTAACAATTACTTACTAATTGTTATAATTTACCCTTTTTTTCACTTAATTTAATGTCAAGTTCATTTACAATTGAAGATGAAAAAACAAGGACCAATTTGGTTTGTCTCAGCTTGACCTAAGGTTAATGAGTTTAAACTTTTTTTAATTTTGAGTCCTAAGCAATGTTACGAATACCGTACCCGACTTGATACCAGATTAGTTTCTGATACAGTACTGTATCGGTACTGGTCAATACCGGATACCGTTTCGGGTAATTTTTTAAATTTATGAAATAGTCCTCGAATTTTTTAAAAATCACAAAATAGTCCATTATTATATTAACAAGAGTTGTGATAAGGAAACAACCAAGTAAAATTGAAACATGAAACAAAAACATATATTATTTAATTTACTATTAATTAAATATATTATATATTTAATTAATTAAAATTAA
>JANZXR010000001.1:1108992-1125345 GCA_027575705.1 Erythroxylum echinodendron
TTGATTTAATAATTAAAAATATATAAAATAAATATTAGTTTATAAATAATAAATTTTAAATTATTTATTTTTAAAAATAAGATATTTTATTAATAGTTTATTAATAAATATTGTATAAAAGATTAAAATAAATTTAAATAAAATAATTTATTTTTAAGTTTAATTTGATGTATAATTATTATTAATAATAAAAATATTTATTTTACTTTAAAATTTAAAACTAAAAAATTATAATAAAAGTTTAACTAAATAGTTTATTATAAAAACTTTGAAAAAAAGAAAAGGGGGGAGAGAGAGAGAAGTGAGCGAGTATTTCTTAAAAAATTTGAAAATTTTACAAAACAGTTCCTATATTTTCAAAATTTTCAGTATTGGCCGGTATTAGGCTGATATTATAGATACCGACCAGTAATGACCGTTATTAACCAGTATTCAAATCCGATATCAAAGATGCCGGTACTGTTTCATTTTTCGGCCGGTATCAGCTAGTATGAAACAATATTCACATCTATAGTTCTAGGTAGAACTTAAATTCAGGATGTCTGGGCTTTCGACCCTAACCAAACTCATTATCATCGCCTAATAAGTATCATCAGCTTGTCCAAGCTTGGCAACTATAATTGTATGTACAAGCTTCTGAAACCAACAATTTTACTGCCTCTAGTCATCATCCATGCATGTGATATTGCTTAGTTTTTACTCTCATTTCACTTAAATCTCCACATGCTGTTAGATCAAGCCTCAAATCTATTGATTGTGATCAATTATGGAGATCTTTTGAGGACATTAAACACATCTTTTTCTAAACTTGTCAATCATTTTTGCTTAAGAATGTTGAAAACCAAACAAGTAGGAATGGTCATGCTTATCACCAAAATCAGCCAACTCAGCTCAAGTTGATTAGATTTCGAGTTGGACTCAGGTTTTTTTTGAAAAAATTATTATATTTAAGCGTGACTCGGCTCAAAAATTAAAATTTTTAATAAAAGTAATGTCATTTTTAATTTTTAAAATTTTAAAAATATATTTAATCAAACTTTAACTCGAACTCGATCCAATTTCAAGTCCCTCAAATTTAAGTTAACCGAATCCAACTACAAAATTTTGAACCAAGCTCGAGCTACCATTGTCACTCCTTGAAATAAGTAGATAAATTTCTTTCGGCCCCACTTTAACATTATCTTCAACGTGAAAATCCATCATAAGAAACTGAGAGAAACCTACCTGAAGCTTTTGAACATCAAAAGATGGAATACAGAAGATAAAGCAAAAGATGATTCTTAGATAAGAATGCCACATTGGCTATAAGTTATTTATGCTTGTTTGTTTCTTAATCTCTGTCTGTTAACCTAAACGTGAGTCAAACTAAGCAAACTATGGGATTATCTTCTTAAGATGGAGAAGTCTTGTCTGCTTTAAGTGACAGGCAGATAAGAAATTCAACTAACCACTATCTCTAGATATCATTTGATATGACTTTGCAAACAGTGACTAACACCACCTTTTCAAGGAGTCCTTATATATTATATTCATTAATCTTTAAAATATTCAATAATTTTTAATTTTTAAATTTTAAAAAACATTATTCTTAAACTCAACTTAAATTAATGATTATTATAATTAGTAAATTTAAGTTAAACTTAATTAAATCAAGCAAATAAACTTGGAGTTCGAGAGATCTGACTTCGATATGAATCCCAAAGTACCTTGAAGCTTGCTTGCTTTATGTTAAAGCAAAGGACAAGACTTCTTTGGAATACCCTTCCCTGATGCCTGACTAAAGGAAATGTCTGAACAAAGCGTGACATTGCAGGACTGGTGTCGTTTTCTCGATCAAGATCCAAAAAGTGGTGAAGAGAACAATAACATCCCACAAATTCAGACGGGGAAAAACTATTATTGTGAAGTATAACAGATTAATCTGTGGATGGCCGCCAGGTGTTTTGTAACAGATGGACGTCATGTCAGCGTGCGAATAAGGATATCTTGACTCTTGGACTCTTGAAAGATTAAGGTTACCGTTCAGTGAGTTCAACACTAAAATTTTAAATAAAAATATTTTAAAAATGTTAAAATTCAATTTCCATGGTAAGGCGTCAAAGTAAACAACCCCTTTTGCCATTTTTTTGTCAAAACTGTGACATATACACATTCGCCCCACATAGGACTTGCCATATTATTGCTACCTAATCTGCTCCATCTTCTGTAGTTATAGACCAGAAACCAGGCACAGAAACCATTGACATTACACAACATTCTCTTCTTATGATTTCATTCCCACGATTTATTTATGGAACCAGTCCACAAGGAGTGAAGCTAAAAGATTAAAAAGAAAATAAAAGCAGAACAAATACAACCCACCTAAAAGCTCATCAGCTGATGCCAAGAATATTTACAAAACTTCCCTCCAACAGTGGACACACCATCTTCCCAGTGAAAAAAGAACAAAAAAAACACATCAACTGAAACCTAGACTACCCATCATTCACTCCAAAAACCTACTGGACAGGACTTATTCTTCATACTGATACTTCTATCAAAACTGGCACGAAGTACCGAGCCTCTGCCTCTGCTTTTGACCAAATGTCACGGACTTGCGTTTGGCAAAAGCTGGGTACAGCAGTTCCTGAAATTTCTCCAAAAAGAAAGTCCATTCTTCCTCATTCATGTCTGCAAGCTTCACAAAACTCATGCTTGTAGGAAGCTGCTCGTTAGCACTCCTGTGGCCGGAGGACGAGTTAGTAAAATGGCCGGTTTCTGGTTTTGTTCCAAAGAATTGTGAATGTTTCTGATTCTTGACACCTATGGTTGTATCCTTAAGTGACATTGAGAGCTTGGAAATGGTCGGGATCCTTTCAGGAGTAGTCACAGTCTCAGACCTCTCCTGCCAGTCCTCTCCTTCACTATCTCCCTCTTCTTCAATGCTTTCCTCCAGTTTTGAAAGTGGTGGACGAGTACCAAAAGACCCAAAACCAAATTGAAGTGGTGCTCTAGCAAAATTATAATAATCCATTTTGATCTTCGGAGGGTAGTTAAATTCTGCTTCATCACAGTCTATGTCAAATTGAAATTCCTGATCGCCCAGGTCATTCCTCGGAGATAAGACTTCCCTCTCTGATACTAGCCTCTTTGCCTCCATGCATACGACCTCAAGTTCACTGGGCTCCTCCTCACCACTTCGAAACTCCCTACTCATCATCTCACCAATCTCAGCAAGACAAAGACCTGAAGTTGCAGCTTCCTTGAGGAAAATTGTGCAAAGAACCAGTACCCGCAAACAAGCTTCTCGGATCATTGGGAGTTCAGACCGCAGCATCTCACAATCCTTGGCAGGATCAAGTTTCTCTATATACTCAAGTTCATCATCTGAAAAGGGAATAGAAGCCTGTGGCCAATGAATCCACTCGAAATATGGATCCTCCAATGTCTCTGGCAAACAAAGACCATGGTCAATCGGAATCAACTCCACTTGCCCAAATCTACCAATCCCATCAAGTTTCCTTACTAAAAGGTTTCCAGCATGCCGATCAGTATTAAAAATCCTAATATCTAAAATTCCAATTCGATGCACAGCAGAAACTGGAAAGCTTGACGTTCCATGATCACTGGCATCAAAATCATGCGGTATAAACTGCTGGAAAGATGCAATCTTGCTAACTTGCTTTTTCTTGTGAGGCTTGTTTGCATTCACCCCATCATTGACATTAAAGATTGAATGAGTAATCTTCACCAAGGCGGTTGGGGGAACATTGGCAAAGTGATCATAGTCAAGAAGATAAGCTGCAACCTCCCTGAACCCCGTCTCTCCAACCCTGACAGACCGCTTCAAACCTGGTTGCCCAAGAGCTTTGCCGACAAAGCCTTTAGGGTTGTTTGGGGCAAAAGGCTCTTCATCTGTTGGCTTCACAATTGCAACACTCTCCCCCCAGCTATTTCTGAAGTAGTACGCGCCCCCCATACCACTATGAACAGGAAGAGGATCAACACCCAGCTTAATTGCCTTGACACTGTCTCTGACCAGTTGCTTCAATTTAGTAAAGCTGTTTGCTTGTCCTAATATCTCTATTGGGCCGCTCTGATCTCTTTGCTGGATGTCCTTCCCAGTCGGAGAGAGACAAGGGGTAGATGAGCTTCTATGCATGTAGTTCCTAGTTAAAAGAAGAGGTGAATCATTTCGAACAGCACTTAGATCATTCTTCAGCACCTTATCCCCAAAAGTCAATGAACTCTCATCAGTGGGGAAATTTAAGGCAAGTTGCAACCTTCTCTTCACAGTATGGGCATTATCACCCCGATCCAACTCCATACCCAAGACACAACCAGTCTCTGTTTGCACAAAAACCCGTCTCCTTCCAGCAGGCTGTTTCTCTTCCATTCTCTTGCCATTGTGATACTCCCCGCTTAGCGGGCTCTTAAAGACTGCCACTGCCATCTGAGTCTGAACTGGGCTGTCTAACTCACGAGACATGAAATGGAACAGAAGTCCTTGAGTTTATGTGGCTGGCAAGAGAGGCTGCAGTGAAGGAAGATAAATTCTTCCCTCCCAAGAAAGTGCCAAACTCCAGAGCCAATGGGGTATGATTTAAAAAACCGGAGCAATCCACTACCAATCATTAATTGTTAGATCAATGCTAACAACCAAACCATTTCTGATACTGAATTGTCAATAATCAAGAAACCGAGAATCTGAAAAACAAGTACAAGAAATATGTCAGAAAGACAGATCTCACAGTAATCTTAGCCGATTAAATAACAGGACACAACACAGTAAGACTCAAAGGTCGATATGAGTTTCCCTATACAAGTTAAATATAGTCAGAATTGAATGTTTCAACGCAAATGGGTCTATATACATTCAATAATGAAAATCCATGATGTTACTATAAATATCCTGTGAAAAATCTCCGAAGCACTAAAACCGAAACAGCAACAAGTTTAAGAAACAATCCTTGAATCTTGACACCATGAACGAAAACGTAAGATAACACTCAATACAACCCAGGAGATGATCAAAAAAAGCGTTTTCCTTGATTAATGAGAACCAATAAAGTAAACCAAACCTTAATCCATCTCAGTAACTATAAACAAGCAAAGTAAATGGCAGTAACCACAGCAACGCGATAAGAACCCAAAAACACAAGATTCAATCAAAAAACAGAAAGAATCCTCCTTTCAATCAAATGAGGCATGATCAGAACATAGAAAGAACAAAACTTACAAACGAAAACAAAGAGAGACAGCATTGGCATTAAAGAAAACAGCGAACAACTCACCAGAAAGCAAGATCCAAGTGAACCCACCGGGAATCGGTAACGAATCAGAGCCACTAATCACGTTAAACCTCGAAACAAAACAAATGGATCAAGAGACAAGAAGGTTTCAAGAACGGGACAGTTTGGGGAGTAAGGAATCGCCCGAGTTAACTCAGTTGAATCCGCCTTCTTCCTTAACCCCAACACATGATCACCAAACACACATAAAAGATAACAAACCCAAATTCTTCAAAATCCCTAATCCAATAAACCAAAAACCCCTCTTCTCCTAATCAAAACATCCGTTCTTTTCTTTCTCACCCTTTGTTTATGTTTCTCTCTCTAGCTTTGGACTCTGACTAAGTTTCTCGAATACCTCTCTCTATATCTATAACATTTTAACTCAACCATGGTTAAAATTTAACTCAACCATGGTTAACTCTTCACTCTACTCTCTCTCTCTCTAAACAGTGCGCGTGTAAGAGAATTGGAAGAGTCTAGAATGTTGAATCTGGGCCGTTGGATTGGAGATCTCGAGACGGAGACAGGACGTCGTGACGTGGAGATAAGATATTGGGTGGTGACGTGGGAAAGGTCGCCGTCTAAGCAAGAAGTTTTAATTTTTTTTATTTTTTATTATTGTCTTACGTACGAGGATATATCAGACAACTAAAAATATAATTAATCCATACGAGATGATTTATTAATACGCCGCATATTTATATTAATTAATAAGGTTAATTATTTCGATTTTATTTTATTTATTTTAATAATTTATATTATTAAAAATTACCTAATTTATTAATTAACCGGCTGATTTTATAAACTAATGATTTTTATAAACCGAATAAGAGCTTGTACAGTACTACCAACCAGTACCAGAAATGCATCTTCTTCGCCCTTCAAGAATTGTATTTGCTAGCCTTTTAACCATCGACATATCTGTTCCGTTCTCCGATCCTTCCACAGCCGAGCAAACCAAGTCACGTTGCAGAGCTTGCTCTTGCATTTCTTCGAGAAAGAATTGGAATGGTTTAATATCGATTCATACAGATATAAAAAAAGTTCTTTATTGATTCAAGCGTGGTACCTATAGGATAGAGATAGCGAAAGAGGAAAAAACTGAAAATTTTATATAGTATTTTTTTTAACAGAAAAGTCAATACCATTGAACATGAGTAGACTACTTGATTAATGTGAAAAAAAGAAACTGGAAAGAATCGCATTTCTTTTCTACATGCAATGGTGCGGGAAAACGGGAAGGTGATAG
The DNA here is from genome assembly GCA_027575705.1 of Erythroxylum echinodendron. NCBI lineage: Eukaryota > Viridiplantae > Streptophyta > Magnoliopsida > Malpighiales > Erythroxylaceae > Erythroxylum > Erythroxylum echinodendron. The sequence goes on from JANZXR010000001.1 coordinate 1,115,515, forward strand.
CCTTTGGGCAAGTGAATCATAATATGCAGTTAGGTAGCTAGAGACTAGGCTTTAAGGCGAGAGCTTCAAGCCTAATTTTTAGTAGCACACCCCCCAGGCAAGCACTGCCCGACGAAAGAAGGAAAGCTACAGGTTTTTTTCCCTCGATCAAAATTTCGAAATGGGGGTGTAGACGAGTGACTTCAGTCGCTTCGCTAGATGGATCGATTTAAAGATGGATAGCTGTGGTTGAGGGTTTCAAAATCCTATCCTTGGCTACCGCTTGCTTGCTCACTACCCTTGCTGCTTGGCCGCTTTCTCCGGGGAATTGATTTTGTTATTTTTTTTTTTCCTTGCCCCTTGCGTCTGCTCTTACAGCAAAATATCATCAAAATTACGTAGGTGATTCACTTGCTATAGACGGACTTGCTTGGTTTATCGGAGTGAATTTCAGTATAGGTGGGATGGAATGAAGATTAATGAAATGACGCCGTTTAGTCACATAATTAAAACGATATCTTTGTTTAAAAATGATCTAAATCAAATTATGTAGCATCGACATCCTTCATTTTGATTTTAGTTTTTCCTTTAATTTTTATATTACACAACCTCGACGCCCTCACATTAAGGACATTAGGAGAGCGAACTAAAAACGAATAGCTTATTGATGCAATATGCTATAATGCGAGAATAGTTTGAAGTGTCAGAAAAAAAAACAAATAACTTAGGGCATCGGGGGAATAATAGAATTAATTTATATAAAATATTTAAAATTACAATTCATTATAAATTTTTAAGAAAAATGATGTTATATACCTTTGTATTGACTGCTTCAAACCTAACTCAATCTTTTTCTATATTCAATAAATGATAATAAAGTAAAGTGTGATAGAGACTATAAGTAATGAGTTTGATTCTAAACCTATAATTGTGAGTGCTTAAAAGAATGGATAAAGTAATTTAAAGTATCTTAAAGGTTAAAAAAGGTGCCTAAATTTATAATCAAAGCCTAATATAAGTGCAGAGTAGGTAAAAAGTGATTTAGCTAACCCTAATTATATTGGTTCAAAAGGGATTAAACCCTTCTTGTAGTGGTTCAAATGATTTTATTTTCTGGAAATAAGGTTCAAATGAATATGAGTAATTTATTTTATAATAAAATTGAATTTAATCATTAAAATTTTCAAAATTCTTAAATTTTATTTTTATTTAATAAATCATAATTTTAAATTTATAAATAGATACGTTGATTTTTTTTCATAATTTAATATGTTTTATTATAATTAAAAGATTAAGAGATTTGTCAAAAAGTCAACGAATCTTAATACACAAAGCTCTCCGTTTTGCCAGGATTTAAGGAACGGATGAATATGTGACATTTTGGTCATAAAGAAACAATCTTACCAATTGCTGTAAGACTCGCCCCTCGTTAAGAGAATTGTTTAAATATAAATTAAAATTTTAAAGTTATTTGATGAAGTTATAATTTAGTAAGTCAACTTTAAATAAAATTTTATTTTTATATATTTTCTATTTTGTATTAATAAAAAGTTTATTATTTGATTTTTAATTAAATAAAATTTAATAAATTAGTAAATATTAATTATATTAAATATCATAATAAAAAAGTTCAGATTCTAAGGTACAAATGCAATGTATCAACAGCACATGGCAGACAACTGTACGTGAAATAAAATGATGATGTCAATTAAAATATATTGTTATCCATTTGCTTGTGGTACGGATAAAAAATAAAATTAAAACATCTATATGAAACTTTTGATTTAAAAATCAAACCGACTCGAACTATTTAACATTAAAAATTTTGAAACTGCTATTTTTTTTTTAATTTTTAACTTTTAAGTCTGATTTAATTTAATAAATTTTGTTATTAAAAATTAATTAATCAATTAGTTTTATAAACTAATCAATTTTTATTGATAAAAGTAAACGAGTTAATTTTTATTTAATATTTTTTTAACCCTTTAAGGGATGATCGAGTTAGTAGAATAGGGGTCATGGAATTAAAAGGTCTTGTGTTTGAATCTCTCTACTTATGCTCTCTCAATCGAGTCTATCGTATAAAGTTTTTCTAGTGTAGAGTACTCAGTTAGCGTGATTTGTAGGCTATTATACCAATCTGAAGATTTACCCAATGTGCATCTAAAGAATAATAGTTGCAGATTCTTTTATTTAAAAAAGGTTTTATTTTTAATTAAACTTTAAATTTTTTGATGATAAGTAAAAATAGTCTCCTTTGATCTTTTTAAAAAAATTTAAGTCTATTCAAATTTAATTAATTATATAATTATCTAATACTGATTAAATCTTTTAAATCTTAAATCTTTTATCTTACCGTATTAACTTTCGGTCCAATTTTTAAAGGATCGTGGCCAACTTGTTTTTCTTCTTCTTCATCAAGATATGGCTTTTTTTATAATTATCCAAAAATCCAAAATTTTGCAACTTGCTTGATTTCTGAGTCCCCCACACGCATAGGGCAGACACAACCAATGATTCTACTCTCTTTCAGCTGGCTGTGTGTGGTGGGCGGCACGTAGTTTCATTCAACCTAACAATCTTACCAAGTAAGTCCTCATATGGTATTATGAAGATGGCTTAAAAGTTCTATCAATTTCAATAGGGAAAGAATAATTTTAATATAAATTTATTGTAAGAGGTTGTGGCAATGTATTAGTCAAATTTCATGATAAAGTATAGATGGGTTTATCAGAAATAATCTTTTTATTAATTAGAAGTAACGCTATCCTGATCTCACCATTTGATAAGACTTTAATTAAGTGTACGACGATGATATATATATATATTAGTCAAAAACTAATACCAAATTTATTTATATTTTATCATGTTCAAGTATTTAATTGTATTAAAAAATTTAAATTGAATAATAACAATATTTAATTGTATTAAAAATTTTAAATTGAATAATAACAATAACCAAGTAAAAGTTCGCTAATAAGAGGTCTGATCCAATAGTACATTGTCTTATTCCTAACTAGTAGATAGACTATTTATCATAAATTCCAAAAAATTACACATATATATGTAAAATATAATAATAATAATAATAATAATAATAATAATAATAATTTTTTAAAAAGTAAAAATATAAAATAAATAATACAATAAATATAGAACAAAATCCAAAAATAATTACGAGAAAATATTTAGACCAAGAAAATGTTTAAGCTAAATAATTGAAAATATCAAGTCAAATTTATAAATTAAAAATATACTTTTATATCTAAATATTTTTAAACATATAATATTTTTTAAATAATTATTGTATCTAATTTTTTTAATTTTTATCATAATAAGGGTGGAACAAAAATTTTCATATAATTAAAAATTTTTCTATATTTATTAGTTATTTTTATCTTCCAAACAATATTTTTATATTTTTAATTTCTTTTCAACATTGTTTTTAAACAATTACTTTTTATCCTCCAGGCATGTAAGTTTAATTTATTTTATTAAATATGAAATAATTTTAGCTTTTTATTTTACTTTTTATAATCTAATAACTTTTATAATAAAAGGCTAATTTAATTATATAAAAATAAAAATTAATTTTATAATGTAAAAATTATCTTGAATAGTATTTAATATTTATCCACACCAGGATTTTACTTTATCAATATCTAAATAACACTAATTTAGGTAAGATATTCAAAGATGAAGCTTATTTGAGGTTACATTAGCCTCCAATCACCAGGCTTGTCATGTCGTTAAGCATAAGGGAAGGTTCGTTCGTCGACTTGGAATGGATTCAGATTTCAGGCCGAAGCTTATCCTTCGTCTGAGTCATCATTAATTTTAAGATTAGTCCAAAGATTGCTGCTATTTGAAGGGGAGGCATGTTGGGTTATGTCGTTGGGAGCTTTGAACCTTTGGAATCGGACCGCACCATGACCAACTTCATGTTTGTCGGTCGGGAAAGGACCAACTTGGTCCTACGATAACAACAGTTGCGTCCGTGACAAGGTTTCATGGAGTTGGTCGTAAGTCATGCGCTCAATTCTTGCAAAGTTGTTGCAAAAATCACTACGGATGTTGCTTAGGGTTAACAATTTAAATTCGACCTGTCGTTTAGTTTCATTTTTTTGTTGCTGTCATTTTTATTTTGTATTTTCTGATTTTATTTCAAAATAAAAACATAATTTTATTTAATTGTTAATGTTAATATAATTATATTTTTATTATCGATGATAATTACGTATTATATAAAACTTAAGGATAAATTATTTAATTAATTAAGTTTATTTTAATCACTTATATAATATTTAGTAATAAATTACCAATAAAAATTTATTATATTGTATTAAATTATTCATATTTTTAATTAATTAAATATAATAGTAAATTATTCATAATTCTTATTAGTCATTAATATATTAAATAATTAATAAAAATAGAAAAAACAACTTTTTATGTTTTTCATACATTTTGAAAATTGAAAAAACAAAAACAAAAACTCAAATAAACAGAATTTTTCACTAAATTTAAAAACAAAAATATAAATAAAAAAGATCCCAAATTTAAATTTTAATAATAAAAGAATTAATTTAACTAAAACAATTTCATTTTAGTTTGATTGGACTAAATCTCAAGTCAAAGCAATATCATCCAAATTTGATTAGGTGAAATTTCAAATTAAACAAAAATTTATTAAATCCAACTCATCCACATAGTCTATTTTTAGTTAGTTAGTTTAAATTTAAGAATATCGGTTTCGTCATATGAAAATAATATTATTTTGTTTAATAATTAAAAATAAATAATTAATACCATGCAGGATTGGATCATATCAAATCTCAAATTAAACACTCGTTACGAGATTAAGGAATTGCTAATTTATCACTCACAAATTCTCTACGTTCATAATCCTGTGCCAACTTATTCCGGACTATCTCATCTACACATTTTTTTGAGTCTCATATATTTGTGTGGATGGACCAAAACAAGGTTGGCATAGAATTATAAACATAGAGGATTCGATCCTTAATTTATCATGCATGATCAATAATATCTAGCCTTTTTTTAATTTTAGATGCAACTCCCTTGCAAAGTAACTAGTGGGATAAAATGAAAGTATTCCACTCAAGTTGTGTGTACGGATAACAATGGATCGACCATCCAGAGATTTGCATGAATTCGAATTCGAAACTCGTAGTGTAATCAGGCATTGACAGTTTGATAAAATTTTAATTTAATGTTATTTCAAAAATAATATCACTTATATTTAAAGTTTTAGACTAAGTTGATTTGTAAAGTTCGAACTTGAACTTGTTTTGAAACATTAAAATTAAAGAAAAACTTAAATTTGACTTAAAATTCGATCGACTTAAATCGAACTTTTGGAATTTTAGCCGAGTTTAGACACAAATATCATCTCTAATTATATGGTAGGTGATTTTAATCGAGGTCTTATCTGATGACGTGGTTATTTAATACACATAATTTAAATAATATTATATAATGTCTTTAAAAAATGAAAGCTTTACTTGACACGAAAGGTAAGGGGAACAGATCACTTGTTTTACTTTGTCTTATATAAATGTGCGGATGGGATGGATTGGAACATAATTGAAACAGCAAAAATAGAACAGGTGATTTGGATCCATATAAATATGTGGATGAGATCAGTGTTATTAGTTTCATACCGGAAAGCAGTATCAGAATAGTAATTTTGATATCGAGTTTAAATACCGGTTGGCATCAGCCGGTATTATAAATATTTGTCAGTACCAGAAATTTTAAAAAATATAAGGACTAAGTTGCAAAATTTTAAAACTTTAATTTTAAAAAATCAAAATATTTTTAAATATTTTTAAATATTTTACTTTCACCGCCTTTGCTCCTCCTCTTCATTTTTTAAAATATTTTTTAATTTATTGTTTAGTTAAACTTTTGTTGCAATTTTTAATTTTTAATTTTAAAATAAAATAAATATTTTATTACTAATTATAATTATACATTAAATAAAAATTAAAAATAATTTTTTATTTATATTTATTTTAATATTTTATATCATATTTATTAATAAAGTATTAATAAAAATATTTAATTTTTAGAAATAAATAATTTAAAATTTATTATTTATAAACTAATATTTATTTTATATATTTTTAATTATTAAATCAAATCTTATTTTTAAATATATTATTTAAATAATTATTAAATTAAATTAAGATATTTATAATATTAGAAATAATTAATTTTAATTAATCAAATATATAATATATTTAATTGATTATTAATTAAATAATATATTTTTTATTTCATATTTTAATCTTACTTGATTGTTTCCTTATCACGAACTCTTTTTGTAAATTATAATAATTTGAGAGTTAAAGATATCTATTACTTTTTTTATTAGATGTTTTGATGTAATTATTATTTATTGTATAATGAAAATTGAAATTGTAATATTTTAAATACTTTATATTGTTCTTAATTTTACATGATAATGATTGTCTTTTTCATATTAATTGTGGTTATTATTTATATGTGAAATATTTGATAATTATTGTTATTTTATATTAATTGTAATTATTATTTATTATTTTGATTTTTAGATACATGATTAAAAATATACAAACTACTTTTTACAAAGTCTTAAAGCAAACAGTTGCTACGACAAAAGAGGAATCTTGGCATAGTAGTTGTGGGGATCACAAAGAAACCTTTAATGCTAAAGTCTGCTTTAAGAAAAAACCTCTATTTTATAAATTTAAAAATTTATCTAAAATAATATTTGGTATTTATCGATATCAATACAGTATCGTACTCGAACTCAATTCGAAACTAAATTTGATATGACATTCGCAATATCGGATGAGATGGATTAGAAAAAGTTGGAACAGAAAAAACACGCGGAACTTTCAAGAGGTACTAAATGGCATTGCACAAAATTCAAAAAAATCAAAGAATGTTCTTTTCTTAGTTGTGACGAAATGGAAGAAACTAAGACCAGTCATAATATACCACTCAATTTCCTCACGAGAAAAGTGTGAACCCCTTACTATTTTGTTAGCTATTAACTGTCTTTGACCAAGGATTAGAGATTGCAGATAAGTCCAAGTCCGACTTGGCTCGAAATTAACGGTTCGATTTAATTTGATCGTGTTTCGAATTAGACTTGTACTTTTTTAAAAATATTTTTCAAGGTTAAAATTAGGTTATATAAATCCGCCTCAGCCTAAAACATAAAAGTTACAAGAAAACGATATCATTTTAAATAAAATAACAACGTTTATATTTTTAATGCTAAAAAATAAAAATCAAATTGAGTCATATTTTAAACCGCCTAAATCTAATCTTGTTTGGACTCAAGTCAAGTACCTTGGGCTTGAACGTAAATTTTCTTGTGAAGTTGGAGTCTTAGTCAGAGTTTAACTGAGTCTGACTCGAAATTAACGAGTTCGATTTAATTTGATCGAGCTTCGACTTAAACTCAAGTTTTATTTTTTTGAGTTTCGAATCGGGCTAACTAAACTTGGCCCAGCCGGAAACACGAAAGTTATAAAAAACGACTCGTTGTGAGTAAATTGATATTATTTTATTTTTCTTTTTTAAAAAAATGTGCTAAGTAAGATTTTAGACTGACCAAATCTAATCTTGCTCTTGCTCATATAGTTATGACACGAGGAAGGCATGTTGAATAAATCAAATTATACCGTGTGGGATCAAGAAGTCAGAAATCAAATAATGACTTGTTGCTGATACATTGCTTAACTTGATTACTATACCGACCACAAGTATGTTGAATAGACCAAATATTAAAAATAAAATTGTTCGATAAATAATTTATGTGTAGACACGTATTGGATGAATCATATGTGACATGATAAAGTTATAAGAAGTAAAAAAAAAAGAAAAAAATTGCAATATATGGATATAAACATGAAATAATGTTTTAAAAAATATATTTTTGCCATTTTTTAATTTAATTAGTGATTTAGTGTGTCATATATTGTTTTAGGTTATGCTTAGTTAAGAGTTTCATAATAAAACATAATAGAACGTAACACACTTCTATCGTTTGAAATAAAGTTTTATAATGAAATGGAATGGAATAGGATAGAAGTGGAGGATTTCATATTACGTTTCGTTCCATCCTAAACAGTGAAAATAAGAAACTTCCGGTTCATGAAGTTTAGGATGAAACGTAAACTAATAAACATATACTATCTAATATACCCTCAATAATTTTTGGTAATATTAATTATTTTTTTTGTTGTAATTTTTATTTTGTATTTTATGTTTTTATTTCAAATAAAAATAAAATTCTATTTTATTGTTAACGTAAATATAATTATATCTTTATTTACTTGTTATATAAAACTTAAACATAAATTATTTTTAATTAATTAAGTTAATTTAATCACTTATATAATATTATTAATTAATTATTAATCAAATTTATTATATTATATTAAATTATTCATAAATTTAATTAATTAAATATAATAATAAATTATTCATAATTCTTATTAGTCATTAACATATTAAATAATTACTAAAAATAGAAAACAAAAACAACTTTTTATGATTTCATAAATTATAAAAACTGGAAAAAAATAAAATTAAAACAAAATTCAAATAATTTTTTTTTACTAAATTTAAAAAACATAAATAAAAAACCATTAAAACAAAAAGATCCTAAATTTAAATTGGTTGAATTAATATTCGAAACTGAAGTGGTTTAAACAAAAATAATATTTTGTTTAATAATTAAAGAATTAATTAACTAAAACAATGTCATTTTCTATTAGACTAAATCTCAAATCAAAGCAATATCAACTTAATTTGATTAGATTTTTTTTTCGGAAAATCCGCAGTAGCTATCCTTTTGAATTTGTAATGGGTAAATTTTTAAATTGACGCAATAGTCTACGAATCACGTCAACCAGGTACTTTGCATTAGGCAAACTCTATATGACAAACTTGATCGAGAGAGCCTAAATAGAAGAATTCGAACATAGAACTTTTTAACTGTATGCCCCACTTCACTAACTCGATTATCCCTAAGGGGCTTAATTTGATTAGATGAAATTTCAAAATAAACAAAATTTGATTAAATCCAACTCATCCACATAGTCTATTTTTAGTTAGTTAGTTTAAATTTAAGAATATCATTTTGGTCAGACGAAAATAATATTATTTTGTTTAATAATTTAAAATTAATTAATTAAAACCACGTTTAATCATAACAAATCTCAAATTAAACACTTATTACGAGACCAAGGAATTGCTAATTTATCATGAATGATCAATAATATCTAGCCTTTTTTAATTTTATCTTATTAGATTAAAACTATGCCAGGTTTTAGAGTAAGGCCACAACAACTATCGTCAGTTTCGACAAATTAAAGATGCAATTCCTTTATAAACTAACTAGTGGGATAAAATGAAAGTATTCCACTAAAGTTTTGGAGGGATAACAATGGACCGACCATCCAGTGATTCGAATGAGTTCGAAACTTGTAGCTTAATCGGGCTTTGACAGTTCGATAAAATTTTAATTTAATGTTATTTCAAAAATAATATCACTTAAAGTTTTACTTGACACGAAAGAGAAGGGGAACAAATCACTTGTTTCACTTTGTCCCATATAAATGTACGGATAAGATAGATTGGAACATAGTTGAAATAGCAAAAATGGAACAGATGATCTGGACCAATATAAATATGTAAATGAGATGAATTAAAACAGAGTTGAAGCAGCAAAAATGGACAAACGTTCTGGAACTTTTTTTTTTAAGGGAAAAGATTCAAAATTACACAGTACGTCGGGAAAGACAGGTTCCCGATAAATCCTCTAAAAGG
>JANZXR010000001.1:1125445-1148985 GCA_027575705.1 Erythroxylum echinodendron
CAGGGCCTTTCCAATGCCAGATGACCTTCCAGTCCTCCTGAACCGGGTGCGCGTTGGTGTCCATGATCATATCGTATTGCACAAAAGTAAAAAAAAAAAATCGAAGAATGTTCTTTTCTTAATTGTCACGAAATGGAAGAAACTAAGACCAGTCATTTTACCACTCAATTTCCTTTCAAGAAAAAGTGTAAACCCTTACCATTTTGTTAGCTATTAACTGTCTTTGACCAAGAATTAGAGATTGCACATAAGTCCAAGTTCGGCTCAACTCGAAATTAACGGGTTTGATTAAATTTGATCGTGCTTCGAATTTGATTTATACTTTTTTAAAAATAATTTCAAGCTTAGAATTAAGCCATCTAAACCCGCCCAGCCCAAAACATGAAAGTTATAAGAAAACAATGTCATTTTGAGTAAAATAATATAATTTTTATTTTTAATTCTAAAAAATAAAAATCAGACTGAGTCATATCTTGAACCGCCCAAATTTAATTGTGCTTGGATTCAAGTCAAGTGCCTCAGGCTTGAACATAAATTTTCTTGTGAGGCTCGGGCCTTAGTCTAAGTTTGACTTGACCCGACTCAAAGTTAACGAGTTTGAATTAATTTGATCAAGCTTCCACTAAAACTCAAATCTTTTTTATTTTTGAGCTTCGAATCGGGCTAACTAAACTTGGCCCAGCCTGAATCATGAAAGTTATAAGAAAACAACTCGTTTTGAGTAAAATAATAATATTTTATTTTTAATTTTAAAACGTAAAAATAGTGGTGAGTTAGATTTCAGACCGCCCAAATCTAATCTTGCTCTTGCTCGTATAGTTATGATACGAGGAAGGCATGTTGAATAAATCAAATTATACCGTGTCGGATCAAGAAAGTCAGAAATCAAATAATGGTTAAGTATGACCGGCAGCTGAGACATCAGACATTGCTTAACTTGATTACTATACCGATCATACGTCTGTTTGAATAGACCAAATATTAAAAACAAAATTGTTTGATAAATAAATTATGGGTAGACACGTATTGGATGAATCATATGTGATACGATAAAGTTATTCGAAGTAAAAAAAGAAAAAAGAAAAAAATTGCAATATATGGATATAAAAATGAAATAATGTTTTAAAAATTCTATTTTTGACTTTTTTAATTTAATTAGTTATTTAATGTGTCATATTATTTTAGGTTCTGTTTAGTTTAGAGTTTCATAATGGAACATGATGGAATTTAACACATTTCAATCATTTAGAAGGAAGTTTTATAATAAAATAAAATGAAACAGGATGGAAGCAAAGAATATCATGTTACGTTCTACTCCATCCTAAAAAGTAAAAATAAGAAATCTCCGATTCGAAGGATTTAAGACGGAACATAAACTAATAAAATTTATTAAATAATTAATAATAATATTTTATATGAGTAATAATAAAATATTTATTTATTTTAAAATAAACATATATTAAAAATTATTTGTCACGGTTGTAAAAACTTTTTATAATATATTTTCTATTTTAAAATAATAAAATTTGAACATGATTTTTGTTTTAAAATCATAACGCTAAACCTTCTGTAACAACCAATTTAATGTGAGAGGTATAATAGTCATTTATTATACATTACGTTTCATTTCATCAATTCGCCAAATAATATTTCACTATATTACATTATGAATCCTTCCATCCCTCTCAAACAACTTTTTACTATATTATATTTCATTCCATTATAAATCGGTCCGTTCCGTTCCGTTCCGTTCCGTTCCATTATATTACATTCCATTAATTAACATCCAATCAAACAGACCCTTAGTGTCTAAATAGTTAAAGACGTCAAACAAGTTAATGCAGCAAATATTTTTTACTGATAATTAAAAAACTGAATTAGTTTAATTGTTTTAACTGTGAAATTTTTTAATTGTTATATTTTTCGGTTTGATTTATTTTACTAACTCTAATTGTTAAAAACTGATCAATTTATTAATTAATCGGTTGATTTTATAAACTAATTGATTTTAATAAATTCAAACAAATAAATTAATTTTTATTTAACAATCTACCTTTTCAGTTAAACTTCAAATTCTTTTATGAGAAATGACGATCTCCATCAATTAGATTTCAAATTCTTTAATTTTTTTAAAAATAAGTTCTTTTATAATTTCTTTTATTTGCTAAGATAAACATAAATTTTAACATTAGTAATATGATTTCTAAACGAATTTATCTCATATATAATTTATAAATTATTATATAATATTAGTAATTAAAACAAACTAAAAGATAATTAAAAATTAAATAAAACTTAGCGGTTAGCTCCGTTGACTTGGAACAATTGAGTGGAACTCGAATCTTCCTTAAAGATTTATGTGTTTATATATATTACTTCTGAATTCATAAACTTGAGAAGTAAAATTAGAGAGGTCAAAAAGGACTAGATCTTGTTCGTGTTACGGATTGATCATGGTCGGCTTAATCATTACTTCGAAAATAATGTCGTTTTGTTTGACATTTTTCTTTAAAAAAATACGGTCGGCCGCCGATGACAGACCTACCTTGGCTCGTTGGGTCACGAACTAACCTAGCCCTGAGTAGGGTCAGGTGCAGCTGGGTTGGGCCAGGAGCAGTCCGGGCCTAATCCAGTCAATTGACATATCTAAGCAAAACCATAGTCCATTCTAATATCAAGTTTCTGTCATGACAATTAGATGTTATTATATTTAGGGTAAAAAAATATGATATTCGTTTGTAGTTTATGCAAAATTAAAAAAATCTTTAATTTTTAAAATTATGGAAACAACCTTTTATGGTTTTAAAATTATCGGAAAATATCTTCTCTTAAAATTTTCAATTAAAAAATAACGATCAAATGCATACGATATAAACATCATATATGAATCAACCAAATGCTACTTATATGATAATCGAACGTAACTCTTAAACTCGAATTAAACTAATTAAATATGAGTTATACTAATAATTTATTACAATTATCTTAAATTATTAATTTAGATTGAGTTTAATTTATTTGAGTTAGAGAGTGATTTAAGCTACCATATCAGGGACATTTGATTAGTTGTATTTTATATTAGGGATGTCAATAGAGAGGTCGGCCTGTGGCCTGATGGGCCAGAGCTGACCGGCTCATGGCCTGACCCGTCCATCGGCTAAATGTTAGACCCCAAACTTTTCTTAAAAGACTAGAACTAATAAATGAGAAATGTAGAGAAGATGATCTTGGTATGAGTTGTGATAAAAAAAGATTTATAAACAAAAGTGGTAGTGATCTGGAAAATGTTCACTGAGTATGCTTCGGTCTAGTAGCCATAAGTTATCCAAATGAGATGATTACTTTGCTTGGATTACACTAGAAACATATGGTTACATTTCTTATGAAGAAATCGAATTTCAATTATGTATAAACAACTTTTTACTATATTATATTTCATTCCATTATAAATCGGTTCGTTCCGTTCCGTTCCGTTCTATTACATTCCATTAATTAACATCCAATCAAACAGACCCTTAGTGTCTAAATAGTTAAAGACGTCAAACAAGTTAATGCAGCAAATATTTTTTACCGATGATAAAAAAACTGAATTAGTTTAACCGTTTTAATTGTGAAATTTTTGAATCGTTATATTTTTCAGTTTGATTTACTTTACTAACTCTTATTGTTAAAAACCGATCAATTTATTAATTAATCGATTGATTTGTATAAACTAATTGATTTTAATAAATTCAAACAAATAAATTAATTTTTATTTAACAATCTTCCTTTTCAATTAAACTTCAAATTCTTTTATGAGAAATGACGATTTCCATCAATTATATTTCAAAATCTTTAATTTTTTAAAATTAATTCTTTTATAATTTATTTTATTTGCTAAGATAAACATAAATTTTAACATATTAGTAATATGATTTCTAAACGAATTTATCTCATATATAATTTATAAATTATTATATAATATTAGTAATTAAAATAAACTAAAAGATAATTACAAATTAAATAAAACTTAGTGGTTAGCAACTTAGCATTCTCTCAACTCCCGTTGACTTGGAACAATTGAGTGGAACTCGAATCTTCCTTAAAGATTTATGCGTTTATATATATTATTTCTGAATTCATAAACTTGAGAAGTAAAACTAGAGATGTCAAAAAGGACTAGATCTTCTTCGTGTCACGAATTGATCATGGCCGGCTTAATCATTACTTCGAAAACGACTTCGTTTTGTCAAAAACAACATCGTTTTTTACGTTTTTCTTTAAAAAATATGATTAGCCGGCCGGTGGTGGACCTATCTTGGCTCATTGGGTCACGAGCTACCCTAATCCCGAGTAGGGTCATGTGGAGCTGGGTTGGGCCAGGAGCAGTCCGGGCTTGATCCGGTCAATTGACATCTCTAAGTAAAACCATAATCTCTTCTAATATCATGTTTCTGTCATGACAATTATATGTTATTATATTTAGGGTAAAAAATATGAAATTCGTTTGAAGTTTATGCAAATTTTAAAAAATCTTTAATTTTAAAAATTATCGAAACAACCTTTTATGGGTTTAAAATTATCAGAAAATCTCTTTTCTTAAATTTTTCAATTAAAAAGTAATAATCAAATGTATACGATATATGTGACGACTCGTTATGTGCAGAAGTACACAGGTTACGTAAGAATTTGAGGGATTTTGAGGTTTCATATTTACATCCTTTAGAACTATTGGTTGAGATCTTAAGGACTTAAAATTAATCTGACTAAATGGAGATATCTAATATAATTAAAAAAAAATGTCAGTCATCCTTTGTTAATGAGTCTGACCCAGTCTACAGTCTTATTTGACTCGAAATGTGCAACCCAGTCACGCTGCAATTACTATCCTTAATTGCAATCAATGAGACGTCTAGACCGTCGGACCTTTCAAATCAAACCGAAATTCAATTATCATCTCTAATTGCAATCAATGATTTAAGCATCTAATGAGTTGTTCCAATTACGTGGAGATTAAGAATGGACAAAGACAGCTACTCTCTAGTTTGGCTCCATTAGTTTCTAACCTCAAAAAACGATCCTATGTTGTCTGGTCTTGATCCATGTTAGCTGGTTGACTGGATCTGAACCTCAGGGCCCTCGACTATTGACGAGCTTGCTTGCAACTTTGACTTGTTCTTCTGGTGCTCCAAATATTCCGGAACAAATCTGAGATCTTTCTCCTCTTACATATCAGCGCCTTTCCAATAAATTTGGACCAAAACATAAGCTTCAATGCTTCATAAATTTTTAACACGTGGCATATAATTGGCATGTTGTCTTTTTACTACTAAAGTAACATAATAAGTGCCCCTAAAATGAATCATTTTATGATATTTTGACAATTGATCGGATTGAGTCAAAACTTTATTTTCATTTATTGTCATTTTTAATAAAGACAATAATAAATTGGATTGAGATGGGTGAATTATTGGTTCGACCCCCATCCCACAGTTTGGGTATGGTCAAAATTGAATTGAACTTTTATCGTTTATTTGGATCTTGATTGGACTTATCAAAATATTTTCGCTTCAAAAAAAACTTCTCAAATGATATTATTTTATTTTTAAATTTACAAAACTTTAAGATCAAAATTATGTCATTTCAAAAGTTTTATAAAATGGTATCATTTTAAGTTAAAGTTTTGACTATTTAGACTTTTCGGATCAAGCCTCAAGTCGACCCTACTCATTTAATCAACCAAAATTTTACACTTTTAATTTTATATATTAAATTTTGAATCGAGATTCAAAGAATTCAAACTCACAAAAATTACACAATATTAAAAATTATTGAATGCTTGAATTTTTTTATTGGAGACAATTATATGGAATTGGGAATTTAGAATGATTTATATTAGAAAAAAAGT
The DNA here is from genome assembly GCA_027575705.1 of Erythroxylum echinodendron. Lineage (NCBI taxonomy): Eukaryota > Viridiplantae > Streptophyta > Magnoliopsida > Malpighiales > Erythroxylaceae > Erythroxylum > Erythroxylum echinodendron. The sequence continues at coordinate 1,131,333 of JANZXR010000001.1, forward strand.
ATGATACTAATTTAATTTAATTATAAACTACTTGATAAAGCAATAAATATATTCAATTGAGGGATCCAAATAAATCTTTAACTATATCAAAAGTAATGTAATAAATAAAGATAGGGTGATGAAAATCATGAACTACATACAAGTATAGATTAAAGCAAACCATTTAACTATATTATAAGTAATACTCATCAATCCCAATTGATTACAATGAGCTTGTTTCATCCTTAATCTCTTTTAACATGTCTAGTTTTTGTCGGATTAGATTTATTTAGAGATAGCAATAGAGTTCAGGTTTAACTTGATTTGACCAGCCTTTGGATCAAGCTCGAGCTTATTTTCTCAAAATTTTGAGCTTTGAGTTAGGCTCTAGTTTATATTGCTTGGCTGGGGTTAAGTCGAAGCTCGAAAATTATCAACGTTGTTTCATTTTTAAAATGACATCATTGTCTTCTTAGGTTTACAACAAGTTAAGACATTGGGGATCACCAAGATAGTTGATGAGACTATAGCAAAGTGGCAATAGAGATGCTTATCGGACCTCCCGACGCTAAACCATCCATAGAGGCAATTGTTAACAGAATCGGTATGCTCGTCAATGAATTCCACACTATCAGTTTCAAATTTGTCCTGCGACCAACCAATTCAATGGCGGATCATTTGGCAAAATTAGGGTTCAAAATGAGGGGATTTGTGCCAGTCCAAATCCATCACTTCCCCCTATTAAACCCTCAACGCAAGAGGCATACTCACACCAGTACGCACTACTCCGACTTTTTGCTAATCCCCATAGTTCCTCACCCTCTCTGATATCCCAGCCATTTCAAGCGCCTTCACCTGTTCAGGACTTCCCCCATTTCTTCACAAGGATACAGAGGAATTAGGTGTTTTTTGACCAGGAACTCCCTTCTTTTACCGATATTAACCCCCCAACTTGTAGGTTTCTTTTGTAATTTTGCTTTTCTTGCACTATAGGTTTTTATACAACCTCCTCAGTATGAAAAAAAATAAAAATAAAAATTTTGACGCGATCAAGAATAGGTATCTCATGTCTGATCGAATTTGGATGCCTGACTCGACCCATTGTCATCCATATCTTTATTTATAATATAAACTAAATTTAAAAGTGACAATTGGATAGATCTAGTTCGTTTAATTTGTTTTAATATTAGAGTTTAAAATTAAATAAACATATTTTAATCTATCAATTTTGAGTATGTTTAGTTTGATTTTGTTATCATTAGTTAAATTTCAAAATATTATTAAATTCGATTTCATTTGAATCTAATCAAATTCTAACATTTAAATTTGATTTTTATCAATTCTTAATTCTCCAAAAAATTTTCTCATGACCAACTTCATTTTATATTCATATCAGATGTCAGAGATTTGCTTTCTCACTATTACAATAAAAACATTTTTATTATGATTATTGCACATAATTAATGTTAAATCAATGTTCAATGATTAATATTACAACTCTTAATAGAGTCCTAAAAGTTTCAATTTTAACATCTCTCTAATATTAGTGAGGTGAATTAACTAGGCTTAGTTTGGATCATTTTATTTAGATAGTCATGTTAAATAGTTAAATAAATTAAAATTTATTAATGGATATATATCAATATTTAATATTTAAAAAATTAGACCAGAAACTAAATCAGTAAGACAAAAAATTTAAAATTTAAAAGCTCAATTGATATTAAAATATTAAAAATAAGTTAAAATTGAATAAATTTAAAATTAGATTAAAGACTCGTAGAAAAAAATGAAATTTAATTAAAAAGTAAGCTTTTAAATTAAAAATTAATTAATTAATTGTAATTTATAAATATTAATTAATTTAGTAAAATTGTCCAATAAATAAATAATTTTTAATTATCAAAATAAAATGAACTAAAAATTTAAAATAAGATCGACTAGTTCAAAATTTTTTGAATTTTTTATTCATTAATTTTTGATATGTATAATTGAGCTCACGGACAAAGCATGAGCGCATACCAACCTAACATCTTCCAAAGTCCTCTGTTTTATGAATTATGCTCACCAACTTCTGCTCAATTCTTCTATAGAAAAAGATTCACTTTTTATAACCAAAACCTTAATTTCTTGACCGAATCTGAATTCTGGGAGGCTATTGTGGTTCTTTAATAACTAGAAAATGAGAGGAAAAGCAAATCAGTATCAAGACGATGACGAGTACGAGGACGAGGATTTTGGTCCAAGAAAAGACGGGCCATCTTCAAATGTCACGGCAACGTCAGACAGCAACAATCACACTAACCTTATCAACAACAAAGGTATATCGTCTGCTTTTGTTTGAATTTAGATCCGCCTCAATTTGATTGCTCTTGCACGGGATTCCTCATTTCTTAAGAGTACAGATATGTAGAAAGCTCTGTTTTTCTTTTTATCTGTTGCCCAATTGTAAAGTTTCGAGCTTTCGTGGTTACGGGGCTTTAACATGGTGTGTTCTCAAAAGGGTTATTCAGTCTTGAGTTTCTTGACTGTTCTTTGATGTGTGTAGCATATGGGAAGAATAGTGATAAGGCTAACGCCATAAGATCGAAGCATTCTGTCACTGAACAGCGAAGAAGGAGCAAGATCAACGAGAGGTTTGTTCAGTTGTTTAAATTATAGGTTCTTGCATATGTACATGCTATTTTTGGTCTTTTCCTCTCAATGATTTCTTTTCCTGTTTCTCTTTTTGGTTTATTAATGTCTTATGCATACTGTTGTTGGGATTCTGTTGCACGTACTCTGCTTTAGGGAGGAGAACTAGAGTAGAATTTCAATGGTTTGTTACAATTTAAATGTTCTTTTTACAGTAATCTTCATTCACAAAAACTATCTAATAATGAAATGGATCAACGACCTTACATGATAAATGTAATTTTTGAACTATAAGGCAGCAACTTTCAACACCATACTTATCGGGCATTCTACATTGTGATCTTTGTAAATTATAATCGATTTTCAATTCTGAACCCTCCTTTGCTGTGTTTCTGAAAGTGTTTAAATATGTTAATTTTAGTAGTTATCAGATTGACGTCCATCTACAGTTGATGCTTATCAGCTTTTGGCGGTGCTGCATAGTTTTTATTATACACAACCCGGAGAAGTGACTTGAAAGGAGAATTACTTTTACTTCTTGTGAACCTTCAATTTGAGTCTGTTTAACACAAGCTGTCAAACTTAAGGTCTCCCTCACTTCTTCACCTAATCTCAAGTAAAAATATGACAGGTGGTTTCAATTTAAGTAATCCGAAATTGCATGAACTATGGTTTACTTTTCCACGAAGTCATTATGGTTTACTTTTCCACGAAGTCAAGGATGGACTGAATGAAGTGCTTGAGATTACAGTCTTTGTATATGATTACTGAATACAGTTTAATGAAGTGTAATCTGTTTTGACCAGATTCCAGATACTTAGAGAACTTATACCTCATGGTGATCAAAAGAGAGATACAGCATCATTTTTGTTAGAGGTAAACCAGTTATGTGGGATTCAACCACAAGAAAATGTACATTGAACTGGGTTCCAATTGGTTGACTGAACATCTGCATTTCTGTAGGTGATTGAATATGTCCAATATCTACATGAAAAGGTGCAAAAATACGAGGGTACATGTCAAGGGTGGGGCTCCGAGCCAGCCAAGTTGATGCCTTGGGTAAAGTTCTTATAGTTGGTTTGATTTTTTGTTTGCTTATGTGCTTAACTAGTGTACTTTTTTGTAGGTTGATGGCTAATTGTACCTCCATAACATGTGCAACCATAAATTGTCTCCAGAAAACTTATCATGAAAATTTATTTGTTAAAAGAAACATTTTGCTAGAGGATTATGTTATCTGATAGATTTACCAACTGAATTTGGCCGTGATGCATGGATAGTAAATAAGTGTTTTTATGGCTTTCCATATGGATCTCATATATTTGGTAAGTACTCTAGTCTTCTAGGCATTCAAGTTACTACAAACAACTGTAAACAACATAAACTGAGGAACATTTCTTTTCCCTTGAACTGGGATTTTGACCAGTACATTCATGGAGAAAAAATATGGTTTTATGCTTTCATTTAAGTGAAATGCTGTAAATGGACTAACAAATTATCAAATATCTGAACGTAAATAATGACGAGTATAATTCCACAGCTAATGGTCTTCTCAAGAGTTTCTTCTCTGTTATTAATGCTTACTACTTGAATTATCAAGTAAAGTTGGGGGATCGTTCTTTGTGATGGGGATTCTTTCTGTTTTGACCTTCTTGGTTCGTATCTATTTGGTAGTTGCATGTATGTAGATTACCAAAGATTCTTACTTTTGGTTATCATTAAAGTTAGAGCTGTTAATTTGGTGGATTTTCTAGATAAAAGTTTCTGGTTTTGTGGAGCAATTATTGTATATAGTTATAGCTCTCGTTTCCCTCTCATTTGAGTTATTGATAGGGCTATTGGATATGAACAAGCTTGTCATTTCTCTTATTTGTAAACAGAGAAACATTCACTGGCGTGTCCAAAGTTTTGTTGGTCAGCCACAAGCAATGAGAAATGGTTCTAGTCCAGGATCTACACTTCCTGGAAGGTTTGACGAGAATAGCATTCCACTATCCCCAAACATGCTTACAGGAATTCAAAACCCCGTGGAATCTGATCCTATCCGGGAAACAGCATACAAAGCAATGGAACGCCAATCTGAGTTTGCCAACAAGGGTATGTCTCTGAAGATGCCTGTGCAGTCTGAGATTCCAGCTTCTATCCAGAGTCTTGATATCCCTCCACGTCCTCTTCATCATAATCCAATCTCTGATGCACAATCAGATGACTGTCCAACAAACAATGATCCACTTAACCAGCAGGAGGAGCTGACAATTGAAGGTGGGACGATAAGCATCTCGAGTATGTACTCTGAAGGGTATGTGAGATCTGTAAATTCTGAGAGTCATTACGCCAAGAGAGATGGAGCATATGGCTTTTGTTTTTGGTTTCCCTCTAAACTTTCCGCACTTATGTTAATCTTGCGTAGTTGTGAGGAAATCTTTTCCTTATAAACATTCGTCCTCAACTTCTGTTGTGGCTCCATGCATGCAGTTTCTAGTGCATCAACGTGTAGCTTAGCTTTAATTCACATCATTTGTATTGTGTACTACGAAAATTTAGTCTTCTCCAGTTTCAGGAAGAAATGAGGCTTAAATGTTATGAAGCTAAGTAGTCGTCGTAGGTTATTCGTTTTCAACAGTGGGGTTGTCTGAGTAGTCTTCTTTATATGCTCTTACATGCTGAAGGTTGGCCTAAAGTTAGCTATTGATTTGTATTCTTCATTTTCTGCATGCTTTTCCTGTTATCTGGAGCAAAGATATGTTGAAGATAACTTCCATATATTGTGTAAACCAGGTTATTGAACACTCTGACACAGGCACTTCAGAGTGCTGGTGTAGATTTGTCACAAGCCAAAATCTCGGTACAGATTGACCTTGGAAAGCAGGCAAATAGAGGGCAGAGCTTTGGAACTTGTACTCCCAAGGTATGGAACCTTTTGACTAACCGGAAAACTGATATTACTGGAGAACTGTTGTAAAGTTCAACAAACAACACCACAACTCTGAAATCTTCTATTGCTTCCCAGGATATTCATAATCTTCCTCCTAGCAGTCAGGTAGCTGAACATCTCAGGAACTTTAGCAGTGAAGAGGACGTGTGTCAAGCTCAGAAACGCCTGAAGACACAAGAGTAGGATGACATCTCTCCAGCCTTCCATTTTGCTTAGTCTTTCGTTCTTTTCACCAATCATCTTCAAAATGCAATAGTATCCTCCGTGCATTGTATATGCCGTCCTTGAGTTTCCTATATTCTTTTCTAGTCCTTGAGTTTCCTATATAAGTGTTTATATTTATATTCTGTGGAGTTTCTGAATAGATTTCTAGTCAGGATCTGCAGTTTTCGAGACTGGTTGTATCATATATAAGCTACAATATACACAAGAATAGAGTTTTGCGATCTTCTTGCAATAGATTTATTGCTCTAAGGTCCTGTAATTCCCTGCCATGTCATGCTTTTGCGATCTTACTGAATGAATGTGCAAAATAAACATCAAACTGGGCATGTCATTGATACCTTATTAGTTCATGCACGGAGGACACATCAAATAAGAGAAACTTCAGAATGGATCCAAACCAACTTCAGTGTATCTATTTCTTGTGAGCAGTAACGACATAGACCAAAATCATTCTTCTAGTGTTTAGTACCAAGTCCATTCATTGTTAATATAATGCAGTCATATACAGCACAGAATTACTCAAAGATGAAAGCTGTTTTTCAGAAATTGGTTTTGCCATTTAAAGCATGAAACCTGAGGTGGATGATGAGCGCATGAGAATGTCAAGCCAAACTCGAAACTTTTTCAATAAAGGCCACAAGGAACACGGGGCAAAATATTGTAACAAGTCGTAAAGGCATCAATATGAAAAGAAGGTACAGAAATCAGAATTAGACTACACAATCACATATGAAATACTGTTGTTGAACTGCCATAACTCACAGTAACAGGCAGGTGGTAATGATCATGGTAATCTTTCTCCGAGTGAGCTCCATCCTCTGAAAGGACTTTCACCTGTTAATGGTGGAATTGCAAGAAAGTGTTCACGGCCATACCTGTTCAAGTACGTTGACTTTTCTTTCTCAAATTAAAGAACACCAGAGCATTCCAAATCAAAAAGCTGCTTGCAATTTCTGCACATTATAGTCCCTGTAATGCAATATCCAAAAATAATATTTTCCCATCATCTCTGCAAGAAGCATCTTAAACCATTCCTCAGCAAATGTCTCCTTGTATGCTTATTTAACAGTCCAACAGCAAAGCGGGATACTCATCCTGGACAATCTGAAGGTAAACTAATCTTTGTGCATATGTCATGAAACAGATGAATCTTTCAGAAGTCTGGTCTTCATATCTGCTGATCTATGGTAGTCCCGAGTCATTAAACTGAAGTGGTGGTCCTGAATCAATTTGATGAATTCGCTCCATACAGGGAACTTATTCGCTGTTATTCAACCTCCTAAAGTTTTTATCAGAAAAGCATAATCATATGCTGCTTCTTTGCAATAACTGTAGGAACCACCTTCACCAAAATGTCCTCCACTCATATTTGTCTTCATAATGACTGATAGAGAGCAATCATGACATGTAGAGTCTCGTATTCTGGCCACCCATTTGGCTGGTTCCCAAACTCCAACTCTGAGATAAACAATCATGTTAATAGTAGAAACTATACATTTGATGCAAATTTACATCCAAAAATGTGCAGACACACAAATACCAGGATGTCTAAAATGACTGCATGGAATCATTAAGTAAAGACTGCAAAATATGAATTTACCTGGAATCATGAAATGATGCTGTGACAAGCATTGCTGGATAGCAAGTATCTGGACGAATGTGATTATAAGGAGAATAACTTAGAATAGACTCAAATTGGGACTCTATCTTAGGGTTCCCAAATTCTTCGTAGTCCAGGATTGTTAGTGGCAGACTTGGATCCAGTAAGGTGTTGCAAATATCAAGAAAAGGGACCTGTTGGAAAGAAATATCAGTACATTACTACCAAAAATCAAACAAAGGATCACGATGGAAGAACTAAACCTTGCAAAGCATTCTTCATTCCATGTCAACAAAGCACAAGTTAGCTAAAATCACATTATGTGTGGCTCACATATTTTCATTGTTGCTTGCCCATGTAAATGAAAAAGAAACTTGATTCTATTCTGACGATGTCGGGTTCCACACTTCATGTTACTTCCATTTTTTTTTCTATATTGTCTAGCAACAAGGAAATAACACATAACTCCCATATTCCACAAGAACTACACAAGAAACAGAAACAGTTGAAACTTAAGTATTCATGCACCACCAGTTTTGCTAGCTCCACAGTGGATGGAACTGACCTTCAATATGGCAGCGTGAAACAGGTCTGGCTGCAAATTCATGGCTGCACCCACAAGAAGACCCCCTGCACTGAATCCAATGGCACCTAGCCGCTCTTTATGAACATATTTCTCATCAATCAAGTAGTTGGCACACGAGAGAAAATCATATATAGAGTTCTTTTTATTCAGTCCGCTTCCAGATTTATGCCATGAAGAATCACCACCACTTCCCCCTCTGCTCATTAAGAAAATACCAACTCTTCAGAGGTCAACAATATAAAATGATAACAAAGTGAAATTTCTAGTTTAAACAAGCATCATTCTGTTTGTGTATGTAACGAGAATGATGAATAAATGTGAAATTTCTTATATAATCTGCAAGACACCACCAATGAAGAAAAAGATTCTGCAAATTCTGTCTTTGAAATGACAAATTTACCAGAAAAGAACATCAAAGAAATCAGGGAGAACTTGAAAAAAGGATCAGATTTGCTCTTTGAAATTGCTTGCAAAATTGACTTCACAGATGTTCATTTAAAATTGACATTCCACTGGTAACTAAGAAAATAAAATGAAGAAGATAGAGCAAACCTCACATCAGCAAAGGCCAGCACCCAGCCACGGTCAAGTAAACTCAGACGGTTCGTGCACCAGTTCTTTTCTAAAACTTCTCCATATGCTCCATAACCTTGTAATAGTCCAGGAGACTGACCCCTCTGCCAGGCTCTTTGAGAGTACAAAATGGTCAGAGGAATCGTAACACCATCATGAGATACAACTTTCTTTCTCTTGCAGCAGTATGTGTCAGAGAGTTCATTCCATTTGCATAATTCAGAATGTAGGTCATGTTTCTCATTATTTTTCAGTTCAAAAGGTTCAGGTGTATATAACTTAGAAGTTTGTGTTGAAAATCCACCATCACTCGAAACACCTCTTACTTCCTCTTGTTGTACAATTGAGAATGTCCTTTTTGACATATCATAGTCAACAGTCATATCAGGCATCTGCACATTTTTTAGAAATGTTCTATAAGGCTTATGCAAATTTAATTGTTTTCCCAAAGATATTGTACGAGCTGGTTGATGGTAACATATGATAGGACCAATATCAATAAAGCATCATAAAGAAGAGTTTTAAAGCCTACACAAACAGAACTCTCATACTGACAACATTAGCTAATCAACTTAAACTAATAAGTATATAAACTAATAACTGGTTGTAATGCTATAAAAACTAATAATTATATAATAGAACACCAACAGCTGCTCCCATAAAGAACCCATGAAATTTAGTAGCCCTTCTCTTGCTCATCTCACTCATAACAACTTTCTGCACTAGATACCTCATTCTGCAACTTGTAATATAAAACTTCAGAATATTGTATCCTTCAGACTAATGCAAAAGACAGGAAGAAGCAAAAAAGATCATTTTGGTTTTTGAAGAAATTGTAAACTATTAGCTCCATGCATGGAAAACACTACAGCCATATTCTTTATAGTAGTGCCTCATACTTTGATGAAAGTTGCTTGGTCAGTCATCAAAACCGACCCTTTTGTTAAAAATATTGAGTGATGACCACAAACATGAAGCTCCAACCTGAATCAAGACACTCACTTTGACTGAGCACCTTACAGAACAAGAATTTATTGAGAATAGAAGTAGTTTCCGAGTGTACTTTTTTCTATGGTAGCCCTCAGTTCCCCAAATTCTTATATCAATAGATGAGCTATAAAGATGAGTTATGCTCCTTTTATTTGAAACAGAAGATCCACCAATAATCATATAACTATGAAACAAGTAAAAATGAAAATTTTACAGCAATCAAGACTTATTCATTACCAGTCAAAGTAACTAAGAGTAATGTTGATAAATATTGAACAGCAGTACCAAGTATAGTAACTAAAAGATATGAGAAAGGTAAAAATGGAGACATAATAGCTATAATCAATCAACTGTCAGTCATTATTCTTGGGAGGCTTATAAGAAATTATACCACCGGTGATGACAGCACCACATGATAAACTGAACTCATAAAGCTTAGGTTAGGTCCTGGAACAATGCTACAGTGATCTGAAGGCAGAGGAAAAATCCATGGGTCGAGATCCTCAAGCCTTAGTGAACCCTGCATAATAGGTACAGAACATTTGAATGGCATAAATAGGAGAACCCGTTGCTTATCTTGTTCTTTTTCATTATTTTCAATAATAAGTGATTAGCATCCCTTCAACAACTAGAAGAAGTGTGCTTTCCCTGATAAAGAACCACCATGGATTTTTTTTAATGTAATTAAGCAATGTTTTGCAACCTTGACATTTGATGAGATAGGCAAATCGATGGAACATAGCATAGGATTATCCTTCTTGTTGGCAAAAAGCACTAGATGCCCATCAAATATTTCCATGTCCTCAAAACTCATGTTTTCGCTTGGAAGGATGTTCTGCAGAAAAGTATGACGAAAAGATGACAAATGGGAAGCAGAAGGATGAACAACACATGCTTGGACCTTTTAAGAAACCTAGACCTGCCAATTAGAAGGTCGTGTATCTTCCACATTGCATCTAGCCAAGTAAAAATTTCCACATGACCACTTCTTGTTTTCGCTGAGTGGAGCATTGGTAAGAGTATAGAATACACCATAGTGATGTTCCAAAAAGCACTGTACATCAGGGATGCGTTTATGGATCCTGCACAAACCACCAAGTGGACTGGTCGCATCAATTACATAAACCTGTAGTTACAACATAAGACAAAAACCACACCGAGGTGAGTAATGGAATGAAGATATCCCACAAGGAAGATTTTAATGAAACTAAAAAGAGTAATTCCTTCCTCCGATGAAGTTCTTGAGTTTGAGTTCACAGTTACAAATTTGCCATCTTTTGTGCTTGCTATATCCACACAGAAGCTTGAATCAGCTTCTGTAAATACTTGGCAATTATCAGTCTCATCAGATCCAATTTTTGTGCAGAGGACCCTGCAAACAGCGAAAATTGTTGAAGATACACGATCAACAAGAAAGTGGCTCAAAAATAAAAGTAAGAGAGTTGCCTGTAGGGCCGTTGATTCTCATCTGCTATTGTGTAGAACAAAGTACTGCCATCTTGAGCCCATGCCAAGCTAACAACTCCATGAACTTGCTTTCTAGGGATTACAGAACCATTTCTAAGGTCCTTAATTTGAAGCACAAACTGTTCATTGCCAGTAGTGTCAAGTGTGTATGCAAGAAAGTTTTGGTTAGGTGAAATTCGACAACTACCGACATGCACATAGCCTGCATATAAGCATATGCAAGGTGATCAATGACATAATGAAGAAAGGCTATTCAGGTACTCTTTTACTTCATATAACATCGAATACCACACGAGAAGAAACGTGAGCACACAAAAGAACCAAAGATATACCTAACTTAACCTGTAACAAGATGAAACTATCTTCAATTGTCATTGTTTAACTAAGGAGATATAAATTTTGAATTCTAAAGCAACAAACGAATGCACAGCTTTTATCTTTTTCAAACTTGAATGTAAGAGAGGTATGTCCAAACTCACCACCCATGTCAAAGCATTGGTAGTAACATGCATAGCTTATAAGGAAGCCATGAAAGAAGCTTACCATATTGTTGGGATTTGATAGTAACATGCATAGCTTATGAGGAAGCCATGAAAGAAGCTTACCATATCGTTGAGATTGGTAGTAACATGCATAGGTTATGAGGAAGCCATGAAAGAAGCTTATCAAATTGTTGAGATTTGATAGTAACATCCCTAGCTTATGAGGAAGCCATGAAAGAAGCTTACCATACTGTTGAGATTGGTAGTAACATACATAGCATATGAGGAAGCCATGAAAGCAGCTTACCATATTGTTGATTTGATAGTAACATACATAGCTTATGAGGAAGCCATCAAAGAAGCTTACCATATTGTTCAGCAATCTCATTCCAGTCCAGCAAAATCTGCTCCCTCCCAAACAAGCCACGAGCGTAACTGAGAATTTTCTTAAACCAACCACCGGTTTCCATAGCCAACATTCTACACATCACTGGATATTCCTTGCCCTCTGGAATATATTGATAATACAACCTGTTCAAGTAAACATCGGACTCCTAATTCACAAAATAAACCAAAATCCCAAATTGGATGAAGAAGGTATCAAAGTTATGAAAAGGGTATGATCAAAATGGACAAACCAAGGACCCCAAGGCATAGGAGAAGTTGAGATCTGGGTGGTTGGCATTCGACTTCGCATCTCATCAAACAGAGTTCTTTGAAGGTGAAGAGTGTCAGACATGAAAGCTTGGGCATATGCATTTTCATGGTTGAGATACTGAACGAAATCAGGGTCTGATGTGTTTCGCATCCAATGGTAAGGGTCTTGCCACATCTTGCCATGAGCTGAGACTGTGAAAGGTACTTTCTTTGCCACCGGAGGAGACTCCGGTGGTGCGGTTGGTTGCCGCCGGCAACGGGAGGAAGAGGAGGAATAGGGTGTGGAGTGGATTAAAAAGTGAGAAGAAAGGGACAGAAGGGAAATTCTGAGTCTGGGTTTTGATGTTAACAAGGAGGGAAACGCCATTGTTGTCTGAGCACCAAAGTTGAATTTGTAAATCAAAACGGAAGCTTATCAAAACCACTCCAAACCCTAATCTCGTCGTTGAAAAGCCCATCAGAGCTTAGATAAAGGTTTCATTGGCCGGTTATGAAGAACCAAGCATTGATCTAATTTGGTAATGCTTTTATGAAGTAATCGAAAGATTGGAATTTTCAGTGACTGCACACACATTTTAACATCTGTTATATATTGCTAAACTAGTCTAAATCAGTCTACAGTACAGTTCTTCCATCAAAATGTAGAGCATATCTAAGCATTGAACATGAAATTTTGATTTGAATCAACTGAACCAGGAAATCTGTACAAGGTACACGAACATTTCAAATTGCCCTAATTTTCAACAATTGAGCCTCATATTCGCTTAGTATCTAAACAATTAAATTAATGAAAGAACACACGGCATCTGTCATCTATCTATCTCAAGTCTGCAGATTTCTACATCTCTCTGCTGTTTATTTTCGGTTGCCTTCTCCGTTCTTTACATAATGTAGTTCTTTATTATCACTCCAGGATCACTTCACCGAGACAATCTATTCTGCTGCAGTTGTTGACTTCTCTGCGTGCTTCTCGTCTTCAATATCCTGCAATGTGTTTTAGAGATTATAAACTGATTAGCAACCAAGAAAGTCCATTTTATCTCAACTTCGCATTGTGAAATTCCTTGACTAAATCCATGAGAGGATTAGCCAAGCAAAAGAAAATGCGAAAAGGGTTGACCTGAGAAAAGATGATTACGAGATAGACTTACAGAATTATCAATCTTGTCAAAGTCATCATCATAGCTCCCATCAGCATCATCTGTGAGACAATGCACATTAACAACTGAATGATAGCAGAAAAAGGAAATGGCTGCTACAAATGATTAACTTTGTGCATGTGACATATAAAACCAGGTTACATGTCCTGCACAATCGAATCATATCTTTAAGAAAGAAGCAGCAGGTGTTACCCAAACTTACTTACTAGTGTATAGTGAACATCTAGAACTAGTGTGGCCAACAATTACGAGGAAGTCAACCAATAAGAATTTGACTAGTGTATATCGCACCCCTATTAGGAATGGAATCAGCCTACTATTCCAAACTAATTCAAATATCAATTAAGCTTCTAAAATGTGCAGCACAGTAGGTTGTCCGATCTGTACACGTGATCATATTTGACGGTATAAAGATATTGGCTGATAACATATCAATCAGCTTGTTGTCCACACAAAGGCGCCTTCATCATCATAACCAAACTAAAACAAGCCAAAACTATATACCTGCACCTCCATCACTGTCTTCATCACCCAAAAGAAAAGTATCCAGGTCCTGCTCAGACGATGCAGTTGATGTCTTACTTTTCAGGGTCTTTTCAGTTAATTCTGATCTAGAAGTCTCCGTAGCAGTTGAATTTTGTTTGGCTTCATCATCTTTCATCTGCTCTTCTGCTTTTCGCCTAACCTCCTCCATATAGTCCCTTTCATAACTGAATTTCAACCAACAGCAAAGAACAATGAAATCCAATCCTTCCACTTCTTCAGGATGGAGATTTTCTTTAAATCAAAGAGCAGTTTTATATATTTGCTAATAATGTTGACTGAATTAACATCTAATTCCGGTGGAATCGTAAAAATTTACTACTAAAACATCATCAGGAGAAGTAAAATGAGATGAAAAAAGATACATACGGAGCAACATGAGTGCTGACGAGTGTAAAATAAATTCTCCAGAACCTCCTTTCTTTCATCACTCTCGGGCATAACTCATATCTTAACCTTGAGATTGGCTGAGACAACACCACAAATCATTCAATTATCAAGCACCAATTAACATACAAATATTATGAAAGTAATTCAAATTCTCATAATTATCGAAGAAAACATCATAATTGTAATGATAAAATCAAGAAATTTATCATAAAGAACCTTGACGGTGGAGAGAACGAGAGTAGCGTGCCTCTCTTGCCACTCCGTGAGATCCTTCCGTACATTAGATGCCGTAGTCGGCACATCAGACTGCTCAGCTTCATCTACACAATTCACCGAACACTAACTGATTTCAATAATCCAAAAAAATATATCCACATTACTCAATGTAATCTTGTTACCTTGGATAGGAAAGTTCTGGAAGGTACTAGAAGCGAGTCCTTTAACAAAATCTCTCAAATCATCAGTGATCCCGAACTTCCGGAGCTCTTCATCGGAGACCTCCGGAGTCGATGATGAGGAAGAGATCGAGATAGAGGAGAACTGCGAGGGGATTATGTCAGAGAAGGACTTGATGTGGATCTGATCGGCTTGTTTGAGGGCAGCATCTTTGAGCTGATCGGCCTTCTTGGAGGCTTCGAGAGCGAGTTCCTTCGACTTCTTGGCCGTCTCGGAGACCAGATCGGCGAACTTGCCGGAGGTGCTTAGGGTTTGCGATTTCTTGGCGGCTTCCTCCGCGAAGACCCGAGCTCTCTTCCACATCTCTTCCATTTTCTGTTACTGTCTGTTAAGTTTGCTCCGTGGATCTATAGAAGAAGAATACAGATAGGCAAGACGGCGTCGTTTGAAATCTAAAATAAAATTTTAATGCTTTATCTATTTATTTATATCATAATTCACTTTATCCATATTCTATTATTTTTTATTTTTATTTAAAGAACCAATATCACATCAAACTTTAATTATTATTATTTTTAATTTTTATTTATATCATATTTCACACCATCACATTCCATTCACGGCAAGAAAAATGACATTTTGTAACAAAAATTACCAACGTAAAACATCAATATTCTGTCGGTAAATAAGTTTAACGATGGATTTTACCAACGAGTAAAGATATCATAAAAACGGCCGTAACTAATAATTGTTGACGGAATAACATTGTCCGTCGGTAAATTTTTATTACTTTTAATGTTTATCTATAAATAAATTTTTTTTATTTATAGCATAATTCACTTTGCTATTTATTACTTTATTATTTTTATTTAAAGAAACATTAGCATATCAAATTTAATAACAATTTGTCATTTGTATAAAAATAAGTGAAAATTAAGATAATGATAATTTTTAAAATATGAGAATTAAATAAAAATCAAATCATGGTCCAATGCCTTTAACCTTATACTTTATATGTTAAACCAATAAAAAAGCTTTAGGTGCTTTAAGATATGTAACAAACATATTTTAAAATTTCAATTGATTTTTAGACATTGGCTTATGGTCTAAATCCTAGTAAATGCTTAAAAAATATGGTTAAGAGAATAATTGTTCAATCTAAGTTATACTAAACAAATTAAAACCAAGAATAAATTTAGGTCATCATCATCATCATACTCAGTTAAATCTCACACTAATGCTGGGTATGAGGAGGTCTAATAATATGCAGCATTATCCCTACAAAATATAGAGGTTACTTTTGGTAGACCAACAGACAAATGTGACATGAAGAGTTAAAAAAATTCAAATATATGATGCAAGTTTAGAAGATAAAATAATAATAAGACAAATATGAATACAAATATTAAGAAAATAATAAGAATAAGAATAATAATACTAATACTAATACTAATACTAATACTAATAATAATAAAGGAAAAAAAGTCTGACCAACTGATCAAGCAGATGCTAATTGCTCAATCAGATGCACACGATAGGAGAATCACATACAAATCAAATCTGACAAACATGTAGAAGAAAGACTTTAGTTATTATATATATAATCTCTCTATTATGTAAGGGTAAGACTGCGTACTATCGGACCTTCTCAGACCTCGCTCGTGTTAATGATGATGATGATGATGTGTATATGTATATATCAATAAGCTTGGTGCCATTATAAATAGGGCTTGCTTTCAAAATGCTTTAAAGCATCAAGCTAGGTGCTTAATTACATGTATCTTGATTAATTATCAAGCTATAAACATGTGATGTACCAACAAAGAAGCAATCAAATTTTAATTTGGTGTTTATACTCTTTGATTATCATATTCAAAACTATAGATATGATAGTCCTTATTTTTAAATCAATAGCAACATCTTAGTAAAAGTGTCATGAAATGCAGAATTTGGAGTGATCTAGAAGTCTTACTTCTAATTAGGGATGTCAATGGGCCGGCGTCCAGTCTGTCCTTTGCTTTTTTAAATAAAAGAATTTCAAAACGACATCGTTTCGAAAGTAATAGTCAGGTCGGTCTGCAGCCTACTTATAGTCAGCTCGCAGCCCGCTAGCCCGAGCCAAAAACGGGTCAAGGTAGCCAAACCGACTTTGACATTCCTACTTTTAATTAGTAAAAATATAGCTTTTAATAAACCCAACATTTTGAAAACGATTTGAAAAATAATAATAATTAAATATATAAATAAATAACTACTAAATAAAAATAAATAAATAATAGTTCTTGTCTTTATATATAACAATATTTGAAAGTTGGAGAAGAGGGAGTAAATATTATTATAATTTATTTTAAAAACAAAAATTAAAAATTTGTTAGCCTTTAAATTACAAATATTAATAAATTTAACTTTCAACTCATTCTCATGTTTAAAAGAAATTCAACTCATTATCGTGTTTAAAAGAAATTAGAAACATATTGTTCACTTAGCGTAAATACAAAATTACAATTTTTTATAACTTATATATATTTAATTTAAAATTTGTTTGATTTTACTTATATTTATATTTATATTTCTTAAAAAATAAAATCGTGGATGTTAATGTTGATGTAGTTATATTTTTATCATTAATAATAATTAGATATTAATCAAAGCTTACTAATACATTAATTTTTATAAATTTACACCACATTTGCAGACAAAAAATAAATAAATAAAATTTTATTGAATATAAAGAAAAGTTTTACATTGTTAAAAAAAGAAAATTTAGAATTTGAAATAAATTTATATAATTCTAATGTTTTTAATTTATATATTATTTAATTATATTTGCAAGAACAAACCCTTTTCTTTTTATAGTTTTTTAACTTGAAAATATATATAATTTTAACGATGATTAATTCTAATATTCTTAATCACCATCGTCATTATTATCACACTCAGTCAAAATCTCGCATCGTTATAGGATCTGGAGAGGTCTGATAATACGCAGCCTTATCCCTACAGAATAGAAAGACTATTTTCGATAGACTCACATGCAAT
>JANZXR010000001.1:1173579-1186137 GCA_027575705.1 Erythroxylum echinodendron
CCCCTCAAACCCCATCTCCCGGTCATTCTCCTCCAGAAGATCCATCAAAGACATCCTCACCGGCTCCGCCCCTCCTCCGCCACCTTCCTCCTCCTCCTCCTCTTCTTCCGCTACCTGCGCCGCCTGCGCCGCCGCCTCCGAGGCCTCCTGTGCTGCCACAGCCTCCCTCGCAGACAACACCCTCTCCTCCGTCAAAGCCGCCGCCAGACGTCGCGTCGTGTCCTCATCTTCCTCTTGATCGATCGTCGACACCTGGAACCGGATCGAGCTGTTCCGCGACATCTGCGGCCGGAAGCTCCTCGACGTCGGAAGCTCCCCCACCGCTTGAATATTCACACCTCCCTCGGTCTCCTCCGACGAGTTCGGCAAATCCGCAAACCGGACGGATCTCCGTCGGCTCATCAGCTGCCGCGAACTCGGAACCCTTGAGTTATTCTCACCCTCCTCGGGTTGATTCGGATCTGTCTGGTTAGCAGATGACCCGGTAGTGAAACGTACCGAATTGCGACGAGACATAAAGGACCTAGAATTGTTGTTGTTGGGCAAACTGTGGATGGGGACGTCGGAGGCAGGGATGGGGACGGAAGAGGTCCAAGCGGCGCCGGCGCGCTTGAGACGGAGGCGTTCTCGAAAGGCTTTCCAGCTCTTCTTGTCTTTGTGGCCGAACAGAGAGCCGTGTGGCTCTTCGTCGCGAATTATGTCTAAAAGGGTTCGGTTCACTTGAGTTGAAGTTGGGGCCATTTGAGCTGTTGAAGATTGCTTCAGTATTGCATCGAGGGTTAAACCAACCAATGAGTCTTGCCGATTTTCAACTATGGACATGTGATCTAAGAGAGATGTTCTCCGCCGAACGGTATGGCCGCTACTAGAGCCACCAGCTTCCATTAAAAGTCAAAGGGACAAATTAAAGGCCCTTCCGGTCTTTAATGAGAAAAGGGCGGGGTCCCACGCCCATGGTGATGATGAATGAAATGGGTCTATCGTTCCTCAATTCATTCCGTGGCTGAGTGTCGTTCTTTACTTGGTCAATGACACTCAGCCAGAGCATAGAGGAGAACAAGATCATAATATAAGGGGCTATTTAACGGAAAGAGTTAATATAAGGGGTTATTTAAAAAATTTTGAAGAATGAATGAAATATATCCAAACGGATATATTATGTATATATATATATATATATATATCCAAACGGATGCGAATTCAACTATTCTTTTCTCACACGCATGAAACCTAATTCATCATTCAAAATGTAAATCCTTGCCCGTTTTAGCATACCATCATCACCATCAATTATTGACGAGTTGCAAGACTCGTTAGTGCTATTCATACATTATCACTCAGTAACTTGATGAAAAGCCATAGAAAATTTGACTTTTTCCCTAAGTACCGAAACAGTTCTAAGTGGGTGGAGTTGGACAGTTGAACATGCAGGAAGTTTGGTGCAACAGTTGGACTTGGTGCAACTACAAACATAAAAAAACAAGTAAAGTGGGTTCTCCGCCGTGCACTTTCTCCTTTGATTGCACAACAAATTGGATTGCCATTGCTGGTATAGGTTGCCTTGCGCGCAATTGACAAGGAATATAACCCAGAGAAGCTTTATCTAAATAATCTCGGCCAACTTTGATGACCTAACATGCATGGCAATCATTACTTAAGTACCCAATGCTGCTTTGATCTCATCTATTGATGAATTTAGTGGCGTTATTAATGATCGCCTGCCCTACAGCTCATGCGGCCTTTTTTGGCTTTATAGATGTACGCAAATTTTATATCTCTAAGTAATTAAAAAAAATGTTTTAAAAATTGAACCGAGATTGAATTAGAGAAATAACTGATTCAAAATTTAATGGTTCAACTAAAACTTAATCATGATCGAACCGATGACTAATAAATATATAAAATTTTATTTTATATATTATATATATAAAATAATTTTTAACCATACTTTTTAATTATTTATCTAACTTAAACTTTCAAACTTTAAAATATACAAGTATTTTTTTTAAGTTCACCAGCATAACACAAAATAAGATAACAAAACGCACTAGTCATATTTCATCAAAAAGATAAAAAAAGATTCAGTAATCATAATATTCATTCATTATAATTGTAAAAGTTTTGATTTTTAAAAGAAAACTCTTCATTTTAAATGAACCGATTGGTTTTTTTCACCGGTTTAACGGTTTTTACCGGTCCGAAGGCCAAATGAATGGATCAATCACTCACAAAAAATAAAGGCTAAATCGGACTGTTTCATACGCCGATTTACCGGTTCATCGGCCCAACTGAATAGTTCAGTCCGATTTTTAAAAGACTGATTTCAAGGATTCATTTGGACTATGATTTGAAATTGTCTAATAGTCTAACATTGAGTTACGATGATATCTGTTTCAATTATTTTATTTTAATTTTATTTTATTAAATATTATTTATATAATTATATAAAATTTACGTAAATAGATAAAATTTAATAAAATATAATAGAAATATTATAACCAACATAGAAGATATAGCGTCTAGTGTGATTCCACTAGTTCCCTTACTTTCCTTTCTCTTTGCCATGAAAGACAATTGAATGTATATCAGTCAAAGGAGACAAACAAAAGTATAAAGGAAAAATTGGGTACTTTATTGTCGAGCCAAAGTCGATCCAACTGAAGATCTGTTTTCTGAGGCAGACAAGGGTATCTAAAGGACAAAATAGCATGAGATACTCCCAAATTCCGTATCCCTAAATTAAGTTTGCAAAACATTGAGATTATAAACGGCTCACAACCTCTTGCTTCAATGTTCGTGAAAACGACCCATCACCTTTTTCTCTCATCAAGCAATTTTGAATTGAAAGTGCTAATTTAGGGATATTATTGCATTTTGGTCACTATAAAAAGGTACTTCATAAATTGTCAAAGGGGCAATCAAAGCAATTCGTCGAATGGTTTGCTAGTAAACATGAGTTTGCTGCACAAGTTAGTGAGAGGAAGGACGATACCTTCTTAATGGGCATGCTCCTTCCAATGCAATTCCGCTAACCCGTATTCACAATTTTAAAGGGAGAGAACAGGAATTCGGTTCACTTAAGTTCATAAATAAAGAATACTATTTGTCAAAATTTCAATATATATCTATACATAATTCGCCTATATTTATAAAGTATCATATTTCTTTGTTGAAAATTAAAGGAAATTGCAATTTTAATTTAATAAAGCAATTCTTTTATTAAAATTTTAATCATTATGAAATGACAATCTGACTATTGTATTTTAAAAATATATTAAAGTACACTTTGATTTCTAATAATATAAAATTAATTAATTTATTATTTATGCACGTCTAAATATAGGTTTAAACGCCATGGAATTTTCAGAAAGCTATGAAATTATAAATCTTATGGCAATTAACGATAAAAGAATCAAGGTTGAACTTAAACCTTCTCTACCAAAGAATGATTTAGTCAATAACATCATTTTAGAAAACAGGGGCATATGGATATATAGAAAGGAAAGCAGTTTGGCAGAGAAAGCTTGTGGATTTGCGCGGCAGTTCCAAGTCCTAACAGACAGATAGGAGCACCGGACCTGGTGAGGGCAGAAACCCCAAAACATGAAATCAAGATCTTCTATCAGGGCATGAGGCAGTGAGTTTAATGCCTAAAAAGTCCGGCCCAAAAGCAATTTCGGGCGCCAGAATCCTGATTTACATCAAGGTCCATGAAAACGTCACCCTCTCATACTCAAAACTCATTCAATTCACCAGTTTTATTACACCAGGTTGAAATCTTTCAAAGAGGGTCCAAACCAATGTTATTGAATGCTGTATCGATATCGGGATTTAGTTATGGTACGACACTATACTAGTACTAGTTAATATTAATTATTGTATTGGGTAATTTTTAAAATTTATAAAATAGTTCATGTTTAAAATTACAAAATAACCCCTCAATATATAGTATTGTATAATTTATAATTTTATGTCAATTATGTCTCCTAAAATTATAATAATAGAAATTTTAAATAATAAAATATATTTATTTTTATTAATATACTTTTTACATATAAATAATAACCAAAATTAATAAAAAAAATCATTCAATCATCATGCAATTATAAAATTAAGGACAATACAAATTACAAAGTACTTAAAATGAAAAATTGAATTTCATTCAATCGAATATCTGCTCAAATTACATCAATCCCAATTCTCATTTGATACAAATTCCTCATAATTGAGATGAGTCTCATTATTACCATCATTCAAATTCATTTGCACCAAATGACATGTCAATACTTTTCTAACCAAGATTATCTTCCAAGTCACTTTGATCTATCAAACCTAATTCTTCAAAAACCTAATATGTCAAAAGATCGATATGGTTAAGATAAATTGGATCTGCGGAACTACTTATTTTATTAAGAGTCCTAGTAAATAAATAATATAAATTATTAAGAAATTACAAGATATTGTATCTAATTTAATGATGACAATAACATACTTTTCTCAAAGCTTTACGTTGTATTGAATAAAAACCAAGTCGTTCAATCTTTTATGACCCCATCTATTCATTTTCTTGGAATGGATGAATTTAAATGTGTTCTAATTCCTTTCATACTCTGCTGTATTCACACATTGACTTATAATTTAAATTACAAACTTTTGTAATTCTATAATACCACTTTTGAATTGGTCCCACTAAGCAATTGTAAGACAAAAAAAGAAACATTATAAACAAGATAAAGTAACGATTAATTTTCAACAAGTAACAAAACTAGAAAAATATATACTTGGATTAAGTTTGTTGCTTTGACAAATAGCAATAAGCATCCCAAAACCACAAGAAACATCCTTATAAATATCTATTTATGAGTTTAAGAGATCTTACATCATCGCATGGGCAACAATAGTTGTAATAGTAATAACATTTCCCTATTAACTTCAACTTTCTTTGTAAAACTTGGTCCAAAATAGACATTAAGATTAAAAAATATCTCAATTGCAAACAATAAAGAGTAAAATTGTCTTTCTCATCTCTCATTGATAACTATAAGATAGGTGTATATAAAGAAGACCTATTTGTCATATTGACCTTGATTGCTTCCTTCTTCCTCTCTATGGCATCATGAAAATAACTCATTAATGTTTTGTCATAACTATTAGCCAGACGAAGTATTCTCACTAAAGGCTCACAAACTTGAATGACAAGTTGATATTGGGACCAAAATTCATTATCTTCAATTATAATCCTAGAAATCTCAAATCCATCATTAAAACTAGCATGCTCAGATACAATCTATTGGTTTATGCTTTACAGCTAATTGCTTTGGTTGTAATTTAATGACAAATTATTAAAAGCATTCTTTATCGTACATATTTAGATGTATATGATAAAGTCTATAGAATAACTGTACATTGCAAATGAAAATATAATGAGATTATAATTATGAGATTCATATTGTATTTATGTATTATTCTTAAATGTTCCTAGTCATTATTTTATTAAGATTGAACATTAATAGAACGTAAAAAGACTAGCATATGTTATATTTTTCCTTATGAAGAAAGTATTCGATCTCATAGGCTAAAGTATAAAGATACTTAAACAAACGTGTGGGTGCTTGTTAGAGAACAAGTTTATTGAATAGGCCCAATATAGGAAATCCATTTGGAACATTACTTACATATATATAGAATTCTCATCGTGATGATTGTATAAATGATCCTTTGACTTGAGGTCATCAAAGTTATCTTGTATAGGGATTGCTATGTTTTGTTACTCCTTATGGTCTATTTAATCATGGGTTGCTTAATCAGTAGTCATTGGATCTAGCATGAACTATATGGAGGTAGTTGTGTAATCGAGATAGGATTCATCACCCTAAAGTAATTAGGGAGAATGTTTCGTTGTTCTCGATTAATATTGATTAAGAAAATCCTTGGCCAAAGTGAAATGATACTTTGTAAATAGTTTGCAAATGTCATTAATTAAATCGATAGCTAATGGTAGAGAACTAATATGATTAGACTTAAAATAGAGTAGGCATTAATTCCATGATCTATATCTAATCGAAACATTGTATGATAAAATGATTGAATTATATGGGAATATTATGCACGGAAAGATTAGTCAAAACCATTTTGATATTCCTAAATATTTGGGTGGTCATGATGCATTACTAGACGCCAATCTTGATCTATGATTATAAATTGTTTAATTGGAGAATTAAAGATAAATTAAAAGGAGTTTTAATTTATCTAATTCCAATTATGAATTAGAATTAGAATTTATAATCATTGCCAACATATTTGGTAACCTAATGTGTCTCACATATAGAATGAGTTGAAGAGAGCAAAGTTAACTTCATCAAGTTGGACTTGATTGTAAAGTTTAAGAAACTTTATGATTAAATATGAGATATTTAATGAATAAGGATCAATATGATATTTGATTTTATTTAGACAAAATTGGTATTTAAAGTTTAACTGAAATTAGATTTTAATTTCAATGAAATTACCAAAATTCCTAAAACCTATTATAAATAGGCTTAAGCTCTATGGAGCTAGTACTTCTTGCTTAACTCTCTCTGTAAGAGTTACAGAGTTCTCTTAACTCATTCTGTGGATACCATTAGAGGCCAGACATTTGTGCGGTTACGATAGTTGAAACAAATTGATTTCAAGAACGGTTCGAGGGATAAGACAAGATAATGATCAAGCTTTGAAATAAGATACGGATTAAGTTTTCTCTTTATTATGATTTATGCTAATCATTTTATATAATTAAAGAGATCTTAGTTTTTGGGAAATCAAAGATTTGCTAAAATATTTTGTAATTATTCCATTGCGGTTGGAATCATATTCCAACCTGATTTCCCAACAATAGTATCAGAGTCAAAGTTTAATTCCATGATTTGCTTAAAAGTTTTTGATTGTTATAGATTATGTAATTTTGGAATCGAATTAGAATATGAACAGTTTATGTTCTGAACTCAAAATTATTCTGATTATTGATTTAAGTTTAAAAGAAATAGAACCGCATCTCATTATTCTTGCTTCCAGAAATTGGTTTCTGGAAATTTTAATTGTGCGTCTTCTTTAGTTGTTGTATATTTTTGAACATTAGATAAGCACGCCTCTGATTGTTTTGTTTCTGGAATAAGTGAGGCATGGAAATGCTAACAATTGAGTTTGTGAATCTGGAATTGAAGTTTTGTTCTGGAAATATATGTTCCCCTAAAGAAAAACAAAACATGCCTCTGTTATTATATATTCCTGAAAACTCCCCTTTCTTTTCAATCTTCTGGAAACTCAACATCAACTTTTGTTTTTCTTTTATGTTGTTATAGGTCTTTTACATTTTTGCCTTTACTTGTGTTGAAGGGTTGAATCCAGTAGCAAATCGCCGCTAGTTCAATCGCAGAACTAGTGGCATTGCCACTGGTTTGCACAATCAATTAATGGCATTGCTGGTGAGGCGCGGTAAATATCACGGTGGAGGCTTGTGGCGGCGCGAGCAAGGAATAGGATTAGGAGTTGCTACCTCTGTGTTGTGCCATGGAGAAGTAGCCTATGCTTGGAGAAGACGTAGGCTGGCGGTGGCAAAAATGCAGGGAAGCTTGATGCATAACCCAGATATAGAAAACAAGACGGCAAAATCCAGATCAATGATTTGTTGCAATTTGTTTGTTGCTTGTGTTTGTTTGGTTGATTCCTAACAATCGAAAAGCACTTCTACTCCCTGTTCCATTTGTGTCTACTGGAATTTTTCAATATCCCTAAAACCTAGAAACCTAAAAACATTTTTGGATGGATTATATGTTGTGTTTTGGGTTTGAGAAACTCATAACCAGTGCATTTTGACTGTTGCATGTATTTTTGAAAACTAAATATTCTGTTTTTTTTTTACGTATGTGGGTTTGCGATTGGTGTTTTGTTCACTAGTTTAGATGGGCGATTGTCACCCATCTACGAATAAGGTGACGAGGGCGTCCCTCGACGCCACTTGCTGGCATCGCTCGTGACACCACAAGCGACGCTCACGACGTCACAGGCGAATCACGTCACCACTGGTTTAGTTGCCATTGGTGAGACTAGTGGTGTAGCCATTAACGCCCATCGAAGGTGAACACAGGTGGCAAAGAGGAGGGAGCGGTGAAGTGGACAGTGCAGGCGGTGATGACGTGAGGGAAACAGTTTAAAAACGTGGGATCGTCAGATTGATCAATGGGAAGTGGCGGTTGAGAAACGTGGGACGTTTCTAGAGAAGACAATAGGCACGTGTAAGTCACGCGCTCACCATCTTTTCGATGAGACATAACTGGTGCGTATCAATGCACCCGTCAGGCACTTCCTACCTTGTAATTTTTTAATTTAATTTTTGAATTTTTTATCAAATGGTTTACTTTTTACGAATGCTTTGTAATTTAGTTTAATTTTTTAAAGAGTTGGATTATTAAATTAAATTAAATTATCTATTCAATTCCAAAATTAAAGTAATTATTTTTATTAATATGATTAAAATTAATAATTATATTGATTCCTAATTAATTTTAGAAAATTAGTGTCTAAAATTAGAATTAATTATTTTCAAATAGATTGAAATTAATTAATTAGAAAATTAGTTTCTAAAATAAGAATTAATTAGTTTCAATTAGAATGAAATTAATTAATTAGACTCCTTAAAATTAAGAAAATTGTTTTCTTAGGTAATTAAGAAAGATGTTTCTTAATTAAATTTATTTATTTATTTCATTTTGATTAAAATAAATTAAATTTATGATTTTATTTGTTTAGAGAATTAATATTTAATTTATTTAGAAATTTTTTCTTTATTTATGAATAATAAGTTTCTAGATTTTTAGAAAAAGTAATTTTCTTGATTAAAATTTGAAAAGTGTTATCATTTATTAATTAAGAAAAATGTGCTCTCTTTAATATTTTTGAAAATAGTTTTATAATTTATAAAGAAAGATTTTCTAATTAATTAAGAAGTCAATCTCTAAGTAAACAATATATCATGACTTTCTTAATTAAATTTAAAAGTATTTTATTTAATTTTGAAAGTATTTTGTTTTAATTTTAGAAAATAGTTTTCTAATTAAGGAAAAATAATTTCTAATGAGATTAGAAATAGTTTGCTAATTAGATTAGAAATAGTTTTATTTGGATTAGACAGGGTTACTTATATAATTTTGGAAAAGGTGTTTTTCTAAATTATAATAAGTAAGAAAAATAATTTATTGAAAATTGTTTTCAATTAAATTTGATTAAAGGAGTCAATATAAATTAGAAATAGTTTCCAATTGGATATGAAAATTGTTTTCAAATCAAATCAAATTTTTATTTATAATAGGAATTTAATTTATTTAGGAATCAAGGATTTTAATCTAACTTAATTTTTTCCAAAGACTTGGAAATGTTAATTTAGATTATGAAGATCAATAACTAGAATCAAACAAAATTTAATATTTTATACATATAATTTGATTATAAATGTATAAGTTGCATGCTTTATTTATATGGTTGATATATATATTAGATGCATGTTAACTTGTATGTTTGATATATGTGATATTTTACATGCGATTTTGTGATTGATGAGATATATAAAATTAAAATCCCTTGTTAAAATATTAAGTACATGTTGAGAATGTCATTTTTGCCTTCCATTGTTATAAGAATAAACTAAAGTTCTGTTTATAGTTGGCTTGTTAAGCAAACTCAAGGCCGCTTTAACCCGAACATGTTTAATCTTATGATAGTGAGTTCTATTTAACTAAATTTGTGAGATTTGGATGAGCAAACGCATGATCATATGAATTTAGAGGCAAGGTTAGGAACAATATATAAGATATATTATGGAAAGAGTTGTCACCTAATTAAGAGTCACATAAGATGTGATTGATAAAGTTGTTACCTACCTAATTTAAGTCTAATTGGTTTGTTTAGCAAACTCAACATCAACTACACTTGAATGGGATCTTAGCCTACTAGAAAGATTAGAGTAATCTTTCTGAATAGTAGTGAGGGCTATTATTTCGAATAAAATAGTGGGAGCAACCAAATGCATGATTAAAGTTCTAATCTAATTTGGTAGTCATGACATATAATTGATTACTTGCTTTCTTACGTTTATTTTGTTATGAGTGAAACTTACCTTGCTTGGTATAGTTGATGCTAAGTTAGTGAACCAAATTTTTTGGACATAGGTTATATTTGAGAAGAGTTCTCAAAGTTAGATAGAAATGTGTGCCCATTATGCAATTTTGCTATAATCCCGATTGAGGATATGGAGACAAAGCCATAGAGATATGTCAAAATCATATAGATGACAAATGTATTGACATTTTGAGTTGACTAATGTCTCGTAAACTTTGATGACAACATGTAAGATATACGTTAACACCATGATAGCAAAATTTAAAGGGTTACAGGGAGTAGAGCTAAAAGTTATAATACCGTGCTAGAATTGTTCCACATAATTTAGCCTACTAAAAGCATAAATATAGACTACAATTAAAGGCTTTGCTATAGTATAATAATAGTTTTCATAAGGAGAAAATGATTGTATGACTTTTCTTGCCTATATGTGATATGATAGAGATCATATGTATTTCTAATTCATGCTTATGAGTATTTGATACTGAATTTAGATTCAACATTATTATAATGTTCAATGCATGGTTAGAATTAGATTGTTAAGTAAAAGTACTTGATCCAATTTTATACAAAGAGTTTGTATGTGTTGGATCAAAGGAGATTTATGCTTAAAACAAGTGGCAAGAATTAAAAGTTGGATAACTGAGATATCCTTTTATGCTAGATTAGTTAAATCAACATAACAAGAATCATAAAGTTACATACTTGGATATATGTATCCTTTTTTATTATGAATTGTATGGAACTTGTGAAATTAATAAAGTTGAAGAATCACCAAATCAACCTTTGGTGAAAGGATGATGATGGTATTGAATTGTTAAATCATATACATGTGATGTATTGAATAGAAAAATAATTGATAAAAAACTAATACTTATATTTCATTTTTACTAATGACTTTATGTGATATAGTCATCTGTATTAAATGAAATAATGATTTTGAAATTTGAAAAGTTCAAATTGTTTGAATCTAAGTAGATATTAAGCATTGAGAATGTTGAAGCATTTCGATGAGATTGATTTGGTGAGTTTTAAATTTTGGTTATCTATATAGAATGAGATTTTCTAGTAAATACCTTCATAACAAAAATTCCATAAGGGTATGGATTTATGTAAGGAGTAACATACAATATGAGATATTGTAGGATGTAATATTATTTCTTCTATAGCGATGCCTAGTATAATAACTTATCTTCAATAGTTACAATTGAATCAATTAGAAGGATTTCATATTAGATATGAAATGCTAGGTCTTTGAAAGAGTCTTAATGATTCAAGAATGTGATGCTTGGTTGAAGCATACATTATCCATTAGTTTAGAACTAAATTGGATAATAAAAGGTTATGAGATATCTAAAAGATAGAATATAATCTTATAGATTCATTGAACAAACTGTTTGATTCAATGTATACTTATAGGAGAATGGTTCGTAAGATAAGTTGTGGGAGTATGAAGGAATTTGAAAGGTTCAAATCTCATAAAATTACATGTATTTGGGACTAATGCCTTTAATGATACATTTTATGTATAGTTGAAAGCTATAAGACATTGAAAGATTCACTTTCATGATGAATTCAAAAAGTTTGTTTTTGAAGATGATTGTGAATTTATGTCTACAAGAAGGTTAATGGGAGTGTAGTTGTCCTCTTCAGTGGGAGTATGTGGAGACATATTACTCATAGAGAACAACAGTTCTAACTTTCATTTGTTGAACAAATAATTGTCCAAGGACAACTCTTGTTAGATATGAAAAGGTAACAACTTAATTATGGGAATTATTTATAGAGATAGATTAGATGTTGTTAACTTATTCTAAGTCCAAGTACATAGATAATGTACAAAAGATATTTAGTATTTGAGATATTAGATACTTATAAAGTATTAAAGATATCCATTACTCTATATGTGAGTTGATATTTGATTTCAAGATGATAAGGATACAGCTTTATAAGTAAATCCTAATTAAGGTTTATTTACTTATAACAATAGGATTGGAAAGGTTCCAATGTAGCAATGGTTGTTAATTGAGCCATAATATGTTTTTCATTTAGTGGAAATGATTAATTGGATCAACAAGTTCTTTAGTGAACTTGATAGAGTTTCTTTGTATTGTTCAAGACAGTAATATACTGTAGAACATTAGAGCCATTGAGCATGGATAAGGAGATAATGTCTCATCAAAGATCCAAGAATGTGTTTAGGATTTTTTTTTATAATTATGATGATAATTATGATGGGAGTTGTAACACTTAAGCTAGTTCTCTCACTATAGAGAATCTTATAGAATTCTCTCATTAAGCCAGTAGTATAATAATCGTCATATAGTGATATTGTAACATCCCCTCACTTATGGGAAGGGCATTTTGGTCATTTTGGTAAATTGTAATGGGTTAGGAGTATTTTAA
>JANZXR010000001.1:1209717-1221784 GCA_027575705.1 Erythroxylum echinodendron
GGCGTGTCGATTTCTGTTGTACTTGTGGTTCTGTTGGTGTTGTGGTATCCACTGGGCTTTTGGGCTCTGTCTACAAACAAGTTATCAACTTCAGTTAAAAAAAACGATCAATCAAATGTTGCTTACATGATCATCAAATATATTTTTGAACTCGAGTTGAACTAATTAAATCAAAATCAAACTTATAATTTGTTATAATTATCTTAAATTATTAATTTATGTCAAGTTTAATTGATTCAAGTCAAGTTTGAGAGATGAGCTAGGTTACTATATCAGTGACATTTAAGCAGTTTACATATGATATTCATATCATCCGTGTTCCGTTGTTATTTTTTAAGTTAAAAAAATGAAAAATTTTGAAAATTTTAAAACCAAAAAATAAGAGAAGAAATTTATATCTTTTTAACTTTTTTAAAAGTGAGGAAATAAAGTGAAAAAAAAAAACACAAGTCTAATACATTTAAACATAAATTTAATACGTGAAATAGGTCCATCAAGTCAGGACACACATGTAGTGGTCGAATGGACAGGGACAAGCTCTGACACTCTTAGTATGCACACTATCACAACTTGATCTGACCTGAGACTGGTTTTTGGGTTAGCCCTTGGTCACATTGGTGAGCAATGTGATTGTGTGCATCTGGTTCAAGTGCCAATCGCATCGATATAGCACTCACCGGCCACCACTTTGCTTATGTCCAAAATCACAAAACCCTCACTCGTCTCCACTCTTTTAGGTGGAAGACACCAACTTCACTTCACACAACGTTCCAACATCCATGGAAATGTTTTCAGATGGCGTTGCAAAGAGATGAGGAGGCAGAAATCGTGGTTCAGGGCTTTGGTTTCGTAAGTACTTGTCCTTCGAACAAATTGGAGGTCCTACTACGTGTCTTCAATCTTATCCAACACCACTAGAATTAAGGATAACGTCAGTTGAGTCTGACCTTGACCCTCATGTTAAGTTGGACCGATTTATACAAGAAATTTAAGATTGAACAGTACAAGACTATTATAAAATTGGTTAAATATTAAATAAAATTAAATAATTTAAAATATAATTGAAAGATATTATTCGCACTTATTAAAGAATTTAAAGTATAATTAAAAAACTTGTTAAATGGAACCTAATTAATTTATTTTAGTTTGCAAGAACTTATTAATTTACAAAAATCGGATTAATAAATTAATTAATTTTTAACAAAAATAATTATTAAAATAAATTAAATTGAAAATTGAAAATTGAATTTAAAAATTGGTCGATTCAAAATTTGTACAATTAAACCGACCAAATCAATTAATATTTTTAATCATTGCTTTAAATAGACAATTTGAGTTTGGTCGGATTTGGATCATACAATTTGAACCTGGATTAAACTTGTTCAAATCATTTTAAAATGATATGGTTTTAATTTAACTTTTTAAAATGAAATCACTTCGATTTTAAGTTTCTTGACATTTTTTTAAAAATAGTCCGAGAAATATTATTGTTCTAATTTTAGGTTTTTTAAACTTATAGATTAAAATGACATAATAAAAAAAGTCAAGTTACTCAATACATAAGATTCCCTATTTTGTAAAAATTTAAGAAGGGTTATAATATACGCAATTTTTCTTTTATATTCTTACAAAAACGCTATTTTCATGACTTAAAACTTATGACCCTATAGTCACAAAAGAGTCCAAGGGTCACCTTCTTTATTGTGCCAAATGATCTCTTAATTATAATATTAAGAAAGAATTAAGAAAGAATATCTAACTGGTAATGATTTTAGGATAATTTTAAGAAATTAGTAAATCATGTCTAATCTAAATTAGAGGTATGAAATGGGAAAGTTGAATAAATGAAATTTCTTATTTTTAATTAAAAATATAATATTATGTTATTTTCAATATATTGTAAATTTAAAAAATAGTAAGGATTTACTTTAGTACTTTTGTAAGTCAATTAGTAAATAAATAATTTTAAAGACCAAATAAATTTATTATAAATCTAAATTTTTTTATTTATAACATCACATAATAATTTTTTTTTAGAACAGAAGATTCGCAGTCGTTATCTTTTTGATGCGCATTAAATAAGCTTCTTAATTGATGCAATAGCCTACAAATCAAGTCAACCGAGTACTTCGTACTAGACAAACTTTATATAACAGCCTCAATCGAGAGAATATAAATAGAGAGATTCGAACATGGGACCTTTTGACTCCATATTCTCTCACTCCACTACCTGAATCACCTGCTAAGAGGCCACATAATTTAAATTAATAACACATATACAATAAATTTAATTTTATCAAGGTTTAAGGTTCTACTAATAATAATTTCAAAACATTTAATTATGATGTAATAAAATATATAAAAATAGAGATTATATTAAAATTCTGGAGTTGGTAAATTTTGCCAATCTCAAACTATGGCCTTAAAATAATAAACTGAAAATTGCGGGAAAGAAGGACGAGCAGCGGAGCAGAGCATAGCATGTGGGCTGCCACGTGCGGTGGACATCACTCCGGCAGCCACCGTGAGACACGCGTTCGTGCCATTGTAGGCGCGCACCACCACTTTTCTTCCCGCCCACTCCCATGAACTTTAGACCGGGTTTTGGCTTATAGTCTTGAGTAAGGACAAAACTGACTTATTCTATAGATAATAGTCCCATAATGCATTTAGATTTTTCTAGTTGTGTGTGAAAGCAAGAGAGACATTTGACCAATAGATCTTGCCAAACTTTGGCGGCTCGTCTCTTCACACTTTAGGTCATTTATTGTGGATTATTAAATTAATATTTTAATTTAATTCTTTTAAATAAAAATTAAGATTGAACAATTGTGTTAAGTATCGTTTTAGGGTTGGCTTTATTATTAGTTTTTATTTTTAAAAATTAAAAACGATATTATCTTACACAAAATTACAGAGTTTTAAACCAAATCCGACCTCATATTCTTAATTAGATCTTAATTTAAAGATCAGTTTTAGAAAAGTCCAAACCTAACTTGAAACATGATTAATACATACTGAACTCATTAATTTCAAGTGGGTCATGTTAGGCAAATTTTTTTTTTTTTGAAGAGAGCAATTTTTGTTGTTAGTAATTATTTATCTTTGAAAAGTAAATAATGAATTAACAAATCAAATTGTAATGATTTGTATTCCTAAAATAAAATTTAGGATTGAAAGTGATTACATGAATTGATTTGGAGATAAATTTTTTGTTTCAATTTCTTTCAATCCTAAAATAAAATTTAGGATTGAAAGTGATTATATGAAAATTTGTATTTATAAAGATAATAAAATTTAACTAAACTCAACTCGACTTGAACTTAATAAATTAAGTTTACATTAACCGAATTATGGATAA
This sequence comes from Erythroxylum echinodendron, assembly GCA_027575705.1. Lineage (NCBI taxonomy): Eukaryota > Viridiplantae > Streptophyta > Magnoliopsida > Malpighiales > Erythroxylaceae > Erythroxylum > Erythroxylum echinodendron. The sequence goes on from JANZXR010000001.1 coordinate 1,213,079, forward strand.
GCCTTGGATCTAAAAGGTTGACTTGAAATTCAGTTCGAACGATAAGACTTTTCTCTTTAAAATAATGTTATTATGGATGATTTGAGTGAATTTAGACTCGAGTTAGAATTGTATGGATGATTTGAGCGAATTAGACTCGAGTTTCGGTCTTAGACCAAATTCGAGCCTTCCCCTTGACCAATTTCGTTCCGATTCATTACTATGCCTAATTCATACTAATTACTTGGGTTAAATTATCAAGAAAATGATTAAACAAGGCACACATAATTATTTATAATTACAGACAAAAGGGCAACCGGTTAACCCGAGATCCATGGATCATGGTCCGGGTCTCCTCCCCAAACCTTGGAAAATTATATATTTATTTATTGTTGCATTTTCCTATTTTAGCCTCTCCCTTAATTGCACCGTTAAAATAACGCCCCAAAATTTACTCTTTAACCTCTTTCCAAGTTCATGTTAGGTTTCACATGAACATTTCGCTAAAATGCGCCAGGTAGTTAATCCTTCTTTTTCTACCTTCCTCTTTCTTACATCATAGGAACTTTCTCTTTAAGTACCGAACATTGTCGATTTACAAAGAGACTGAAATAGGAAGGAGAGTTGAGAGGGAGAGAAAACTTGATAGAGAGTGAATTCAGAATCCAATCTTTAGAGAGAGAAAGCGAGGGGTGTTCATGGGTATGTTGTATTGTTTTCAAAGTTGCAGGTTTTTTGGAGTATCGTGTCAGGAGTTGTCTGGTTTGCGAGCTTTTTCTTAGGAAAGAACGGTTCTTTGTTTTTCTTTTATGTTTTCCTTTTCTGGGTTGTTCGTAATTTTCCTAGTAAACAGCCACACTTTTCATATATAGGTACCCTGTTATTGCCATTTCTCTCAGTTGAGTGACAGAGAGTTGCTAAAGATACCACTTTCTGGGTTTTGAAATTTATGTACATGTATGTGCTCATAGAGATTAGAGTCTCTTGTTTCTGTGTTTGTTGAGAGAACCAAGAGAGGTTTTTTATTGGTTCAGCGGGATCTTCATATCGCAATCAAGGGATTCTGTAATGGGTATGTGCTCGATTCTTTTACTTTCTTCTTTGGTTCTCGTGTGCCTGTGGTTTTCATTGGCTTTTTTCTTAGTTTTTTGTTGGTGCTTTTCTCTTTTGGCTTTTTGGGTTGTGTTGCGGTTGCTCCTTTTCTGATGTTAGAATTTTGGTAGTTACTGTTTATTGGTATCTGTTCGTAAGCTCTGTTTTCTTTTTTCTTCTTGTTTTAGTTTTTCTAGGATTTGGTGATAACCCTTATTTAGTTTTGTGGTGTCTCTGATCGTAGTCAAGTTCCTGCCACCTTAATGTGCTCCACTTTTTGTGCTTGATCTTTCTCTTTGACATTCTTCTTGAAGTTCATCACCTTGTGTTCGAAATTCAATTCTTTTCATTCTTTTGTTTCTTAGGTGCTTTCCTTTTTATATGAATTAATCATTGAAGATTTCCGTGAGACATTACTGCCTCAGATTTTACAGTGCTGCTTTTGGGTTATGGATTCATTATACCTTATGGACTTGCTTCTATTGGTTGCTTTTATCCGGTATGCCTCTCATGCCTTCAATTTTTGCAGAGGTCAGCACTAGCTTTTCGCATGATATGGATGATGAATATGAGAAACTCTTCCGGAGGCTGAACCCACCAAGGTATGCAAATTCTTACATCTTGTACAGTTTCATTGAAAAGGACCTTACGTTTGCAGCTTAATCTTGTTTTGGTTGTAACCTGTTTCCTTCACTTTTCCAAAAAATTTTCAGGGTTGTGATTGATAACGAAGCCTGCAAGAGTGCAACTGTAATTAGGGTATACCTTTATCCCTCTCTCTCCTTTCTTTCAGTTCCTCTCTATTTCTTCCTCTTATCCTAGTGATTGTTTTTTTTCTTAATCCCTGTATGGTTCTGTGACGTAGGTGGACAGTGCAAACAAACATGGGATACTTCTTGATGTTGTGCAATTTCTTACTGATCTTAATCTTATCGTAACCAAAGCTTACATATCTTCTGATGGTGGATGGTTCATGGACGGTGAGATATTTTCATACTGTTTTCCACTTAGCTTCTTTGTTATTTATTATTATTTTTAAGAGAAGAAGCTAATTTTGATCTCCTTTTCCTTTTCTGGTTACCAGTTTTCAATGTCAGAGATCAAGATGGACATAAGATCATTGATGAAGCAATTCTGGATTATATTCGAAAGGTGAGTTTCAAGTTTGTTTTTCCTTTTCCAGTCTTTGACAATTTTTGTTTCCATCTTTTAGGCTGGAAATCTAATTATTATTTCTTTCCTTAGTCTTTGGGGACAGAAGCTTGCTTTGCATCTTCTAGGAGATCTGTTGGAGTTAAGCAATCGATGGACCACACTGCAATTGAGTTAACAGGAAGTGATAGACCAGGACTTCTTTCTGAAGTCAGTGCTGTACTAACTCACCTAAAATGCAATGTAGTGAATGCAGAAGTCTGGACACACAATACACGAGCTGCAGCTGTAATGCAAGTAACAGATGAGGACACAGGTTCTGCAATTACTGATCCTGAGAGACTCTCCAGGATCAAGCAACTTCTATGCAATGTACTTAGGGGAAGTAATCATTCGAGGGGAGCCAAAACAGTGGTGTCCCATGAGCTAACTCACACAGATAGAAGGCTTCACCAGATGATGTTTGCTGATAGGGATTATCAGCGTTCACTTGATGATTCATTTAATGAGAAGCAAAGGCCTGATGTGAATGTGGTCAATTTGTATGATAAGGACTACTCAGTGGTAACCATTAGTAGTAAAGATAGGCCAAAACTTCTTTTTGATACGGTTTGCACTTTGACAGACATGGATTATGTGGTGTTTCATGCTAATATAGATGCTGAGGGCCCAGAAGCTTATCAGGTATTCCCATTTTTCCTACTTGCTTTTTCACAAATGCTTTTATATACGATTATGATTGAGTCCAAGTAGACAGAGTTAATTGTTCTTATTTATGCTGTTGTAGGAATATTACATCAAGCATATCGATGGATCTCCTCTGAAGTCAGATGCAGAGAGACAAAGGGTGATACAGTGTCTTGAAGCAGCAATCGAGAGAAGGGTATCTGAGGTGAGTGAACCATACTTTTTACAGTTCCATCTTGCTAAAGTGATGACAGCTCAACTTCAAATACAAGGGCTTGATAACTATCCGATTACTGAGACTATTATTTTGTTAGATTGTGCATGGTTAGACCCAGTTGTTTGTTTGTTCGAACTGATTCTGTTTGTTATATTTCTTTGAATTGTGTGGACATGAATACAACTCTCTTTGTGTACTAAAGAACAAAAGCTTATTCCTGTTATGTAATACAAATCAGTTAGAATACTAAAAACAAAAACTTGTTCTTTGCCTTTTGAATGATAGCCGTTCCCATGGTGTGCTTGACCATTACCTAGCTAATAAATTTTGTTTATTTCAAATTTAGGGTTTGAAGCTAGAGCTGTGCACTTCTGACAGAGTTGGGTTGTTATCTGATGTTACACGCATCTTCAGAGAAAATAGTCTCTGTGTCACCAGAGCAGAAGTGACAACTAGAGCAGGCAAGGCTCTGAATACTTTTTACGTTCGTGATGCATCAGGATATCCTGTTGATTCTAAAACTATAGATTCCGTCCGGCAAGTTATTGGGCAGACAATTCTTAAGGTTAAAGGAAGTCCTGAAGAGTCCAAAACTGTGTCTCAAGATTCACCTACAAGGTTTCTTTTTGGTGGCCTCTTCAAGTCCAGATCTTTTGTCAACTTTGGATTAGTTCGGTCATATTCTTGAACAGTTATAGCTCACGTTCCATGTACATGAATATCCTCTAGAAGCCACGAGCCCTGTAGCACGTGCAATCCCTGATAGCTTATTTGTGATTTGCGGTCTAGGAACAAAGTCATTTCAAGAGGAGTTAAGAGAGAAGATGAAAGTGCATGTAAATTCCCACTTTAAGGTTGATTGTTACTGTGGATCCAATCTCATGTTGGAGCCATTAAATGACCTTGCAACTCCTAAATTTATCTTCTTGTACATAATTAAATCAGTGCTTTGAATTACTCGTCCATATCAGTTCTTCTGCCAATTGCATTTTGAATTAAACTTTGTGTGTGACCAAATGATTTGAAAGATGGTTGCTAAAATTGATTTAAGAGGTGTAGCTTTGTTTGGAAGGATTGATTATTGACAGACAAAGCTGTAAGGGTACGATTTTCTCTGGAGAAAGTTTGACCACAGCAACCCTATGTTTAGCTGTCAGACAGCTATTTGATGGCGGCGAATGTGTTGGTAGTTGATAATGACTTTATGGGTGGGAATATAATTGTTTTCATAGCTTCCTGTTGTTGACTAGCTGACAAACATATACACAATTGGAGATAGGTTTGGTCTGTGTAAGCACCATGTGGTTTTGTTTATTAGGTTTGGTCTCTAAGCACCATGTGGTTTGTTGACCAAGCTTCTTTTCATGTCTTCCAAGCTTTTCTCTTTCTCTGTGTTTTTTGGCTTATCCTTTTTGACCCATCGAAAGCAAGAAGTAGTTTACTGTTCCTGAATCATAGAAACATATATTTCTAGACGTTTTCTTGATAAATCAAGGTGAATGGTCCTTTTCTACCGTTTTAGTCTCATTGAAAGCGATCCCAATTCTCCTTTTTGACCAAGATTTCGCACAAAACTGAGCTTGAAAGCATAAAAGCAAACAAGCCAACAAAATGCAAAAGCAGAATAGGTCAGAGATGGAACAGTAATTGCCAAGTTCTCATCTTTTTTCGTCCATGGCTGCCACAGACACTAAAAGTCCTTGTGGGGTTGCGCTACGTGGCTGTTCTTATGTTGTTGACGTTCTTTGCCATCTCAGGCGCTTCAAGATGGATTTATGTGAATCCAAAAAGCACCCACATAATCTGATATCTTTTCATTTCAGAGTAGATACAGTGTTGGTGATGCATCATCAGGACCAGATGAAGTTGTGAAAAGCCACCAACCTTCGTTAAACAAAAACAAATTGAACAATTTCTTATCTTGTAAATGAGATTCTCATTGTAGCATCTCTGAAATGTAGTTGTGAATGCTTCAGCAACATCAACTATTGCCTTAACTTATGATTCTTTTGGCTTGGAATTTCAAAATCTGTCTTTGATCTCTGAGCTTGTAAACTTCTGGAAATCCATCATCAGAAAAAGCTTTGAGTTCATGAATCTGTGCTTTGCGTTACTTAGACTGGTCAATAGTCAATGCTTTGCTCTTGCTCTAGCACATGTTTCTTGCAACTCCACTGTTCAGCTACTTATTACATGACAACTAGACACAATTTAGAATTCAGCTATGGCCTAGGTTGGCATTAAAGATAATTGAAAGACACAGACACTTATAAGTTTCTGTCAGGAGTACGTACTTGTCCAAAACTTACTGGAGGAATGCAGAAGATAAGAGAAGAAATTGTAACAAAAATTGTCATGTAATAGGAAGTTCCCGTCACCGAAAAAAGTTTTCAACTTTAATAAATGTAAAAGTAAAGCACTGATTCCTACCTCACGTGAAGGGTAGTGTTATGAGTAAATGGAGGTTTCTTAAACCAGCAGCAACTGACACTAATCTCATCTACTCACATGGATGGCTTCCCAAGCGCTAAGCACAAAAAAGATTCCATACCCAATATAGTTTTTTATACCCAAGTTCAACTCCAATCACAGGATCCACCAAAGAAGTTCCAATCTCAAGCTTACAAGAACGTGTCAGAGAAATCACACAAGATCGTCCTCACACAATCCTATTATTTCGTGATTGGTCTATAACCCTACAGTTAATACCTTGAGAGGATGACAGTGACACGGACATAGGGGAAGATCTAAGAGAAAACAAGTTTCAGATTTTCAGGTTAGTTTTCATGGAGAGCTCTGGCACTGAGTTTCCAGGTTTTCAGGCTAGTTTTCATAAAGACGAGTTCGAGTACAGGAGGGTTTTGAGCAGGTTACAGATGCAAGCTCCACGTCCACTGCAGATCAAGTCCAATGCTAAACTTGGTTTTAGTGGCGACCCTGAAGCATCTTCTTCGACATCAATGGCACCAACTTCTTCGTTTAATCCATTTTACCGCAATAAAGACCCTATACCTCTACTTTCTCCTCTGGTTTTGCCTTCTTTGTTCGACCATCCGTTTACTCAACAAGGAAACACTGCAACTTCTCGTTGAGAAACCATTTTTGTGTACTTTTGCTTAATCTTGTTTTGTTCATTATTGTATAGAGTTTTTGCTCTTTTTTCAAGATCTGGCACTGAATCAACATATGGTTTGATCAACATCAACTAAATAGATTGATGTGTTTATGTGTTTTAAGTTTGTATCTAAACTGACTAACTTGAATCTAAACCTTCATGATTCAGTTCGATTGTTGTATGATGTGGAAGAAACTTCATAATTTATTAGAGTTTGAACCTTCCCTCTATATATATATATATATATATATATATATATATTATATTCAATTTGTTAAGATATATAGTATATATCTTTTTATTTAATTTTGGCATCTTATTTATTAATTGAACATATAAAATATTGATTGGACTTTGATTCAAAAAGATGTGGTTGTTACACTTGTAACTGTGAAAGAATCCTACACAAAATTGAATTATATCATTATCACGTTAATGATTGATATGCGCACTGTTGGATTTTTGGAATAGGAATCAAGTGAATTGGTTTTACATGTTGGATATGACTGTAATATCCCACTACCATAGATTACATACCTAAGCTTTTAGGAACATAACCTACGATAATGGCATGTTAGAGCAATAGCAACGCTAACTTACACATGGCTTAAGACAGTATATTCGAAAGGTGTTATCATTCCTCTTAAAACATTCGTTTATTTCATTCACTGATAACGTTTACACTATTCTTCTTTATGTTTATTTACAAAACATGATACAGGTTCTAACAACATTACAAGACGATAACAACTAGTTTCTGTCGAGAGTCAACTGACAGACCTCTGAGCCATCTTTTAGTTCTCAAAAACTCTATGTTCTAACTACTCCTTAAGTCTCCTGTCTCGCACCTGAAAAGTCATAATGCAAATTTTGATGAGTTTTGCAACTCAATGAGTGAACCATCATCGATGGATTCACAGGATCACACACATATATTACAGTTATTCATCCAAACAGATAAGAATGTATTCTTTATCCAATCAGATAAGCATTTATTCAGAAATTGGCATACAGAAGATCATTCATTCAAACAGATGAGCATATCTAATTCAGCTTATATAACATTCAATCAGTGCGTACGTACTTACATAGGACATGCATGAGACTCATATTCGTTCTTATTGTTGTGACTGAGTGCTTTTCACATATACATTCAAAGTTAAGCCCATAGGGCTCAATCGGAACACATTTATCACGGAGCATAACTCAACGTGCAGAACACATATATCGCGGAGCAAAGCTCTACGCGGAAGCGCTTCTAACTGGCAACTCAAGTCACAACGCCTTTATCTGAGCATGCATTTTATGAAATGCATCAAATCCTGAACAGATCACACACATAATCTCATACAAATGTTCAGATGATATTTTCACAATCCTCGGACTTCAGTCCGGCATTCAGCTATCGCTGAGAATCAATTATCATTCAGAAGTTCATATCAAAGTATCAAATCAAACACTTCCCATATGTAATCGCAGGGCAAACTTCTCGGACCTCATGTCTGGAATTCAGAACCAACACACATACAAAGTTCAATGATATTGGAAGGTAACAATTGAATTCACACAATCAAATAATCATAGGAATTCATCTAGGTTGACTCGCAGTGTACTCCCAGAAACTATCGCCTGGACGGTCCGGTAATGTCTGATTGTCGTCCGACGTGCTCCTCTAAAATAGACAAAACACATTCATACTTATCACTCTTTGTACAATTGTGTTAAATATGTCAGAATATAGAACATATGCACAATGCAGCTCAATGGGAATCTCTCTCTCTCTTTTACGAAAAGTGCATCTTTACAGACGATGCGCCCTTACAGAAAAAAGGTGAGTTGTAGAAGAAGATGATTACAGACAAAGGTGCTTTACAGAAGGAGATGACATCACCCAGAAGAAGCTGATGTCATCACAAACGAAGTTTCCTCTTAGCGTAACTTTTTCTACAGAGATCGGATTCAATTGTTCTTTACATAATTCGAAAGAGGCTATCAAGATGTACAAACTTTATGAAGAGCTCAAGGGCCAACTTTATCTTCTGAGGGGTCAAAAATAGGATAAAAGATATACAATGAACAGTGACATAGACGAAGTTCATTCGTCTGTGAATAGTAACACAGGAGATATTTTACAATTGTCATAACTTTCTCTAAAGGAATCGGATCAAGATGTTCTTTATATGGTTTGAAAGAGGATTTCAAGATCTACAAATTTCATGAAGACCCTAAAGACCAATTATATCATCTAGAGGATCAAATTTGGACTAGAACATATTTTGGCCAAAATGAGACGATGTTGACGTCATGAGATGATTGTTGACGTCATTCTAAGACGGAGCAAAATAAGACGGCCAAATTGAGACACAAAAAGTCAAACTAAGACCATAAACAGTAACTGAGACGATAATGACGTCATTCTAAGACGATGCTGACGTCATTCTGAGACGAAGCAAAATGAGACGGT
>JANZXR010000001.1:1221884-1248928 GCA_027575705.1 Erythroxylum echinodendron
GAAGAATGAGGAATATGGTAGATTCTTCCTAACTTAAACAATATAATACGTGAGTCCATTCCATGTCCCTCACGTGTGATGTTTATCTCCTCTGACTCACCATTTATCATAATTACAACCAGTAATGGAGTCTTCCTAACTTAAACAATGACTCGCTATTTTTCATAAATACAATTTGTCATACTTACCCGAAAATACCAAATGAAAGCATATACAATCGTATGAATGTAACAATCGATATTAACTTATGTCTAACGTCCATTTATCTTAAGTCATCTAAGTGTCTCACACGTATTTGTCCTAGTCGTATGTATAGGAGGCGGGATGTTACAATGACTCTTTATGGTGTGTATAGTGTATGTCTTTATGATGGCTGTGTGTGAAAAAATAAATGTGTCTTCTGATTTTTGGGTGGATGGTGTATGTCATATCCCACATGATTTAATTGGAATTGTTGAAGCTAGATGATTTACGTGAGGGAAGAACCTTGGGATTCTTGTTTTTGATATTGGATTGTTGGAGTAGCATACGGTTGGGAGTCTTTCTCTTTATGTGTTGGTTTTTGGATGGAAGTTAATTGAGGACTGCATGTATGTTCTGTCGGTTGTAAACTGAGCAACCATAGTTTAATTTTGGAGTAACCGTGGATCAATTCAGTTTGTGAACAATTTCTAGATCTATTTTGGAGGGGCTGAACAGATTGGGAAGTTGTCTTCTTTTCTGTCTCAAGCGTATTATGTTTTTATTCTTAATTGATTCATCACTTGAGTTATTTTTATTTATTATCTTTTAATTAAAATTTGTTTAGAGAAATCCTCTGACGAGGTGAACATGAGTCAGTCGTGTTATTGGGTGTGAAAAACTTTCACAGGAAGTGAGATTGAGAGATAGTGTCAAGGGTTGAGTGGTGTTGACACAGTAAAGCCTTAGGTAAATCTATTATACTTTGGTAAAAGTATTAAGCTGGGTGAGGGCCCCGTAGATGTAGGCAAGGTATACCGAACTGCGTTGCCAAAATTTTGGTGTTATTTGTTATTTCACTTTTGATTATTTTTGTTTTTGTTTATGCTAGAGACGACCACACTAAAATTGGAAAGTTTGTGAAACTACTACCCCCTATAGTTTTTCAATTGGTATCAGAGTCAGGTTACTGATTCAGAACTTAGTAGTAAGTTGGTGCAGATTCTGGTTTTGCGAATATGGCTACAATAGAGGGTGCATCAATCACTAGACCACCACTGTTAGATGGATCTAACTATCCTGTATGGAAATCACGAATGAGAGTCTTCATCCAAGCTCAAGGTACAAAAGCTTGGCATTCGGTAGTACATGGGTGGACGCATCCGATGATTACTGATGATAAAGGAGAGGCAGCTTGAAAAGATCCATTTGAATGGACAAGAGGCGAAGAAGAAAGTGCACTTGGAAACTCACAAGCAATGCATGTGATTTTTAGTGTTGTTGATGAAGGACGCTTCTCAATGATATCAACCTGTGAATAGGCTAAAGAAGCGTGAAATGCTTTGCAGACTAATCATGAAGCGTCCAAATTTGTTATAGTGTCAAAATTACAGATGTTAGTTGTGAGATTTGAAGAACTAAAGATGGATAAAAATGAGACCATTGGGGACTTTCATGAAAGATTGCAAGATATAGCAAATCAGGCACATCAACTCGGAAAGAAATATTTCAATTTGAAACTAGTTAAGAAGATGTTGAGATCAATACCTCTGAGATTTATTCTAAAAATTGTAACAATAGAGGAGCCCATAACATTAACGATCTGTCATTGGAGAAGGTAATTGGAATTCTTACAAATTTCGAAATGAATCTTTTAAGGGGTAAGCAAGAAAGAAGCAAAGGATTGACACTACAGGTCGAAACTGGAAAATGTGTGAATGATGTAGAAGATGAATCCGATGAGAATAAAGATTTAGTACTACTCACACAAAATTTTGGTAAATAGCTGAAAAGAATTAAAAAGGACATACCTAAATTTAGACAACATGGTAGGAGTTCATTAAATAACAATTTAAAACAACAAGTCAAAACTCAAAAGGGTGAAAGGAAGGTGAAGAGAATCCAATGTCATGAGTGTCAAGGTTTTGGGCACGTTCAAGCTGAATATGCTAATACTTTGAAGAAAAGAAAAGGAAAACCTTTACTAGCACTTGGAGTGAGAATGAATCCAAGAGTAAATATGGTAGTGAAGAAGAAATCACTAATGGTGCTGCGTTCGCTGCTTTATATAGCAAAAGTCCAGTTACTTGCTTAACAGCAACTGATAAGGAAGTAACTGAAGACGAAAAAGGGGAAAAATTTAAAAATTTCCAGAAAAACACAAGTAACTCAGCTCAAGACCTAATATCAGATTATGATAGTGATGAAAGTGGCCTAGATGATAAAAACGAGAATATTTACGAGGCTTACAAAGCTATGTATGAAAAATGCGTGAAAACATGTAGAAAGAATAAAAGATTGAAGGAAGAGAATCTCTCCATAAAGAATACCATCCAAGAGTTAGAAAAGAAATTAATGTTGGAATTAGATGATCTTGGTCAAGTTAGAATGAGATTAGTAAGTACCAAAAAGGGATTGAGAATATTGAATGGAGGCACAGAAAAACTAGAAAAGTTAATGGAAATCTATAAGGTTAAAGGGGATCTTCAAGGTATTGGCTATAAGGAAGAGTGCTTTAAGGTGAATGAGGAGAAAAATGATTTGTCCGAGAAGAAGAAACATCGAGAAAGAATCGAAGATTTGTACCCACATGTCATTTTTGCAGAATTATTAGGCATATGAGGCCAAGATGTTACTAGTTGCTACATATGCTGTTTCAAAGAAGCCAAAGCCGAAAAATTCTACGTCCCTCATAAAAATCTCAACATCAGGTCTTAATACCGAAATCTACTTAGGTGAAAAAGAGTGAATTGCAAGCTTTCGTGGCTCTTAAATCGATGAAGGCAACTTTACAAAATAGTTGGTATTTTGATAGTGGATGTTCACGTCATATGACAGGAGAAAAGAATTACTTAACTAATTATCAAGGTTTTATAGATAGTCATGTGACCTTCGGAGATGGAAAGAAGGCTTTAGTGATTGGTAGAGGAACATTATGTGTGGATGGATTGCCCCCCCTCAAGAATGTACTCCATGTCGATGGACTAAAAGCCAATTTGGTGAGTATAAGTCAACATTGTGGTGATAGTTTGTTAGTTAAATTTACAAGTGATAAATGCATGGTGCTAACTGAAAAAGGAGAATGTCTTGTGATCGGCAAGCGATCAGTCGACAATTGCTACATGTTGTAGGTCATGACTACTTGTAAATTAGCCACACACGACAATAACATTGATTTATGGCATCAAAAGTTTGGACACGTAAATTTTGATCTTATTAGCAAGTTGATAGAATTGGAAGCTGTGAAGGGTCTAGCCATGATGAACAAAGGAGGGAAATCAATTTGTATTGCGTGCCAAATGGGTAAGCAGATAAGAGTGCCACATAAAAGGGTTAGACACGTTACCTCATCATGCATACTTGCATTAATTCACATGAATTTGGTTGTTCCAACACAACATGATAGCAATGGGGGAATGAAATATTTTTTAACTTGTGTTGATGATTATTTGAGGTATACTTGAGTATCATTTTTGAAAGAAAAATCATATGCTTTCAAGGCTTTTAGAAGCCTATGTGTGTAGGTTATGAATATGAAAATATGACTATAATGAGAATTCGATCGGATCATGAAAGGGAATTTTAGAATACAAGCTTTAATGACTTTTGTGAAGAATATGACGTCATACAAGAATTTTCAGCTCCTAAAATTCCAAAACAAAATGGAGTTGTCCAAAGGAAAAATAGAACACTTCAAGAAATGGACAAATCTATGTTGAATGGAAGTAAATTGTCTATACGATTTTGGGCTGAAGCAATTAATACAGCATGCTACATATGTAATAAAGTTTATCTTCGAAGCATCTTAAACAAGACATCCAATGAACTCTGGAAGGGAAAGAAACTAGATATAAGTTACTTTCATATTTTTGGTAGTAAATGCTACATTCTTAGAGATTAGGAACATCTCGAAAAATTCAAGAGCAAAAGTGATGAAGGAATCTTCATTGGTTATTCAATTCACAGTAAAGTTTATCGAGTGTATAATCAAAGAACCAAGAAAGTGCTAGAGTCTATAAATGTTGTAATAGATGATGTATCTTTGTTGAATGGATAAGTGGCAGAAGAAAATCTACATAACTGACCCTCTGAACAAGCTCAAACAAATAGTGAGACAAGATTGAAAAATTGCCCAGATTTGTAGTCAGTTGCTGCTGAGGAAGTAATTGCGCGAATTGAAGAATTGTCAGTTACTTCAGATGATGAAACAACTAAAACACTGGATGTGGAAATTATTCCTTTAAATGTTCAAAACTTGAGAGAAGCTAATTTGAACCAAGATTCTCCCTCTCGAATCAGAAGAAATCATCCAATAGAGAACGTCATTGGAGATGTTAGTGAAAGAAGAAAAACAAGGGAAAGAAAAAGTGTTGATTATTAAGAACTTATGGGATACTTATGCTACACATCTTCATTCGAGCCAAAGAACATTAAAAAAGCTCTACAAGATGAGTTCTAGGCAGCAGCTATGCAAGATGAATTGATTCTATTTGCACGGAATGATGTATGAGAATTAGTGCCAAGACCATCAGATACTAATGTGATTGGAACAAAATGAGTGTTTCGAAATAAAACAGATGAAAAGGGTAATGTAACCAAAAATAAAGTAAGGTTAGTAGCTCAGGGATATTCTCAGGTTGAAAGAATAGACTTTGACAAAATTTTTGCACTAGTGGCACGACTTGAGTCTATCAGACTATTATTGGGCAAATGCATCAAGGGGTTAATGCTTTATCAGATGGATGTAAAGAGTGCTTTTTTGAAAGGGTTTACACAGGAAGAAGTGTATGTCGAGCAACCAAAAGTATTTATTGATTCATCCCATGCAGATCACATTTTTAAGCTAAAGAAAGCTTTTCACGGTCTCAAACAAACATCAAAGGCTTGGTACGAAAGGCTCACACAATATCTCATCAGGCAAGGATATAAACAAGGTAATGTTGACAAAACTCTGTTTATTAAAAAGTTTAAATCTGATTTTGTGATTGCTCATATTTATGTTGATGACATTATGTTTGGTGCCACATATTTGAAGATGGTAAATGAATTTGTTGAATTAATGACATCCAAATTTGAAATGGATATAGTAGGTGAGCTGAATTTATTTTTGGGTTTGAAGTTAAACAAGTGAAGGATGTAATTTTTATATCACAAACCAAATATGCCAATGATTTAATTAAGAAGTTCGGTCGTGAGAATGCCTAACGTAAGAGAACACCTATGAGTGTTTTAACGAAACTAAACAGAGATGAGAATGGTAAAAGCGTTGATGTCGGTCTATATCGAAGCATGATCAGAAGTTTATTATCTTTGACTGCAAGTAAGCCAGATATATGTTACAACGTTAGCGTATGTGCTCGCTATTAAGCCAACCCGAAAGAAACACATCTGACAGCTGTCAAGAGGATTATCAGGTATGTAAGTGGAACATCTGATTTTGGGATATGGTATACATTTGACTTGACATCTTATCTAGTTGGATATAGTGAAGTGAATTGGGCTGAAAACTTAGACGATCAGAAAAGCACTTCAGGAGGTTATTTCTTCTTAAGAAACAATTTGATCTCTTGGTATAGCAAAAAGTAGAGTTCAATCTCACTATCAATCGCTGAGGCAGAATATATCGCTGCAAGTAGTTGTTGTTTACAACTTCTTTGATTGAAACAAATGTTAGAAGATTATGGGATTGATAAGAATTAGTTGACTATCTTATGCAATAATAAGAGTGCCGTAGATATCTCTAAGAATCTAGTTCAGCATTCAAGAATGAAACATATTGATCTCAAGTATCACTTTATTCGAGAGCTTGTGGAAAGCAAAATAGTCACCTTGTCATATGTGTATTCAAAAAAGCAGTTGGCAGATATCTTGACGAAACCTCTTGATGCAGTAAAGTTTGAACTTCTTCGACGGGCTTTGGGACTTTGTGCTATATATTATTTATGTATTATTTGAAAAATAAAAAAATAAAAAAATTTTTCCATCCAAGGGATTAAAAATCCCTAGGTGTCTTTCTCTACTCACCAACACCCCTTTTACAGCTCTCTATTCATCCACTCCTAAGCTTCAAATCACTCCTGTAGCTGTGTTGAAGACATCTTCATCGTGGGCATTGGATTTATGTTGAATTTAAAGGGACATCACCACTAAAGATTCATCTATTTCTCATATATGTTGGCTTTTAAGCTCTCAAGGTACACACGACGTTGGGTTGAAGCTTTCTCCACCTTGAACTTAGTGTATAAGTGAAATTTGTGAACCTCAATTGAAGACCCATATCTTCTCTTTACGATATTGCTTCTTTTCACTTCAAGGTTGATTCAATTTGTTGATTTTGGTTGGGATTTTGCTTTTTTTGGGGAAAAATATGAACAAGAACAAAGAGAAAATGTCAGAAAAGAAGACAGCAGCTCTAACATGTCATTCCAGTCGATTAATGCTCAATTTGACACTCGTGAGATTCACCGAGGCTGGGACATCTTTTGCGTCTCCAATTAATATTCCTGATGCTACCTCTGTTTGAGAAAAAGTACCAGATCTAGATGATGATGTTACTCAGCTTACATTATCCATGGTTGAAGACTTTGTTTCAGATTTCGAAGAGACTCTTGCAGCACTTGCTCCACCAGCTGTGCCTCCTATGACTCCTCAGAAATGTACAAAGGTGTAGGCTTAGAAAACAATTTGACCACCTCGACGTAATTCTTCTATCTGCCTGATAGTGGATAACGCTATTTTTTTCAAGTCTTACTCTTCCGCGGCTGAACAGAAACGGGCGACTCTCAACACTGTCAGGTTTGTTCTTAATCGCCCAATCAACTTAGAGGAATTTCAACAACTTGGTTTGGACACTTTATTATCGGAGCGATTTTTACTGCAAACCTCACTGCTTCCATAGCACTATGATTCAGATCTGATAAAAGAATTTTACTGCAATTTATTTTATGATATTTTGAATGAGACTGCTATGATTTATAAAGCAGTATATGTGTGGGGTCGGGTAGTCCGTTTTGGCACTGCTCAACTCAATCTATTTTTGGGATTTGATAATTTGATTAATGATTTACTTTATGATGATGATTGGAATATGTCAAATGACTTAATTGTTATGGTACTGACTAATGGGAATTTGACTACATGGTTGTCTAACTCTATACTTTGTTGCTCAATACTTACCCAAAAGTATTTCGTGCTATCTAAATTAGTTGTGACCGACTGGATGTCGAGCACACACGTTATTTCTGTCTACGTTGTACAAGCCAAATTGATTTATGCAATCAGTACTAAGACGCGATTTAATCTTAAACGCCTCATTATTGAAGCTATGCTGGCCATTAAGAGTAAGTCACATTCTTTACTATATTTTCCATACTTAATCTCTCAATTTTTATATGCCAATGAAATTCCTAGGCTAGAGTCGAGTATACTTGAGTTGGTGGCCTTGATGAACATCTCTCTAAGGATTTTTCGTTAACCACGAGTAGTGGATTTACCGTACACTATTTTTGGCCCCTCGGATGTCTCGGGGACGACTTGTGTCAATCCTCTTGCAACTCTCTTTACAGAAATTGAAAGGATTGAAGGTCTCATTCAAGTGGCTACTGATGCCCTTCGCCATTTAAAGCAGCAAGTTCTATGCTTTCCCGATGCTCCTTGAATTAGTCTTTCTAGCATATGTTGCCCCAAAGAGGGAGAAGATAAGAATTAGCTAAAGTTGTATTTAATCTTCTATGATTTGTTGAAGGGGAGCATCATGGATTCGATATTTATATGTCCAATTACATTATTTACGGAGAGCTTAAGAGTTGTGACAAAAATGCCAAAAAGAGGGAGATTGTTAAGATATATAGTATATATCTTTTTACTTAGTTTTGACGTCTTATTTATTAATTAAACATATAAGATATTAATTGGACTTAGATTCAAAGACATGTGGTTGCTACACTTATAGCTATGAAAGAATCCTACACAAAATTGAAGTATATCATTATCACGTTGGTGATTGATATGCGCACTGTTGGATTTTTGGGATAGGAATCAAGTGAATTGGTTTTACTGGTTGGTGTATGGTTCTTCATGGTGTGTATAGTGTATGTCTCTATGATGGCTGTGTGTGAAAAGATAGATGGGTGTCTTTTGATTTTTTAGTAGATGGTGTATGTCGTGTCCCACATGATTTAATTAGAATTATTGAAGCTAGATAATTTACGTGAGCGAAGAACCTTGGGACTCATGTTTTTGATATTGGATTGTTGGAGTAGCATACGGTTAGGAGTGTCTCTTTCTTTATGCGTTGGTTTTCAGCTGGAAGTTAATTGAGGACTGCATGTATGTTTTGTTAGTTGTAAACTTAGTAGCCATAGTTTGATTTTGGAGTAGCCATGGATCAGTTCAGTTGGTAAATAATTTCCATATCTATTTTGGAGGAGTTGAACCGAATGAGAAGTTGTCTTCTTTTCTATCTCAAGTGTATTCTGTTTCATGTTCTTAGTTGATTCGTCACTTCAGTTATTTTTATTAATTATATTTTAATTAAAAGTTGTTTAGAGAAATCCTTTGACGAGGTGAACACGAGTCGATCATATCATTGGGTGTGAAAAACTTTCACAGAAAGCGAGGTTGAAAGATAGTGTCGGCTCCGTAAAGCTTTGGGTAAATCTATTGTACTTTGGTCAAAGTATTAAGCTAGGTGAGGGTCCCGCAGATGTAGGCAAGGTGTATCAAACTGCGTTATCAAATTTTTGGTATTATTTATTACTTCGCTTTTATTTTTTTATTTGTGCTAGAGACAATCACGGTAAAATTGAAAAGTTTACAAAACTACTAGCCCCTACGATTTTTCACAATTTATAAAAAATGTGGATATAAAAAGATTACAATAGGCTTAATCGAGTTAGAGAAGAGAATTAATCTAAATTCGAGTTGGAAACCGCTCAATTAACTCCAAAATAGTTATGACTTTAAAACACACTAAGTTCAGGCTCTTTATTATTCTTTTTAAAATATATATGATAAAATTTTATTCCCTTTTGACATTAACACTCCAAATTAAACTCATGAATTTAAAATGATAAATTTGATTTGAATTATTCGTAAATTTTAATATTAAAATAATTAACATTAAGTGAATTTTAATGCAAAATTTTGAGTGTTAAAATCTCATCTAAATTTTTTTTCATCATTCGAGTGATCTTAAGAAATACGTAATAATTAAAAATAATAAGAAATATTCTTGAATATAAAAAAATTATAAAATTTTCAAATTATTAATATAAAATCATTTTTTAAATGGAATAATAGTTATTTTATCATGATTAAGAAAATATGGCACAAAAATTTTTAGGAATAGTAAAAATTTGAAAAATAAGAAAATTTTATTTCAAAATAGAAAATATATATAAAAAGAGAGTGAGTTTTGGAGCAATCGGTAAAGTTGTTCTTTTGTGAACATAAAATCACAGATTCAACAACTTCTTTGTAAAAATACAAAGAGAAGGTTACGTATATTATGACCTTCTCCAGACCCTGCAAAACTGGAAACTTTTGTACTAAGTACGTAATTACAGAACATATATATTAAAACTAAAATCTTATATATTTTTTCTATTTTTTAATTTTATATAAAATTACCCCCATTTTCATAAAATTGAATTATTCTAATTTGTATATGCAAAGTTTTCTTTGACTCATCAACTAGTATAGAAGGGGATCAAATTCTCTGTATCTATAATTATGTACTAAACCTGTTTCAGGCGATCCCATCTACAAATTTCTCTGAGTCCCACATATTTATGTGGATAAGATCGTTTAGAACAAGATTGGCACAGGATTATTTAACGGAGGATTTTGTTTTGATATAAAAGTTCGTTCACTTCATGCTGAATCTTAGGGATTAGATCTCCTGTACCAATTATATTGTTCCTATCATGTTCCATTAAATCTCATCCATATATTTATATAGACTCCACATAAATATATGAATAAGATTTAACAGAACAGGATTAGAATAGAGTAAGTGACACAGAGGATTTAATGGTTGAACCCTAATGTCACGTAAGTATCACCCAAATTCAAATACGGGCCAATCGAAGCTCAGTATGTGTCCACGTCATGTGACACTGTGTCGTGCAAAGTTTTCCTGGATTTGTCAAAAAGAAGTTAGTTCACTTCATGCTTGAATCCTAAGGTAACATTAAGGTCACCCAATTTCAAATACGGACGAATGGAAACCCAGTATTTACCCACGTCATGTGACTGTGACTCCCGTTTGTAAACGCTATGTGCCCAAGAGCCAAAGAATCGTGTGTGGTAAGCCCCAAATATCCAACTATAATTCTATCCATGACCGATTGTTAAAAAGTTTCCGTCAGTTTCGAGTTTCGATGTTCCCAAAACCCCTCCATGCACGATTTTGAGTACGATTATGCATACAACTCTCTCTGTCTCTGTTCTTTCTCTTAACTTGATTGATTACAGAGTAGCGGAGCTTCAGAGGATTTGAGGTATTGGTTATGCTTTCTGCTGGTTCTTGATTGAGTTTCGAGTCATAGTTGTAGGATTTATTTTGGCTAATTAATGGTTTCTGGAACATGGGGTTGTGTAATCTTGCCTTTTTCTTCAAGTGTCTGATTCGATTTCGATTAGGGTTCAATTCTGAATTTTTACTCATTTGGGCCTTTTGAGTTTAGGTTTTAGGAAAGTTTCAATTTTTATGTATGGCCTGTGGTGATTTCTTGTGTTGGCGATTGGTTAATTTGGAATTCTGCACCTTGTTAGTTCTTTTTAGATTTGGAAATTTAAGGCGTGCAATCTTCACTTGAATTTATGGCTTACTATTTGAGGCATTCTATGCACAGAATCTAAGAGAATTTTATCCATGGTTTTGTGCAGAATTTAAATATAAATGAGAGGAGAGGGGGTTTCCAGAGGCTACTGTCGACGTAGAGCTAAATCAGGGAAGAAAACAATGAAAGGCTGCAAAGTTTGGGGAAATCTGGGTAACATCTCTCTTATTGATGTTGAAAGTGATGAAGTTGATAATGTTATTATCATTGATGTTCCCAATTCTCTGCATCATAAGTTTAGAGGTTCTAGTGGAATCAGAAAAGGGGAAAGATTTTCTTTTCCGGACATAATTTGCATTGATGATGATGATGATGAATGTGTAAGTGAGGAACTTAAGGCTCCTGAAATAAATGTGGGGGGTAGAAGCGACTTAGATAGTGATGGTTCAAGTAGTTCTTCTTCT
The DNA here is from genome assembly GCA_027575705.1 of Erythroxylum echinodendron. Classification (NCBI taxonomy): domain Eukaryota; kingdom Viridiplantae; phylum Streptophyta; class Magnoliopsida; order Malpighiales; family Erythroxylaceae; genus Erythroxylum; species Erythroxylum echinodendron. The sequence continues at coordinate 1,233,313 of JANZXR010000001.1, forward strand.
GAACACGTCCAAAAATCAGTTAGTACCGATGGTGGTGACCCTCGAGTTGTCCAGGAAAACGGAGAAGAAATAAGTTTATCAAAGTGCAAGGGAGCTCCCTTGAGTAATCGTTATGGATTGAATACTGTACCTGATATTGATGCATCCTCAAGTGATTCTTCTGATTGTGAAGTTATTGAAGGTTCTTCAACCGAGCTTAACGAACAATGGGAAAGAGTGTGTTTGAAGAGAAAATCTAATTGCTCCAATGCTCTGTATGGTCGAGCACACTGGGCTACTTCTTCCAGTTTCAACAAGGTTAATCATCCTGATTTTAATGTCCATAGCAGAACCAAAGAGAATGCCGAGCCCTTTTGCACTAGTTCAAAAAGTGTAAAACGTGAAGAAGTAGCATCTTCTGCTAGAACAGCTACTGAAGATGGTTTGGTAGTAGGTACTGTTTTGAGTCCCCAGAAGGAGGACATCTTTACAAAATTAAATGAGAAAATAAGTCAGCCAAGTGAGAGGAATGTCATCCTTGAAAGATCTTTTTCTAAGGTTACTAGCAAAAACAACATGAGCAGACATTCTATATCAAATTCCAATCTAAGGCCTAACTCAGGTACTGTGGAAGGAAATGGGTGCAATAGTGATCCTATGGCTAATGTACAACTTCGCTGTGAAAGCAATCCATTATATGATTCTCTGGATGATGTTATACCCACCATTCAAAGAAATATAATTAATGAACGAGAAGAGCTCAAGAAGACAGATGAATACAGGCGAGTAATGGAAGAAGAATGGGCAGCTAGGCAGTTACAATTGAAAACTCAGGTTCATTACATCAGATTGTGGATTAGTATCTGTTTAGTGTATACTACTAACAGCAATTGTTTTGAGTATGTTCACGTGACTGAAACTGTTGATATAGCATCTTTAGCTGACAGACAATACCCTTGTTCTTATGTAGGCTGAAGAGGCTCAGCGGCTACGAAGAAAAAAAAAGGCTGAAATGTTGCGCATTTTAGACATGGAGAAACGGCAAAAGCAGCGCTTGGAAGAAGTGAGAGCGTCCCAAAAGAAGGTTTGTTCTTCACTTTATTTTGATTTCATGACTAGTTTTGTTCTTCTGTCAAAAAAGATGGTGTGCTAATATCTTGGATACCAATACACGATTTGGACAAATTCAGGATGTGGAAGATTTAAATATGAAAGAGATTGTTCGCACTGAAGTAAGAAAGGAGCTTGACCGACTGGAAATGACATGTGTTGATATGGCTTCATTACTTCGTTGCTTGGGAATCCATGTCGGTGGTGGTTTCCAACCAACCCCGGATGAGGTGAGTTGCAGTCTTTTGCGGTTCGGTAAGGTTGATTCTTCATTTTTATTATATTAATATATGTAGAAGTGATCAACTAATCTGGCTTTTGTAGTAAATTATTTATCAAGTTTGCTTATGCTGAAGATTAAAAGATTCAGTTTGCTGTTCATTACTAGTCCCATTCTAAAGATGTCTAGTAACACTAGAAGTTCATTTCAGGTGCGTGCAGCTTATAAACAAGCCTTACTAAAGTTTCATCCTGACCGAGCATCAAGGACTGACTTACGCCAGCAAGTTGAGGCTGAGGAAAAGTTTAAACTTATTTCCCGCATGAAGGAGAAATTTTTCTCCATCTCAGGTTACTGAGAGCTAACAAAGTTTGGTTGAAGCAGACCTTTTTTTCGTTGTGGTGGCTATTGTTTCCACAAGAAAGCTGTAACGATTTTCTATTTTCCTTGTCTATGATACCTGCAGCATTTTTAGGCCAATCCGACTGCACAGGCTTAGACCCATTATACTTGTAAAGAACCACTAGAGATTTGTAGATAAGAGAAAAAATTTCTGAATGATATACTCATTTATTCACTTGGTGGAGGTTGCATTTCATTAGTTTGCATTCTGCTATTTAAGCTACATTTCTAGACTACAAAAGACCACTAAGATTACTGTTTAATCTTGCGTTGATCATTTGGCAAATTATTACCAATTTAAGACTTATAGTTGGTTATGTGCAAGAATGCATCAATTGCAAGCCTAGCATTCATGACTCTGCAGCGGAGCAAAACTAGGATGTGGGCCACAGGGGGCTTTTCTCTTCGTCTTCTTAGCGCAGCGAATAAGACACAAGCAGTTGAGCGTTAGTCAAGTTTAAATCCGTAGAAGCTTAACGGAAATGGACACTGCTGAGGAAAAGTACCTTCTCCGATCTGGCTTCTCAATAGACTTCGCTGCTGAGATTGAGAGCCGGAGGATCCAACTCTCAAGTTTCATTGACTAACATCATATAGAGATTTGCCAACAGAATTTCTAGTAATGGTTGCACCTCAGCAACTCCATCTCACTGTGTTATCCGATTCCTGTTCTTCATATAGAAAAAGGGAATTGTTTTGTTAGATTACAGATAAAGATTTGTTAATAAAAGTCTTCAATCTTTCAATATTGTCAGGATTTGGATCACCTGTGCCCTCTAGCTTTGTCTTTCTTTAATATCATCCTCTTCCTGCAAAACTTGCAGCATATTAGATGGTACTTGAAAAGGTTAAGACTTGAATATTTTCCATTTGAAACCAAGTTAAATTAGAGAATCACGTGTTCCAAAGTCAATGATAATGTTTCTCCAGCTAAACAACTGTCTTGAAAAGACACCATCTTTAAATATTCTACAGATGCTCAAGACATGAATTTATAATCATGAGTGAACAAGCTTGACAAGTACCTTATTTGTAAAAATTAAGATAAGAAGCAAATGACACAGTTTGCTGTAAGCTCAATCATGTGAGTGAGGATGCTAATATAATTGTTGGACTGCTTTAGCTTATGAGTTTTGGTACCCCATCTGCCTATCTTAGCCTTGTCATGACAGAAGATGAATTTGAAACATGAAATCTCCCATTCTTTATCCTGAAAGTTACCATTTCAGGATGGAACAAACATATCTTCGGAATTTGGATATATAGATGATGCTGCCAAGATTTACTAATAAATTGGTTCCTGTTAACATCAAGAATTATTAAAGTGAATTGAATCGAAAAGTTGAAAATTAAGCTAACTGAAGTTATCATTTCAGTTGATTATCTGGTTTGATACTATTTCCAAGTAACTGTTGGACATTAATTAAGGAGAAGTTGATTAATTTTTTAATTTAAAAAAACATTTATGGAATAAACAATTAATTGATGTATATAAAAATTATATATTTATTTGGTTTTAAGATAGAAAAAATTAGGGACCCCATACTTAAAAAAAAAAGGAAGTCATACTTTTTTTTTAATTAGAGATCTAATTTTAGATAATCTAAAGTTAAATTATTTTGAATATCAAAAAATTACCAAAAATATATATTTGTCCTATCTTAATTAGTGATATAGTTTAATTATATCGAGTTATTATCTTTATGAAAAATTTAATATTTATGATTTTGGCTTAAGAATTTGTATAATACACTGTTAATAAAATTTGAAAAATATATGACTAAGTAATTATGTTTAGTATAATTATAAAGGATGAAATTTTAGAAATTATAAAAAATAGGTTTAAATGTCGTTAAATTTTGTAAAAAATATTCTTAACATCATGATTAAATTTTATGATATATAACATTATTAAATAAAAATATAATATATTTAATAAAATTTTAAAATAATAATATTCTATATAATTTATTTATTATTAAAAATGATGTGATACTTAAAAGAGTGAAAAATTATTAAATATTAAATTTTTTTGTTAAGAAATTAATCGTTATTTTATTAAAATTGAATATTAATAGAGAAAAAATTATTAAGTATTATTTTTTTTGTTAAGAAAATAATCGATTTCATATTTTAAAATAAGAAGTAATTAAACAAACATAGAGAACAAATTTATTGAGTTGACTCGACGTAAGAATTATATATAAAATATTACTTGTATATATAATATATGACTTTTTTAATTTGAGATCTTTAAAAAATTTTATATAATAATTGCTATATTTTGAGACTATTTTGGACTTATTCTTATTAATATTATCCGATTGAATGTTAAAGTAATTAATCATCCTTAATTAGAGATTTTTTATTTTTAATTATCATTAATTTGAAAAATCTTGATTAAATTAGAACATTAAAAATAAGAGATAATAAATTTATAAGTTTTTAAATTTTAAAATTTAAAATTTTAATTCGATACTTAATCTTTTAAAATTAATAGCTTATAAGCATATAAAAATTACTAATTAATTTCTCAACTAATTATGTTTTGATTCTATTACTAAGCATAACTTTTATTTTTATTTTTGAGTGTTTTATTTTATGTTCTCATCAGAATTAATTCAATCAGAAATCATGTTAATTATTAAAAGAAACTTGGCACAAAATTTGATTCTCAAATTAGTATATATGATAAAATATAAGGAATGGTTTTTTAGAATTTTAAAAATTAATTTTTAATGACATAAATTATAAAAAATTTGTGTCTTTTACTCTATAATTAATATACTCTATAATTAATAATCTCATTTTAAGTAATTTTAAATATTAAAAACATTAAATATATCTTCATCTTTACTTTGTAAGATTAGATATTACACTTGTAAAACATCATTAAATATATCTTGATCTTTACTTTGTAAGATTAGATATTACACTCATAAAATATCTGTTCGGATCTTCTGTCTGAAATAACCATATATAATCCTCGTTTTAACCATTGAATAAGGATATATAGTCTTTAAACTCACGTTCAATGAGTTAGGCAGGGCTATTTTGGACAGAAGATCTGAACTTTATACGTTTCCTAAATAGTATTATAACTTATTGTATTCCCAATTAGTATTATAACTTATTGTATTGGGATATTATTTTTCTAAAAATTTGTATAAGTATATTCAGTATTAGTAAAAGATTTAAAAGTATAATAAAAACTCACTTCTGATTATACCTGAACAAAAGCTGTGAAGTTATATTTCTATACATCGCTCCATGACAATTTCTGGTGTGTCTTTTCTGTCTGACTACTTAAACAATGAAGATTCTGTTTAAACCTACTTGCTTGCTGCTGGCATCTGATGTTTCATCTCATTATATATATCCAAGTACCGTCTCATTTCATCTCCAAGTAAAGCTTCAGCAGAAATGGCTGCAATGGCAGCAGAAGCTCTAATGATCTACGTTTCATGCTTTGTATGTATATTTTCCATTGCAGCACTCGTCAGGTACATTAACAAAGTCTGGTGGAAGGCAATTCAGACACAATCAGTTCTGAGGTCACAAGGAGTGAAAGGTCCTTCCTACAGATTCTTGCATGGAAATGTCAAGGAAATGGACAACATGAGGAAATATGAACAGTAGTCCAATGGAATTATCTCATCGGATATTTCCCAGAGTGCTTCCTCAAACTTATCAGTGGACCAGACTATATGGTAATTAAAACTATTAAATTTACCATCTATCTGTTATTACAAATTTTGAAGTTCTGATTCATTGATGTTATCTGCATAATTGGTTTAGGGAAGAACTTTGTTTCGTGGAAAGGTTGCAAACCAGAACTCACTGTCACTGAACCTGACCTGATTAAAGAGGTAATGAACAATAAAGATGTAACACATTCAAAGCCAGAGCTCCACTCTCATGTAAAGAAGCTGTTTGGGGATGGATTGGTGGTGACCAACAGAGCAAAATGGGTTAAGCTACGTAAATTGGCCAATCATGCTTTTAATGGAGACAGCTTGAGAGTAATTTATACCTCATTCTATGGTTTGGGTTGATGTTGCTTAATTCGTTTTCGCAGGAGCTACTTACTGACAGGTGATAATCTTCTTGGCAGAATATGATTCCAGCAATGATTACAAGCATCGAGACGATGCTTAAAAAATGGAAAAGCATGAAGGAAAGGGGATAGAAGTGTTCCAGGAATTCAAAGTTCTTACATCGGAAACAATTTCCAGGACAGCTTTTGGAAGCAGCTACTAGGAAGGACAGAAAATATTCGATATGCTGATGCAGATGGTTATGATTATTGGAAGAAATCCTAATGGAAGTAAAAGTCCCGAAATTATGTGAGCTTTCTGTCTAATCTGTCTCTTCTTGCTCAAACATATATATTCTAACACGACTTAATTACAAAACAAAAACTCAAAGTTTGCTCAAATTTGCAATTCTATCCCAAACTTCATAAAGTGACAATAAAATGTTTAAACTTTCTATTTTTTTCAATGCTAGGCTGACGTTAAAAACCCTAACTATTAATACATGCCAGTCAAAATTAATATAACAAATGAAAATTAATGAACGACATCGTTGTTAAAAATGAAATCCCTAAATCAATTTATGCAGCCTTAGCCTTTCTTTATCTATTTGTTCTCCCTACGCCCTCAGCTCTTTGTTTTTTGTTTATTCTTCCATCGTTTAAAACTACTTTCGCATTCTAGCGTACTGTACCAGCAAGCACTTTGTTTTTAGTTTATTCTCTCGATACTTTTAGTGTGAGGACGTTAAGGCTATATAATCTGAAAATCGAAAGATGAAGGTGTCCAGAGAATAATTAGAAAATGAAGAGAAAAATTGAAATCAAAGTGTAAGATTGTCGGAGCTGCATAATTTGATTTAGGTCAACAAACTGAACGGAGACACTAACATAAGGTTAGAATTAAAAAAATTGAAAGTTGAGCATTTTAATACTATTGAAGTTCGGGTTATAATTGCAAAATTTAGCAAAGTTTGAGTTTTTTTGTTTTTGGTAATTTAACCCTTCTAACTTCTAAGCTGATATGATGTTATTGTTGCAGAAAAATCTTCGGAACAACAGATGATACTGCATCAGGCAAACATACATAAGGACTAAGAAAATGCATCATAGAGCTGGTGAAGAAAAGAGAGGAGGAGGCTAGGAGGGGACAAGCAGGTTTCTATGGAGATGATTTCCTTGGACAGCTTATGAAGTTATATCATGAATCTGACAAGGCCAAGCAAATAACATAGATGGCTTGATTGATGAGTGCAGGAACTTCTATCTTGGAGGACAGGAGACAAGCACTTGTGCGCTCACCTGGCCAATCTTTCTTCTGGCAATTAACACAGATTGGCAGGAAAAAGTGAGGGAGGAAGTCCTGGAACAATTTGGCAGAAAAATTCCAAGACCTGAAGGAATTGCAAGATTGAAGACTGTATGGAAAATCCCTTGTACAATGAATTTTATGTCATTTATGATTCACTCTAAAGTCCTTACCTTGTTGCTTGTAGAGGAACATGACTATCCATGAATCCCTCTGACTATATCCACCAATTCCGGTTACTAGACGAGAAGTCCAAAGGGGGTTGAGATTAGGAAAGCTAATAGTTCCAGCTGATATGGAAATCCTTATTCAGTACTAGCACTGCACTCTGATCCTCAAATCTGGAGAGATGACGTCCACCATTTTAGGCCAGAAAGGTTTGAAGGAGGAGTAGCTAAAGCTTCTAACAATAATGCCTCTGCCTTTCTGGCATTTGGTTTGGGACCTCGATCTTGTGTAGGCATGAATTTTGCTATTTCTGAAACAAAGATTGCTCTTGCAATGATTCTGCAGCGCTACAGGTTTACTCTTCCAATTCACCATCTTATCTCCACTAACCGGTCGCCCTCATAGGAATGTGCCCACAATATAGGCTTCAAATCATGCTCCAGAGGCTGAGAAAAAAGAAAAAAGAAAGTAAACACAGTAATAAACAAGGCCAGATTGCTGAAGCTTTTGTATGCTCTTTTAATTCGTTCAAGGCACACAATCGATCATTCGGATGAAGCTTGAATGTAACATATTTAATACAGCAGTGTAATTACCTTATATAATGTACAATCAAGTTTGTATGGACACGTAAGAATAAATAACTATGTCAATTTACTTGTATCTGGTGAACCTGATAAATCCGATTCCGTCACAGCAGCTGTGACAAATTCTGTTCGCTGTTGATAGTTTCTGTATTTCTTTTCTGTTTATATTTTAGAAGATCTGAGTATACAGTTCAGGAGTTTAACTTCAACCAAGAAGTATGGTTCAACTTTCTTGAGTTTAGCAGGACTTGGTGTAGACTAATTGAAGAATCATAATATCTGAAGGGATGGCTAAGGTCACAAATCATAGAATGTCTGCGTTTCTTCCATCTGTTTTGGGACCTCAAACTGATGTTCGCTTGAATTTTCAATCTTACAGATATCAAGAATGCGATTTCAACAATTCTGCAGAGCTGCAGATTTTCATTTTCACCAAAGTATGTACAAACACCAGTTCAGGTTTTCATACAAAATGGTCTGCAAATCATGCTTGAGGCATTGCAAATTAGTATCTTAAGAGATTGATCCATTGGTTGCTCTGGACACTTCAAACTTTTCAACTTGTGAAACTCTAAGCATCCCATTAACCAGAAGCTGTAACTTGTTAATTGTTATCATTGACATGCCATTGACAGAATAAGGTGGGATGGATTATGATAATACAGCCGATGTGTAGGATCCATCGTTGTGCCACCGGAATCTTACTGATTAGGACCTATTACTATGATTCAACTCCTAAAAATACACTCCTCACCAAGAAGCAAATAAAAGTTGATTGTATATTTGGGAAAATCATTCAGAATTCCTATCTATATAGTAAAATACAGAATTTGCATAGAATAATATTCTTTGAAAGGAATGGTGTGATAGCCCCTTTTGTTGGTGTCTGATCATAGTTGAGAAATTCCAAATGTATTGGACAATATAGTCGGCCAAACTTCATATTTTAAAGCATAATAAACCAACAAAAGAGATTATTTTTTTTATGACAAACCTGTTGATAAAGTCTAAACCTGCTTTCATTAAACAATTGTAGTGATACATTACAAGGTCTTGTTCAAGAATCTTTATAAAGAAAGTTAACAAAGTTCTTGCCTTAAAAAGCCAAAATCTAGATGAAGTCATTCATGGAAGCCCTTTAAAGGATAAGGTCTACCTGCAATCATAGAGTTTTCAGTTTATCAGGGTTTTCAGTTTATAGTCCATAGTAGTGCAGATGCAAAACCTTGTAAGCTATTTCTTAACTTGCTTGTTTCTGTCTTTTCTCTATATTCTAATCAAGTTCATCAACAAAGTATGGATAGCCCCAATTCAGACACAATCGGTGATGAGGTCTCAAGGGATACAAGGCCCTTCTTACAAATTCCTCCATGGAAACACCAAAGAGATATCCAAAATGAGGGAGGAAACCAGGAACTGTCCTATAGAACTAACACATGAAATGCTGCCAAGAATCCAACCACACATTTATTCATGGATCAAACTCTATGGTAAGAACAATACTTTTAGTCTGATATTTCAGCACCATCAGTCTTGGATTGTAATTGGGATCTACACAAATTCTAACAGGGATGAACTTCCTTTTCTGGTATGGTACTCGACCTCAACTGGTGATCACTAAACCTGAGCTTGTTAAAGAGATAATGAACAGTAAAGAAGAGGTGTTCTGCAAAGTGGAATACTATGAATACGTTCAGAGATTATTAGGAGATGGGCTTGTCTTATCTAGAGGTGAAAAATGGTTGAAGATGCGTAAGCTTGCAAATCATGCTTTCCATGCAGAAGGATTGAGAGTAAGTTCATGTTTATACCACAAAAACTTGCTGCTGCTAAGCCATTCATAGCAGAACTGGTAAATGGATCCTTTTGTAGGGGATGGTTCCAGCAATAATTTCAAGTGTAGAGATGATGCTTAAAGGATGGAGATACAATGGAGGAAAGGAGATTGATGTCTTCAAGGAGTTCAAGGTTTTGACATCAGAAGTGATTTCCAGGACAGCTTTTGGAAGCAGCTATCAAGAAGGGGGGAGGATTTTTGACATGTTAATGAAGATGATAAGCATAGTAGGAAGAAATCATTTCAAAGTTGGGATTCCAGGGATTAGGTAATTTCTGCTCTATTCTTCTTTTGATCTGTAAAATAATGTAAAAATTTTCACTCTCCATTGTTGGCAGAGAAATTTTCAGAACAAGGGATGATATTGAATTTGAGAAGATCCAGCACGGGGTAAGAGAAGCCATAATAGGAATTATAAAGAAAAGAGAAATCCAGGAAACAAAAGATGAACCTAATTGCTCCGAAAGTGACTTTCTCGGACTACTACTCAAAGCTTACGTTGATCCTGATCAGACTACGAAGATATCAATAGATGACTTGATTGATGAGTGTAAGAATTTTTATATTGCTGGACAAGAAACCACAGCAAGTGGCCTTACGTGGACTGTTCTTCTGATGGCCATTTTCAAAGATTGGCAAGACAAAGCAAGGGATGAGGTTCTTCAACAGTTTGGCCACCAAAATCCAACAGCAGATGGCATTGGAAAGCTAAAGATTGTAAGAAACATTTTACTTGGATTGTTCTTCTACTACCAATTTTTTGATCTGTGATCACATTGAACTTTTGTTTCTCTGAATTCCAATTTTATGATCTTTTGGCTTGTAGATGAGCATGATCATAAATGAATCTCTCAGGCTATATCCTCCTGTTTTTAACATAACAAGGGAGGCCCAAAAGGAAGTTAGATTAGGAAACCTGGTGGTTCCAGCAAAAATGGAAGTCTACATCTCAAATCTTGCACTTCACTATGACCCTCAGATATGGGGAGACGATGCTCATCTTTTCAAACCTGAAAGATTTGCTAAAGGCCTGGCTAATGCTACAAATAACAATAACTCTGCATTTCTACCATTTGGTTTGGGACCTCGAATCTGTGTTGGATTAAACTTTGCAATGACAGAAATGAAGATTGTTCTGGCAATGATTCTGCAGCATTACAGGTTCACATTGTCACCTAATTACATCCACTTGCCGGTTCAGATTCTCACTGTGTGTCCACAACATGGAGTTCAAGTCATGCTAGAGGCATTGTAAATCAGAACATAAACACTGCCTAAATGAATTATGAAAACCAAACTATTAATGTGTTTATCAGCTTTTGAGTTTCTACTGAACATTGTCATGTCATTATTTCTGAAAAGTATCTGCTCAGGTTTTGAGAAGTGAAGGCTAATGATGTTAAGATACACACAACTAACAAATCTGACATTAGACCTTCCGAAGCAATGGCACCTCATGCCAAAATAGTCTTCTAATCTTAGTGATATCAAGTTTTGCTCTGCAAGTGTGCAAAATAGTCTCATTTAAATAACATAGAAATGTCTGACAGAAACCCCATCAACACGTCAGCTTCGATATGTACCTGACCTTGTGAAAGATTCCAGGAGTAATTTCAGTTAGGGAACTCTGGGAAGAAAACTAGCAATTAAAAAGATTTGACAATCCAGATTCAAGATTTTGGTATTTGAGGTAAGGATCAGTGCAAAAATTAAATCTTCACAGCATCGCCTGTACATCCAAATTCTGAAGATATGTTTGTTCTTTCCTGAAATGTTGACTTTCAAGACAACGAAATAGAGATTTCATGTTTAAAATTCATCGTCTGTCATGACGAGGCTAAGATAGGCAGATTGTGTTACCAAAACTCAGAAGCTAAAGCAATCCAACAATTATATTAGTATCCTCACTCACATGATTGAGATTTCGGATAGTATAAGAATTGCAGACTACATCAAGCTGTGTCATTTGCTTCTTATCTTAATTTTTTGGAATAATGTACTTGTCATGCTTGTTGACTTATGATTATAAATTCATGTTTGAAGCATCTGTAGATTTGGGATGTAGACTTCCATGACGAGTACCTTATCTGTAAAAATTAAGATAAGAAGCAAACGACACAGCTTGATGCAGTCTGCAATTTTATTTTATTTCAGTATGTTAAACTTGAGGAGCTATCAGGGAGAGTATACTTGGCCCGAACCAATATAGTCACGGAGATCTTCAAGTTCCTGCCCCATGGTCAGAATCTTCTGCTTCAACGGTCAAACCCGGGCCTCGATCTCCCGGCTACCAAACTTTCTCTCTTACCAAGCTACTAAAGTTCAGTGTTTGGATTTGGCTTTAATTAAGCAAATCTCCATCAACTGACAGGAAGAAGAACGACTCCGACGAACGTAAGCCATGCTATCGTTAATAAATCACGAATTTTCCACGACCTGAAGAGCCTCAAAAAAGCTCCATTTTCTAGAGCTTCACACCCATGACCCGACCCTAATTCTAAAATATTCGGGTCGGTTCGGATCGATGCAGATCTGGTGAGATTTCATTGTGTCGGGTAGAATCAAATACGTTTCAGTCTAAACGAGCTCGTAACTTGATGGAAGAACTGGGTACAGGAAGGCATTCGAGCGGGCCTTCTCTAAGCAATGGGCTGGGTTACTTTCGGGTCTACTCAACTTGAGCCTAATCAAGTCGGGTTGAATCCAGCCCCCGTGAATCTGGTTGGGCCGAGGGTTATTTCAATCAAATAAGTTTCTGCTTAGTTTGCGTTTGGATATGTGATGCGATATGGATAAGTACTTATCCATCACAATTTTCAAACACAGTCATATGTTTGGATTTACGAGCAAAGAATCAGAAATTAGATGAAAGTGTGGTGTCACTGCAGAAATCGATAAATAGAAAGAGAGTTGCGGTAGGAAAATATTTCTGCAATAAAAATTCTACTTTCCATTAATAACCTTATGATAATTATTATTTTTCATTATACCCTCAACTAATAAAAATTTCTATTTTCTTATTTTAATTTAATAATTTAATATTTATAATTTGAATTTATAAATTAATAATATATTTTTATGAAATATTTAATTTACTGAATTTAATTTATTTATATTTTATAATTTTAATTTAATATATTCTTATTTATAATTTAAATTTATATGAGTAATAATGTTTTAATGAAATATTTTATTTACTAAATTTATTTTATTTATATTTATATTTTAATGTAATATTTTATTATTTATAATTTTAAATTTATATATTAATAATATATTTCTATGAAATATTTTATTTACTAAATTTATTTTATTTATATTTTATTTATTTTAATTTAATATTTTATTATTTATAATTTTAAAATTGTATAACTAATAATATATTTTTTAATTATTTATACATCAATTAATAGTTAATTAAATCAATGGACTTTTTAGTCATTTAATCTCTTTTTAGCAACCACAATCACACTTACCAAACACTTATTTTCACCTTTTAGTAGTTACCAAAATAACAATCCCAAACATATAAGTACTTATTGTTGGCCCCTGAAGTCTTTTTGTCGAATTACCGAAATCTTTTTGTCAAATAAGCATGGAATTTGAATTGTTGCCTTAGCTTGAATTATAAGGTCATGATAGAATTCTTATTGGATTTAATTATTTATTTCAATGTTGATTTTATTTCATTAGTAAGTGAAATTAATGTCTTAAGAAGAAATAAGGGTAATTTTAGTATGTCACTATGTTAAGAAAGTCAAGAAACATTAAAGGAAGGGTAGGAATGACTTTTCTAGTCATTAAGGGCATAATGGAAAAAAGAATAAGGTTGTCTTGCTTTAGGAAGAAGGAAAAACGAAAATTGAGAGAGGAAGATAGGAAGTATTGTGAAAGAAGAAGAAAAAGGAGAGAAAAATTGTGGAGAAAGAAGAGAAAGGAAGGAAAAATCACGGGGAGAGGAAGAAATCAAGCTTCTTAAGGTAAATTCATCATCTTCTTGCTTTAGTAAAGAAGGAGTTCTAGAGATAGAAAGGGGTTTTATGTTGGAAGAAGATGGGTTTAAGAGATCCCATTTGATCTTAGGATTTCTAAGTTAGATTTCGGGTTTTCTAACCTCGATGGACTATGGGTAGGTTAGGTTTAAATTCAATTTTCGGATTTCTTTAAATCTTGAAATTTATGAATTGTGATTTGAATATGGATTAAATAGAAATTAGTTTGATTGAAGCGAATTAAGACCAACCGATCCAAAATCAAGAAGAAAGGCACAATTGAATTTCGATAAGGTGGGTATTATATTTATAGTTTATGGTAATGAATTACATTGATTATGTGTATGTATGATAATGTAGGAAAGAATATTTTGTGAATGTGTATTATGTTGCATTGCGATAATTTGAATGACCTTGTGTGAATGGAAAAGAAAAGAATTATGAAATATGAAAGCATGACTATAATGCGAAATGTGAAATGTATGAGCATTGGAAAAATTTGTTATGTGGGCGAGAGAGAAATCCGTTTCGTTGTCACGTGCACGTCGACTTATAGCCTTTTCTCGGCTGCCCGCTTGTGGCTACGAGATCCTGAGAAATCGGACTCGTTGCGTCTCACGGTGTAAACTTCGGTTTCCTCGTTCCGTTCAACGGAACTCTCGAGCCATTGTATGTGCATTGCATTTCCAAATATGTTAAATATACTTTGATTGATAATAATTTACAACTCATTTATGTTGTGCTACTGTGGTATGTTATGCATGATTATTGTATGGTGTGTAGTTCATTGCCATCGACTATAGGTATATTATCTACTGAGCTGTTCGGCTCACCCCACCTTTTCTACTCCTCAGGTGAAGGACCCGCAGATCATTAGAAGCCTTGCAAAGTTTTTGGCATAACTCCAAGAAAGTTCAGATTTTGTAATTAAGTTAGTGTCAAACACTTTGAGATGATTTTAGTAGCATGTCAGCATGAACATTACAGCATGTATTTTGCGATTATGTACTGTATGTATTTTGTGATTGAGATATTGTTGTGACATTATGAACAATTCATGAAGTATGTACTTCTTTGTGGTTGTGAATTTTACCCTATGAGCTTGGTTGTGTGCTGAATGGTTAGAGGCATGATGAAGGTTTGGTTGTATTACATTGTGTAGCAAAGGAGTTTGGTATGTAAGTGAAGTTATGTTAGTTCGGGTTCTTTGAAATGTGGGTGAGAATTGTTTGTGTTACGATGAGTGAGAACTAGTAATGAGGTCCAACTGTGATATGAAACTTTGATGGATAAACTGTACCGATCTAGGCAGAATTGAGCTTAGTAGTCTACATGAAAGTTGTAGATTATCCTTTTAGCTTTCTATCGCTATAAAAATCGAAATTTTTGGATACCAGATGTAGAAGTTATGACCATTTGAAGGTACCTGTGTTTGGGTGCAAAGTGTCATTTTGGCTGAAATGAACACTTTGTTTCAATGCTTAAACTGTATTGATATAGGCCGAATTAGGCAAAATTTCCTTCATGAAAGTTGTAGGTCTCTTTCTTAGCTTTCCAACGATATATAGTTTGTAATTTTTGGATTTTTGGATTGAAAGATATGGAGTTTAGAAGAAAGGGTGTTTTAGTTGAAAGTTACGATCGTTACGCAGAACGATCGTGACACTCAGAAAACTCGTCAAAGTCACGACCGTGACTCGGAAATTTTTTGTCAAAGTCACGATCGTTCCATGATACGATCGTGACTCGAAAAATTTTCGGAACGATCGTTACCCGATTGATTTGTATTTTTTTATTTATTTTTATTTATTTTATTTTTTTTTACCTTTCTTTTATTTTAACCCAATTTCTACCAATCTTTTTTGCACCCAAAAGCATTATTCTTGGTACATTTTGGTATGAATAAATTTTAATATACCTTTCCTATAAATTTTCCTTTATTGCAAAAATCATTTCTTCAATGATTTAATTTTATGCCT
>JANZXR010000001.1:1276399-1296765 GCA_027575705.1 Erythroxylum echinodendron
TGTTCTATATTAGATATTTTAAAGCACAAACAAATGGTGTGGATTTCCATTGTTTCCTGGTTGTTCTGGCCAATTACGTTTAATTGTGCAATTGCTGGTAATATTGGTTTAAATACAGACTTAAAGATGTTGGTAAGCTAGAAGCTTCTTCTTGGTTTTAACAATGTGAGAGAAGTGCTTAAATTTTTTTCATTATTTCTTTAATTATTTTGCGTATCATTAAATTAAGGACAAAACCACCTATAAAATTCATGCATACACACACCGATCATCAAATAAGACATATATGTCACAAGGAGGAAGAGTCGATGTAGTGTCAAGTAGAGTCTTGTGGATTTCCATTGCTTTCTGGCTGTTCTAGCCAGTTACGTCTAATTGTGAAGTGCATCAGACTACAATGTTAAGATAAATAATACCATATCAAACTTGTGCGATATCTTTCTGCACTTCCACGAGTAAATACAATAGCATGGTTCTGATTCTCAGGTTTTCACCACAGTCTCATAATGATTATTCTCACCCTTTAAGTAGAAAGAAAAAAACATAAAGGAGCGGTTGTTCCTTCTTTCATTGTTTCCTTTTCTTATTCTTCTCTAACTCATCTTGATCTACTTCATTAAGCTGCTAAAATCGTCATATCTGTAATAAAATTTAATTTTTTAATTTGATTTTAAAACATTTAGAGGCATGGCCACGCTAAGACTTGAGAGATGATAAACCTTACTCCAAAACTAGATTATATCTCTAACTCAATACACATAATTTTGGTTCTTTAATGGATATAAAAAATTCATAGTTTTTGAAATTAATATATATTTACTAAATAATTTATTAAGATTTTATAATTTATCATTTATTATAAATGTTACGGAGAAATGGACTGTAAATTTGGGAAGAACAAATATAACTGAATCGTTTAAAAAAATAAAGATAAAATCGAACCGCAACAAAGAGAGAACAAAGATAAATACGTAAAAGCCACTTAATTTACTTAACAGAAGAAATTTATGTTTGTAAGGAGCTCCAGAATCCCCCACTTAACCAAAACTCTTCATCAACCTCTAGCTCTCGTTACTTTGAAATTGAATATAAATGCTCTCTGTCTTTTATCTGGACGATTTCACCAAACACGTTGCCATTTAAGCCATTTAATGAGATGAAATGACTGCTACCTTACCTTCCCGTTTCTTTACACCAAACCCCACTTACTGAGTCAATAAATACCTTAAGAAAGTACGAGCAAGTTAATAAATACATTGAGAAAGAACCAGCAAGTCGAATTTGACTGATAGTTATCTATTCAACTTGGGACCTTGATGAATATATATTTAAAAACGAGCCAGCATTTAACTGATAAGTATGTATTAAAGGTTACATGGACATCAAGAAAGATGCAAAACATTGGAAAGGAAACTACATACCGTCTTGCCAAAGAAAACAATGAAAAAAATGATTAATGTTGGGTGTTTGATAACAATACAGCAGAAATTTATTGGCCGCACAATTTAAAATTGTCATATGTACAACATTAGTAAATGACAGGATTAGATTTAAACATGTTGGTGAGCTCCAAACTACACTCACCCATACATCAAATTCATCATATCCTTCGTGTTTCTATAAACAAAAGTTTTGAGCTTCATTTATTTAATAATCGTAAGTTCTTCACTTTTGCTTCATAATATATTTGCAAATTTAGTAATATATCGATCGTCTATTAATTCTTCGTTCATTTTTTTAACACGTCACTCGATAGTAATAAATGTAAATTTTTTTATCTAGACTTTTAAGCATACCTTTAACGTCCCTCCGAATGCATATTAGAACAATCATATCCTTAGCAAATCCTAAAATTGAAGAATCGTATAATAAAATCCTTTGAAATATGGGATTTAAGTAAATGAATAATAGAGAAAACACAAATATATTTTTGCCGTGTTAGTACTTTCTTACTTTTATTTGGTTTTTGTCTTTTTTCAAATTGCCTTTTTTTTAAGTGTTGTTGTTCAGCCTTGCATTTGTTTTGTACTTTTGAGGTATGTTTTTACTTTTCTCTAATAAAATATTATGTCGAGTTTTACTCTATTTGTTTGGTGCTTCGATATTCTAGGATGATGTTTTAGTATGTTAATTTTTTCTACAATTCTTTTAAATGTCTTTAAGCACATTCAGATCATGTATATGAAATTTTTTTATTGTTTCACTAAATTAGCTATTTTCGTCTCATATATTTGGGTGGTATCTACAACTACTTTCTAATGTATCAAATTTTCTAGCTAATGTTACTACTATTATTATTTTGTCAATTCACACTAGAAAATATAATTAAGAAAGTTATTGGGCAGAAGCTAAGAATAGAAAAGAAGAGGTAACTTAAATATGACTTTATATCGGATACACACATATATATATATATAACGATTCTTAATTTTTTAATTTATCATTTTTAGATAATGTTAGTACTGTAATAGTTTATTAGATTTAAAATTTTTCAATTAGTGTGCAACCTACCCTGTAGTCGTGCAACATTAATTTCAACTTATTAAAATTTGAAAAATCCAAACTTTTGCATTAGTTATACATCCTGGTCATTAGAGACTCGTATTTTAGCCGCAAACATACGACTTTAATCACACTATCACATTATCTAGCTGACAAAATCTTTAAAATTATTCCAACAACATTTTGAATTAATCATAAACTTTGAATATGGTTACATATACAATATACAAGTATTTATTAATTTTACTAAAATGACTAAATAATAAATATATAAAATTATTTTTAAAATACTAATCTATATTCAATTTAAAGTAAATATATTTGTTTTTATTCATTCAATATGATCATAATACATTTTTTGAGCCTAAAATATATATAGACAATATTATATACGCATATATTTATTTTTAACAATCTTAAAAACTTATCATGTAAAATTTTTTAAAATTTTGAGTGATATACATTATGAAATCATCTATTATTTTATTAAAATTAAAAATTTTACTAAAATTAAATTAACATATAATGTCTTTTAAATATATGAGAAATTAATCATTTTTAGTAAATATATGATTTTATTATAAAGCTATTACAAACAATTCTCAAAATGAATTTATTTTTAAAATGATTTTAAGTTTAAACATCAAATGAAACTTTTCTATAACAATTAAAACGTCATATAAAAGTCAACAAATTAATATCTATTTAAAAAGTGAAAAGTTTGATTTCTTATTTAAAAAGTTGAAATTTTTAATTATTGTTATGATTTTTTGTCGTATCTATAATTTCATAATTATTTAATAATTTAATTATATTATTGTCAAATTTTAATTATAAATAGTTATTTTCAATAATTTCTTAAATTGTATCGTGAGAGATTTGATAAATTAAAATAATATAAACTTATCAAAAGCATTGTATATATGATATTTTTGTTTCAAATTTGAACTAAAAATTTATATTCATTCGAATAACTAATTTGCATAAATTTACGTTATATATTAAAATTTACTAAAATAGTATAAAATTATTTTAACCTAAGTTATCATTAATTACTTCAATTTATTTGTAATATATAATTATTTAATATAGAATTAAATTGTTCGTTAAGTAAGCAGAGCAGTAATGCAAAATTGATATTTGAATCCAGTCTCATCTTATGGGACGAGGCTTAAATGGCAAAAACCAGTCTCAATAGATTGCCACGTCTATTAGTATTTAATATTAACTATTTTCAGACAATTTTAAGTTCACTGAAATCTTCACTGTTATTATTTATTCGTTCAGCATTCTTATAAACAAGGTGATCTTCACTTTTATACTATATCATTAATATACTTTGATTTTTTTATATTTTCAGAAGTTATTATTGTTTCTTCTTCAAGAGTTAGATAGTGTTTAAACAAAAGATTTGAAGAAACTGGACCAGAACCGACATCGACCTCAGATGTTCCTGTTGATGATCACAACGAAAAGCCTAGATTATCATGAACTTTTTTTATAGTATCGAACACAACATAAGCATGTAATTTTTGTTAAAGATTAATTAGCGCTACCAATTCATAGGGCACTCTTCTTTATGTTCTACTTCTATATAAACTATGACTTGTTCTTTTCTTTTAAAATGATCTTGTTGTCGTTGATATTATATTTTTTAGACTACTTCCTTAAACAGGTTGTCTTTTGTGCCTTTTGATTTAATTGGTTGTTAAATTTTATTATCAATCTTGACAATTTTTAACTTTATCAGTTTACATTCAATCAGTGTTTAAAATAGTTTCAAAATGTCAAGTTTCGATGGAAAAGTAGCGATGTAATTTAATATATGATTTATTAATTGTATTTTGTTGGTACCTCAATCTAATCTAGGAGGTTTTTAGCATGTTGATGTTAAATACGATCGAATACTAGATGTGCATTTTGCTAGTAATAATTTTGAATTTTATATCATTTTAGCTGACTCTTTAACAGTTGAATCTTTTGTTCAAACTCCCGAATGAAGAAACTCCAAAAGCTCTAATGTTAGAAAGGTTACTTGTATCATTTTTCCTTATGTTTGATTTCATTTCATTTATCCTTCGAATGCGGCCACTTACACCCGTCAATTTTCAGTTCCTCATCAAATATTACTTAAGGATTGTTAATGGATAACTGTGTAGTCATTTATGCAATCATGCTATGTTCAATATAATTACTTCTAATTTACTATCTATTATTCATTTCACTATTCTCAGTAAAGAACAGACACAACAATTTAACTAGTTATATAAGAATGAAGCCTTTGTATTGCTTCCTTGCAAGATATTTTCTGTTAATTTTCAAAAGTTATATACTTGATCCAAATTCCATCTTTTGTAAGTACTTTTAACCAATCGATGATCACATGAAACCTCCTAGGAAGGAAAAAAATGTCATTACACCCGTGACTTATTCAGAATTCTTTTGTGTTATGATCTTGGTATAGATCAAAAACTAGCTTTCTATTGATTTTGAAGATGACATTGAAGGTTAGTTTTTGGAATGTTAAAATGCCCTATTATTTCTGCTCGTGTTTACCTTATAATAGTTTCATCATAATCAGTTTGCTTCGCTACTATCTATTCTAGTTCATTTGGATATGTGTTGAATCTGTATGCAACCAAGTGGATGCCATATTTAATAAATAACTTGTCCAATTTTGGCGGATGTTTTCTTTTCAAAATTTCTTTTAAAATAAGTCACATCACTTATCATATCAATGCTCAAAAGGACCTACGTCTTGTAAGCTTTTGAATCTCTTTTTCCAAAAAAAAGAAAAAAGTTTTGACTCCACAATTAGGCAGAGGAGCCCTCCTCATTGGAATTTCTTGATGATTATGAACATAATAGGAAGTAATGCAGTAAAGGGTTTAGAAGCAAAAAGGAAATACGTAATGGATGAGAAAATTTCTTATATATTTCAACGTGTACAGAAGCTTCAATATATACAAGGTTTTCACGTACATGGTGTGGTGGAAATAAAAAAATAAAAAAAACTTTGTACAACTCATCATTACTAATGATACGCAATATGTACGACGGAGACAAAAAATAACAACTTTAATAATAAAGGAACAAAATGCTTACGGCTTGTGTTGCTAAGCTGAGAATAATGCTTGCAGCTTGTGCTGCTGAGCTGAGAACCAAGACTTCATATATTTTAACATCCCCTCTTTAGTTAAGGCCTGGTAATAATGATGAAGGCCTAACTTGGAAACTAGCTTGTGAAATAAAGGAGCACTGAGAACCTTTGTGAAAGTATCTGCTAGTTGCTGAGATGAAGATATTTTTTGCGGTGAAATAAAACCTAACTTGAATTGTTCCCTCACAATGTGAAAATCAATATCCAAATGTTTGGTTCTTTCACGAAAAACTGGATTGGCTATTATATGCAATATAGCTTGATTGTCACAGTGAAGGGGTATAGGAATGGAATCTGAAATTCGAAATTCTCTCAAGATATATGAGATCCATTGCAACTCACATACTGTTGACGCTATGGATCTGTACTCTGCTTCAGCTGAGGATGTCGATACTGTGGTTTGCTTCTTAGTCTTCCAACTAACAAGAGAATTCCCAAGAAAAATGCAGTACCGTATTAATGATTTTTGCTATCAATACATGACCCCCAATCAGCATCACAAAATTCTTCTAATCTTAAGGAATTGTTTGCTGGAAAATACAGTCCTAAGGAAGGACTATTCTTGATGTATTTCAAAACATGCAGAGTATTCTTCAAATGAAGCTCCTTAGGATCATGTACGTACTGGCTCATCTATTGTGTTGCATGAGCCAAGTTAGGTCTTGTATATCCCAGTTAAAGTAATCTTCCTATTAAATTTCGGTAGGAATATGGGTCCTTTAATTTCGGACCATCTTCAATGCTCATCTTGTGACCCTTCATTAATGCTGTAGCAACAGGTTTATTTCCCATTAACCCTACATCTTGAATCAAGTCGAGAGCATATTTTCTTTGGCTGACATATATACCAGCTACAGATCTGATTATTTCTAGACCAATGAAATATTTTGCTTGTTGAAGATCCTTGATGGTAAACTTTGCATCTAGAAAAGACTTTACTGCTGCAATCTCTCCTTTAAAATTTCCTGTAATCAGAACATCATCCATATATACTAGCAAAGCTAGGAATGTATCGGATTTAGAGAGTGTAAAAAGACATTTGTCATGACATGATTGTCTAAAGCCATACTGTTGTAATTGTGAAGTCATTTCAGTGCTCCATTGTCTAGAGGCTTGTTTAAGTCCATATAGTGATTTTCTTAGTTTGCATACTTGAGTCGGTTTAGCTTTGTCATATCCTTCTAGTAAGGTCATAAACACTTCTTCATCCAAATAACCATGCAAGAATGTATTGTTAATATCAAGTTGATGTAGATTCCATGACTTTGCTGCGGCAATAGCAAAAAAAATTCTGACAATTACTACCTTAGCAACAGGTGAGAAGCTTTCATGGAAATCTACTCCTTCAATTTGATTGTAGCCTTTTGCTACTAATCTTGCCTTGAATCTGTCAACTCTTCCCTTTTCATTCAGTTTCACCTTAAACACCCACTTGCATCCTATAGGCTTCTTGCCTACTGTTAATTATGTGATCTCCCAGGTTTTATTTTTTCTAAAGCTTTAATCTCTTCATTCATAGCCTTCACCTATCTTAGATTAATCTTTGTTTCTTGGTATGATCTTGGCTCCTGCACTTCAGATAAATTGGCAACAAAACATATATGTGCATTTGACAAATGTTTCGGTAAAATGTATGGGTAGGTAGGAGGAGTGTATTTGGTGAGTTTACTGACATTTAGATGGTTTTGATAGCTTGATGCATCATGTTCAATGTTTAATACATAGTCACTCATCCAGTTTGGAGGTTTTTTTAATCTTGTGCTATGTCTAATAGGAACTGTTTTAGGTGTAGGTGTGGGCAAAGATGAATCACTGATTTTTAGTTGTTCATCATCATTTTCTGATTCTGCTTGTGTATGCTCAATAGGAGTATCAAAGACAGCATCCTCCTCCATGGATTCATTCGGGTTATTTGGTACGATAGGTAAAGGAATTTTATTGTTTTGGGTTACAATGACATAGTTTTCCTTGGTTTTAAAGGGATAGATATGTTTATGAAATATGACATCTCCAGACACATACATTCTGTTATTGTCTAGATCATATAATTTAAATCCCTTTCGTCCTGGTGAATGTCCCAGGAAAATGCTTCTAAAAGCTCTCGGGGAAAACTTGTCTTTGTGAGGTAGAATGTTTGTTGCAAGACATAGACATCCAAAACATTTAAGGTTATCATAGGAAGGTTCCTTTTTGTGTAGAATATCAGAGGGAGTTTTCCATTTAAGGATAGCTGTAGGTAGTCGGTTTAGAAGAAAAGTGGCATGTAAGCTGTCTTCTCCCCAGAATTGGAACGTTAGATTGAAACATAAATGATCTTGCTGGTTGGAGTATAGACCTATGTCTCCTTTCTACTATCCCATTTTGCTGAGGTGTGTAAACACAAGTTTTTTCATGCATAAATCCAAGCTCATTTAAAATCTGCTGACATTTCTCTCCAACAAACTCTAATCCATTATCAGTTCTAACCTTCTTAATTGTTTTGTCAAACTGATTTTTAGCTATGACAATAAAATTCTTCAAAACAAATGCAGTTTGACTCTTATTTTTCATCAGAAAAACTCATGTACATCTGCTCAAAGCATCTACAATTGTGAGGAAATAATGGGCTCCTGTCATATTAGGATGTCTATATGGTCCCCATATATCAACATGAATTAATTCAAGAACATCATTGGCATTGTTCCTACTTTGTGGAAAAGGTAATCTGGTTTGTTTTGCAAGGGGACATATATTGCAATCGACAGAAAATTTGATTCCTTTCATAAAAGGTAAATGCTTAAGCACAATGGCTGAAGGATGTCCTAATCTTTGATGCCATGTGGGAACATTTACATCAACTACATTATTTAAGCAACAAACATTGTCTCCTCTAGGTAATAGTTTGAGAAAGTTGCAGTATCTATGGATAACTTATGGTGTGAAGGAACTAGAATCAAGTATGTATAGGTTTCCTTCAATTTTCCCACTCCAATAACTCTATTAGTCTTCAAGTCCTGAAAAATGCAGAACTTTGGGTAAACTCTACAATATAAGAATTCCTTTTTAGCTAGTTTACTCACTAACAGTAGGTTGTGTTTAAAACCAAGGATGTATAGAGCATTTTTCAACTTCACATTATCATGCAGAATCACATCTCCATATGACTTAACTTTTTTGACAGTTCCTTCAGGTAGATGAATAAAACTTTTTCTAGTTAAAGGTTTTAGGAAGGTGAATGAATGCTTAAATGCACATATATGATTAGTTGCACCAGTATCCACAATCTATTCATCTTTATGATCATCAGATATAGGTTCAAGAATAGAATTACCTGCAAAATTCGAGAGTTGGGCAAAGTTCACTTGTTCTGGTATTGCCACCTGCGTTCCCTTCAAAATCTTGGCAATTTCCTATTGAAACATCTTTGTGATTGCAGGTGACCACTTCATCACTGATTCTTTCACATCATCACTGTGGTTATCTTTAAGAGGATTATTAACCATGTTAACTTGCCCTTTTGCAGCTATGTCCTTTTTCAGTTGTTTATACCAATCTGGATACCCATAAAGTTTAAAACACGTATCTTTGGTATGTCCTCCTCCCTTGTAATAATCACAGCTTCTATCATCTTTCTTCTGTAACTCTCTTTTCTTATATAAATTAGTTTTGTGGCCATCAGCTCCAGATCTCATTCCTTTAACCATCATAGCATTCATTTCAGCATTTTTTGAGAAATTTGTTTGCACATTCTTCTGTTTCTCTACTCGCAAAATCATTGAATAGGCTTTATTAACTTAAGGCATTGGTTCCAGAACTAGGATTTGGTTCTTAACATTATCATAACTTTCATTTAAACCCATGAGAAATTGCTTAAGTTTTGTCTGAGATATAATGCCTAGAAAGTCTCCAGCAACATCACAAGTGCATTCTCTCATAGCACCACAAGAACATTTTGAAATAGGCTGTAACACATTCAACTCTTCCCATAGTTTCTTCATTTTACTGTAATACATGACAACAGAGGAATTACCTTGCTCCATAGAAGAAATTTGTCTTTGAATATGGTAAATCTGAGGGCCATTTCTCTCACCAAATTGTTCCTTTAGTTCCTACCAGAGTTGTCTAGTAGAAGTGGAGTAAATAAAAGTTTCTGCTATATCCTTCTGCATGGAACTGATTATCCACGAGCTCACCATTTCATCCACCCTTCTCCATTTGGATCAAGTAGCTTCATTTGTCAGTTATATTATAGCACCATTAATAAATCCTAGCTTGTTCTTAGCTGCTAAAGCTCTCTTCATTGATCTGTTCCATGTGAGAAAATTGTTATCATTGAGCAACACGGTTACAAGAGCCATTCTTGGGTTATCAGATCCTTGTATAAGAACAAAGGATCATCGAAATTTTGAGGCATATTTGTGGGTCTATTTGCAGGGTCGACAACTTCATCAACATTAGCCATGACAAAAAATAAAACAAGTGATTGAGTTTCAAAAGCAAGGGCAGGTAAAATTCACAGATTCAAGAGACAGGCTCTGATACCATGAACAGAATAGGAAGTAATGCAATAAAGGGTTTAGAAGCAAGAAGGAAATACGCAATGGAAGAGAAATTTTCTCATATATTTCAACGTGTACAAAAGCTTCAATATATACAAGGTTTTCACGTACATGGTGTGCTGGAAATATAAAAATAAAGAATTTTGTACAACTCATTATTACTAATGATACACAATATGTACAACGGAGATAAAAAAATAACAGCTTTAACAATAAAGGAACAAAATGCTTGCGGTTTGTGCTACTAAACTGAGAACAATGCTTGCAGCTTGTGCTGCTGACCTCAGAACCGAGACTTCATATATTTTAACATATTATATGTGTTAAGTCGATAGAAATAAGCACTTGGCGAGTTTCGTGGTCAAAAATTCAGAATTATGAAACCAACAATACTTCCTCATGAAATATTGGACTATCACGCTCAACGTGAGGTCTTAGTTGTCTTCCTATATTAGTTTAGACCAATTACACGTTTCACTTCCTTCACCTTTGTGCAGAAAAATACTAAAGAAAAAAATTTCTAACTTTTTTTATGTAACTTTATTAGCAATTTTAAGTAACTTTTAAGAAATGTTTTTGCCAAAATAAATTTACATATTGCTGAATTGAATTCTTGATAACTTGCTCTAGAAAATCAATAAGAATTATGTGGACATTATTCCTATATTTCCCATAATAAAGGAATTAGCAGCCTAAATTTGCTTAACTCTCTTAGCTATGTATTTGAAATGGACAACGTACTAGTTTTTGTTGTGAAATTTTCTACAACTTATAATAAATGTATAGTTTGCTATTATTTTGTCTGTAAAATACAAATAGAGAAGTAAGGATGAGAAAGAGAAAAAGAGTAAGAGTGAGAATTTTAGAATCAAAACTTTTCACCATATCTAAAACAACCTAAGCATGTAATTTTTGCTAATGATTAATTAACGTTGCTACTTCATAATGTAATCTATAAAGTTATAAATAACTTCGTGACCTACTATTTGTTTTTTGTATATCTTTTTCTAAGGATTTCCCTTTGTTTTTTTCTTTGCTTTTTTTCTCCTACTTTTTTTACTATTTGTTTTACCTCTTTACTTAAATATACTTTTACATATGTCCGATATATGACAAATATATAAGAAACAACTTATACCTGCTAGTCTCCCTATATGGTCTGTTCACAAGAATAAATTGCATCACTCAGAGTCATTTCCTACCCTGAAACCTTCTGTAACACCTAAACCTCCTAACTAAAGAGAGACCATGACCTACTCATTAATATTAAAGGTTTCTCTCAAGTCTAGTCAGTACTTTTTCAACTGCAACAATCACTTCCTCACTAAGTTTTTTGGTTTCAGTAAAGAATATAATGGTCTCCATTTCCCCAAAAGCCTACTGAATTCAAATTGTTCTTACTGTCTCAAAGCTGTGTAGTAATATCAACTCGGTAGTACTTTTTCTGGCAACATTCTCATGCGAAAACTAAGAAGAGTTCGTCATGGCTTCTCATGGTGCAGTGATAAGTACTTAGTTTGTAACAGCAAAAGATCGCTTGTACAGATATGCCAATGCCAAAACAAGTCATTTCCAAGTACTAGAAACAATATCAGAAACACTATATATCACAGACATGAAGGCTTTAATAAAGGAGAAGTAAAATAAAAAATATCCAACATATCATATTCCAATATATAGGAAATATATATTTACCAGCAAGACACACACTAGCCTGATCTTATGTCAGATGATGATAGTGAGTAAGAGCATGAATCATATCAGTTGATATCTCATGTCTCTTTCACGTTTAGGTTAACTATATTCTTTAATGCCCATATCCTCAAAAACTAAAACCTTCATGACCTTGCTAGCTAGAAAAGTGGTTTATCTTCTTCAAGGAAATCATGCAGCGAAGCAACCAAGGTGACACGAGTAAATCGGTTCGAGAGTTAGGTCAAGATCATTCCTCCTCGCCTCTGGAGTTTCTTCCTGGTAAGTGCCACTGCATTGTGTTCCAAACATTCTAGTCACTTGGTGGGCAAGGAAAAAAAAAAAAGAGAGACCTCCATAGAAACCAGTTTCAAGTGAAAACTGTTTAACCTATATATGTGCAAACACAAAACATAGTGTGCATGTATGTGATTACCCGATGTTTAGGCATGGAAGTGTAGGCTGTGGTAGAAGGAACGGTGACACAGTAGTAGGGCCATGGTTTTGTTGGTCCCAGAGAGCTTGCTCTGCCGCTGCCTTTTCCTTCTCCTTGATCTACATATATACCAGAAGAAAATGGAGTCTTCAGTTAAGTTCCATTACCAAAGCTTTATAGGGTCTTGAAGTTCAAAAAGATTGTCATATAGAGTCTGCACGAAACATAAAAGCATTTTCACCTGCTTTGCTAGGATGTTGTTTTGCTCCTGTATCGCCTTCTCCTGCATAAAAGCCCAAATGTTGATTTGCAGTTCTTGATTACTTGGTAATCAATAACTAAACTCCATTCTTAATGTGAATCATGGATGCTAAGCTATCTAAGCTATATCTAAGATAACATACTTAGAAAAAGATGAAAGAAAAATTTTCACCCTATTACTTGAACAGTGATATTTTATGATAAATCTTTTTATTTAAAATTTTAAATTATAAATTACATTTGAAAATCACACATTTACTTTCCTCTGTCTAGTGATCAGTGACTTGAAATCAATTGAAGTACGATAGTCTCACCTTTCTTTGGAGCTCAGAAATTGATTCGTACATCAGTTGGTTCTACAGGAGAGAGCACGAATTCAATAACTTAAGAAAAGAAAAAAAAGAAGAAGCTAGATTTCAATTAAGCATACTCAAGTCTGCCATGTACTTACCTTTCTGGATCGAATGTTCTTAAGAGCAACATCAAGTTGTTGCTCCAAGTTTTGAAGTTCTTTCAGACTCAGTGAGTCTAGATCTTCTCCCAAATAATGCCTGTTAAAGTTGGGGAAATTAGGAGCTAATCGATCTTAAAAAGTTAGTAAGAGTTCGTAGGCAGCACCTGCAGTTTCTTTGAAGAAGTTCAACCTTTGCCTTGAGCCTATTGTACTCCAGAATCCAATTTCCCTGCATAAGGGTTGAACTTGGATATATATGACATGTTCATCACCAGCATTTCCAGTTCCCATGACAATCATAAAACAAGATAAAAGTTGGAGAAAAGTACCTGTGAATCAAGATCATTAGCAACAAGTTGCCTCTCAGCATACGAATATCTTTCATAACGTTCAAGTATCTTTTCCATGCTGTTCAACCATAAATAACCATTAAATTTTCTTTTTTTTAAAGATCCCTTTTAGATAAATGGAAACAGAAGTCCAGAAGAACTTAAAACAATTTTGTTCCTCCATATCTTGGCATAGTATCTTGAACTACTTACATTTCTAAAATAGCTAAATCCTCTAAAAGGTTATAGTGAAGGCCTAGGGCTAACATCTCCAAATGTTTCACCTTAGAGAATGTTATTAGAATTTTAAATATAGGTAGAGTGTAGAATCCATTAATAAGAATTGAGCTTGGGTTAATCATTGTCAAAATGATTAGAAATAGTCATTTGGATAGTTTACTCTTACCATTTATAAACCCTTTAATATTTTCATGTTTAATTAATATGAGATACTATAACACTTTCCCTCAAGTGCAACTGGAACTGAACATCCATTTGTCACTTGAAATAAACGCAGTGATAACTGGACCAGATTGCTGAAACTGGATATCCAGACGGACAGCCAGGAAATCAATAATCTGGATCAAACTTATTATGATATCATATTAAAAATTTTAATATGGGTAGAGTATAGAGCTCATTCACAAGAATTGAGTTTGGATCAACTATTATTAAAATGACTAAAACTAGTCATTTGGATAGTTGACCCTTACTACTTATAAACTCTTTAACATTTTGATGCTTAGTCAATATAGGATATTCTAACAAATGTCCTTCCATCTTTTCAGAGTCTCAGGTTTTTTTTATTTCCTTTTAAACATTTATTTGAGAAGTCAACAATTAATAATATCGAAAGTAGTCTAATATTGAATATGATTTATTAATATAGATTCAATATATTAAGAAAGTGTAATTCGTTAATCTAATTAAGTTTATTGTCTCTTAATGATATAAAAATGTACTAGTTATGAAATTGTGTATATTCAATATATCAAACAATATCATAAATCTAGTTATTACTATATTATATGTGATTGCTGTGTAATATCTTTCAAGAGGCTGACATATTAGTATCAGAACTTAGGTCTCTCAATCTTGCCTACGGGTATTTTTATGATTTTAATTTTTTATATCTATTAATGAAGCTATTTGTATTATAAGAAATAGTATTTCGGGTTGGCTCTATGGAGGAGGTGAGAATAGGGAGAAAAACTGCATAAAGAAAGAAGAGAGACTCAAAAACAAGAAAGATCTTCTTCAAATAGTAAGATTTGTGAAAGCAGCGTTGTGAAAATGATACACTAAAATGTCAACAATAGTTTAAATTCAATATTAGTTATTATTTATGGTAAGTGTTGACTTTGGAAACAAGTTTTGATGAAGTTATCAATGCCTTGGTTGAAGTGAAAGCAAAATTACAGTAACAAGACTCTTTAAGTGATTATGTTATCAAACAATTCAAGGAACTCCAATCTTCTTATGACAACTTGAGAAGAAATAAATCTAGATTTAACCTCTCAAAAGTTTTGAAGTCATTAATCTAAGTTCAATGACTAATAATAATATGTAATTCATTAATCATGAAGTTTTATATATATATATATAATGTATTTATGACTATGTATATGTAATTGTTTAATATATTAATGATTTTTTAAAGAAAAATAGTTAATAAATATGTTTATTTCCTCTTCCTTATAAGTATGTTTGATTTGGCTTAGTTTATTAGGCAACTAGAAAATCTAGGTTTTATTTTTTAGAAAAATATACACGCACCCTGTTCAGCTTTTGGGTCTGGGTACCTATCATTTACTTCCTGATTCCTTGTAATAATTGAATTATGACATTTTAAACTTCATTCTATGTGAATAAATATTCTATTTGGTCAGCATAAACTAATTCATATATAATGTAATACAATAACAATAACATTCCGAGTCCGGCTAGGTCCAATAACATGCAATTTTACTCTAAATTATTAAAGAGGTTGTTTTTGAAAATTCATATATAAGATAATAATTATCACAAAATTCTGCTTGACCTATTCCACTTCTAATGTCTACATAACTACATTGCCAAGAACATGGAGAGTATTGGAGACCATATATAATTCCAAGCTAGCTCATGAAACTTATTGAAGACCAAATTTCATCTTTTTAGTACATGAACAAGGACTCTTCTATAATATGTGTTCAACCATTTCTTAATTTGCTAAAAGTATAAGGTAATTATAGGTTTACATGGGAAAAACCATTAAATGACTCTCAAAATCATATCGTTTAAGTATTACTATAATCTTTTTTCTGACAATTATTCTATGAAAATATTGATCCATGGAATAATTATTAGTAAAACAACTCACACTTTAGATCTCACAACATTACTTACATTTGTTTACTCATCTAATATGGATCTTTATGGTAATTAATACTTTTCCTATACACACAACTCCTATTCCTGAGATTAAATTTAGACTTATATAATTCGAACTTATGATAAACACTGGGATTTTGTCTATAATTTATGTTGACAAACAGAGTGAGTTTTCTTGTTAAAAATTAGAGGAACCAAAAGACTTCAAGAAGCAAAACACAATTAGGGATTGTTCACGTACTAAAGGAAGACCCGTTAAAGTATTATAATAAGTTGAATGACGGATTGAGTACATACATACCTTCTGCAAGAACTTGAGAATGCACCATTAATGTGGAAAAATAGTAGGGCAAAACAAGACAAAGTTTACACCAAATCACACTCTACAACCACCATGAACATTTGTCATTTTAACCTTGTCTTCTAGTTCACATCACATGTATACTCATACAAAACATAAAACAAAATGTCTACAATAGTTAAGTGTATGTTAACCTATAGGATATGTAAACCCTCTCAACATTTTCTGTCAATCAACCTTATTCTAGGAAGTTACACCAACGTAGTACCTGCGAGTGTACCAAAGGTCAAGAGGTTGTCATCATTTTGATTTTAGTCAGAATTTGAACAGGACAAACAATCTAAAACGAAGTCTATCCTCTCACGTAGGGTCAATATCTGTAGGGAAAAGACTTGTAGCGAAGTTTTATGAATGTTGTAGTGTGTTATGTTACTCTCTTTTTCATGAATACTGTACGTTTGCAACAGCTAAGTCTGCATGAAACTGCTCAATTGTATGTATAGAGATCGAACCACTTTCTATGTGAAAAAGAAAACCCTTATTTTTATGTCCATGAGATGGTTAAGAGATCTTTTGGTAGTCCCAAAAACATTTAAGGATGTCTTAACGTTGACGAAACATACGGATCATGCGTGTTTCTGGGACGAGAAAACATCAGAAAAATTATCAGGAGAAATAAGGTTTTAATTGTTTTATAAATTGAAAGAAAGTGAAGTTGAGAAGCAACAAAGAAGAAAAAGAAGAAAACCCCATAAGAGAAGAACCGATACGAAGATGTAGATTATGTAAATGAAAGAACTGAGACAGTACCAAGAATCAGTGGAGTACTCAAAGAGCTTCCCTTTGTGAGAGAAGACAATCAAAGCGACCTCAGCATCACACAAGACAGAGATCTCATGAGCTTTCTTCAACAAACCAGCTCTCCTTTTGGAGAATGTAACCTGACGATTGATCTTGTTCTCTATGCGCTTCAACTGAACTCTTCCTCTTCCCATATCTGTCTATCTAATCTCTTTCTTTTCTCAGCACACAAATCTTTGTTTCCTCTAAATAACCCCAACAAAACAGAACCCAATAAGAAAAGAAAACAATAAACAAACACCAAACCTGAAAAGGGTTTTGCTCTCCCTTGCTAAATGTGAAGTTTTATCCCAAGAAAGCATGCACATATAAAGCAAAGGGAAGTAAGGGAAGAGAAGACGGTGAATAGTGGTTTAATAGGGAAAAAAACAAATCATGGACAAAACCAGGGTGGTTTTTCTGAGGTTGTGCTGTCGAGTTCCCATTGGCTGGGTGTTGTACTGTCTAGTCGTTAGTGTCACCACATTGTACGGTGTCCCTGTGTAAGGGCCACAATTTTTGTTTTAGGGTTATTTAGACAGTCTACCTCAAAATTTTCAATGAAATTTATTTATATTATTTAATTATTTTATATTTTTTTCAACATTTATTATTACCTTTTTGTTTATCCATACTTCTAAAATCATGTCATATTAAAAGTTTAATAATTTTATTAATAAAAATAATATATTCAAAAGTTTTAACCTTCAATTTTTAATATTTTATATTTAATAACTAATTTTTTAAGACTCTTATAACTCAAATTAAAACATTATTTTTGTTTATATAATTAACATATAAATATAATATGTTAAAAAAGTAATCTTTTAATTTAATTTGTACGAATTATAAAAAAATAATTATTAAATTAAAATTTTAAAAAATTGATACTAAATTAAAATTTTGCTAAAAATTTAAGAGTGTTTAGTTTGTTATCTCAATATTACATATAAAAATTGATGATATTTAAATAATTAAATTAAATTAAAATTATGGTCTCTGCGACTTTGATTACTGTATTGAAGGCGGAGATTAGTATAATCCTTATATTAATTGCAAATATTTATATTTAAAGTTTTTAAATAAATTATCCAAAGTATTTTCCAAAATAAATTAATTAATACCATAAAATATCTATCTATATTTATATTTAAATTTTGGTATTAAAAATATTTTTATTTTTATTTTTAATAGAAAATAAAATATTTTTTGATGATTCAAAATAAAAATATAAAACATTGTATTTATCATATTTTAGTTATTTTTTTTATTCATAAATAGGGTAACAAGCAAAATACACTCTTCCAATATTTTTTTCTATAAAAAGTATTTTACCTTATAAACTATTTATATTTATTTTTTCTATCTATTGAACATACCTTTTATTAAATAAAAAAGAAAATCAATTTAAACAATAAATAAATATGCCACATAATGGGATATATTCACTCCTTCTTCCTAGATTTATTTAGCTTCATATTAAATAAATTCAATATTGATAACAAAGAGTGTCAATTATTTCTATAGATCAAAATTAGAATCCTTCATCACGTACTTATCTCTTTACTTAAAATGTAATCATGAAATGAAAATTCGAAAACAACTTCTTCATTAGTTAAGAATAAGATTGCATATTTTTAGACTTTCTCAGACTCTTAATGTCAGTAAAATTTTTATTGAGTTATTATTGACGTTGTTACACAAACTAAACAAATTTAATAAACATAAATAAGATAATTTATATGGAAAACTTTTGTAAATTGGATTTTTTGACTTTAATTTCTTAATTTTAACTTTCTTGATTTTTATTTTCTTATCACTCATATAATATTCCTTTAAAATATTTTTTGGTATTACATAGTATAACAATTGTCTTGGTTAAATTATTGAAAAACAAGTAATACCACGTCGTTTGATCATTTCCTCTTAGAAATGAGTAATATATAAACATAAATTTAGATAATTAAATAATAATTTAAATTTTTTAAGATTAAAATATTTATAAAAAGTTAAAAATGCCTATAGGTGTAAGTAGTTAATCCGAACAGTAAAAGCGTGAAAAGTACTGTAAAAAAGAAGGCAGTAGCTCTTTTTTTGACAGTCTATCACACATCTAGGGTTAAAAGGTTTCTAATCTAACAAATCACCAAATCAAATGTCAAATCCTCTCTTGTCTGAATACGACGGTGTCGAATGCCCATTGGTTAGTCACTTTTTCTTCGGCTGTAAATCCGAATTCAATTCAGTTTTGTTTTCAGAAACGTTTAGGATAATTTTTAATTTTATGAAATAGTTTTTAATTTTTTAAAAAATTATAAAATAATTACTCAATATTGTACTATATAATTTAAACTAATTTTGTCTCAAAAAATAATGATAATATAAATTTAAAATAACAACAATTTATTTATTTTAATATTATTTTTACTCATTCTTCCTATAAATAATAACCATAATTTATACGAAAAAGATTATTTTATGATCGTAAAAATATAAAATTAAGAACAATACAATGTATTTTAAGTATTACAATTTTATCATATAATAAATAATGATTAAATCAAAATATCGAATAAAAAGAATAATTATTATCAATAATAAAATATAATTTCTATCTTAATATTTAAATTTCAGTAATAAAAAATATATATTTATCTTAACATGTAGTTGTTATTAATAATAAAATATAGTTATATTTATATTAACAATTTAAAAAAGAAATACAAAAATTTGAGGCCTTTTAATTTACATTTTAACATATTTTTAAGTATTTTTTAAAAAATATAACTATCATTTACTGTATAAATTTAAATATTATATTATTAATAACAAAAAAGAGATGATGATGGTGAAGAAGAGAGAAAGTGAGAGTGTGAGAGAAAAAATAAAGAGAGGAAGAAGAAGGTAGCATAGTTGGGTGGAGTGGAGTGGCCTTTTAAAAAAAATTTGATTTTTCACGTTAATGCTTTTACTTTTTCTAAAATTTCCAAATATTCGGCCGGCATTTCACATAATAGTAATATTGGTCATTATCACGTAAAATAGGTCGATATAGGCTGATATTTGGACTCGGTTTCGAAACATCCCATTTTGTACCATTTTTCAACTATTATAGTACCTACCGCCCGGTACGATACGAGATTCATCACGTTCAAATAATGACCAATTTTTATTCTTCAAACAAAAAATAATAACCAATTTTTTATGAATAAAATTTCAATTTTCTTTTCAATTTTTTCGATACTTTAAAAACTAGACTAAAAATTAAATCGATAATATAAGAAGTTTGAAGTTTAAAGATTCAACGGATATTAGATTGTCATAAAATTGGTATATAATAAAAATTGAACAAAATTAAATATTTTAAAATAAGATTGAAGGACAAAATTATTCTTATTTATCAAAAAAGTTGAAGTTTAATTTAAAATATTATTAAATAAAAACCAACAGATTTATTATGGTTTATAAAAATTAGTTAGT
>JANZXR010000001.1:1296865-1314235 GCA_027575705.1 Erythroxylum echinodendron
AGTTGATTTTTAATAACAAGAATTATTAAGGCAAGTCTCTTGTTAGTTGTTTTCTTCTTTGTTTGTGTATTTTTATAATTATTTTATTATTTATTGTATTACTTATTTTATATTTATTTTTATTTGTCTATTTTTAAATTTTATTTCTAATTAGTATTATCTTATTATTTTAATATATTTGCATTATTTTTTTTATGCAAGTCTATTGGAAAAATCTCTGTTCCAGTTAAAAATAGGACTATATAATATTGAACCTCCTCATGCCCCGCATTTCGACGAGATTTTACTAAATTGTTGTTGTATACTTTAACATGACTCTCCACATTTTATAGTTTGTCTTTTTTTTTTCTTTTACTTGTATTTTACATTTTATAAGTATTCATATTAATTAAAATTTTATATTAAAGTATGCACAAGCAAAAAATAATAATAAAATTGTCTAACATTGTTCAAAAAGTTTTCATTACATTTTTTTTCTTCATCTAATAGTTCTAGCTACTTTTGTGCTAATTAGATGATAGGAAAAGAAGCATATAGTCAAGCAAATCAAAGTCATTGATTTGATTAGCATTATCAAATTCATTGATTTGATTAGCATTGGAAAACCACAAAGTGTAAAACATGCTTGGTCGTTGTCTTCAAATTGGTGGACAAGAAGAAATGGAGGCATAACTTCCACCTAAAATTAACACAAGTTCCGGGAATAATTCAATCCATAGGCATAAGCATAAATCTACGACGACTATGTGGTGTGTGACAAAGTAAACTAGGATACACCATCCCTATGGAATGAGTTCCAATTCATTAATTAGGCAACTTTATGCCACGATATAACATACCCAAAAAAAGGCAATAATAAAATATATTTAGTTAATTAGTTAAATTACTTATTTAACTATGTGAATTTGGAAATTTATATAATATATATTTTTAAAAAATGTATAATGGGGTTTTCTCATTATTAAAAATAAAAGTATATATATGAAGGAAGCATTTACAACTTCAAACTCTTAACACTAATCAACAATAACATATTAGCATCAACAAATACTCGTAATGTTAAATGAGAATTAACTATGGTCGAAAGTCTAAGGTGATGCAATTAATTAGAATGAGCTAAGTAAGTAATTGCATTTCCATTTGAGGCTATACAAAGTTTCACATCTCTTGTGACAATACAACAAAAATGGGGAAACCGAGAGAATCTAGAGCTCGTGGTGGTGGGAAACGGAGGTTGAGATGTATGGAACCCCAATAATTCTCAGCTAATTTATCATGCACGTGTGGCTTGTCCCGTGTCAAAACTTCAAAAGCTAGAAAGACATGATTCATACATATAACTATATATACTAAATATACTAAATAGAAGTAAGGTTACGTACTACTGAACTTTTGTAGAATTTATGTATTAGTTCGGCTCTCGCCTAATTTTGTTGTGAAAAAATGACATTTTTTTATTTGGACAAAATATTTTAATGAACTTATTAGTAAATTAATATTCTATTTTATATTTGAGGCTACCCACTTAAATTATATTATTAAAGTTTGTAACAATAAATTCAAATTTAATGCATCTATTATCTATAGCTGGAAGGGGTTAACTAATGTGATAAAAGGATGTTAACTCTTGGTTTTTAATTACTTAATTAGTATTAATAGATATAAATATATCAGTAAAATAAAAACTTATATATAAAAATTGGAAAAAATGAAAACATTTGCAAATATTAGTTTAGAAATCAAATTAATCATATGTTATCATATTCAATAATTTTAAAAGAGTAATTGTAAGCTTATTAGAAATGTCATATTTAAGAGATAATAGATTTAAAAGTGTCTAATTTTTAAGATTTTTTCAATTTAGTGCCAAATTTTTTAAACATTTCAATTTAGTAATTAACTTTTTAAAGATTGTATAAATGACATATCTACCAAATACTACGAGGATATCTATCTATTAGTTACATCAGCAAAACTATTGTTTTGAGTTGACTTGTGTAAATTTTGAAAGGTTAGTCACTAAATTGAAATTTTTAAAAGTTTAACACTAAATTGAAAAAAATTTTAAAAGATTAGAAACTTTAAATATGATATCTCTTGTGCTTAACTTGGAATTTTAAAATGTTAGGTATAAGTCATTTTTTTTATACAAACTACTTTTATCTTATATCCATTTATAATAATGAGACAACTCATATATTTTCGACAGTCTCCATCGACGTATGTATCATGAAATTAAAACCCTTTGTGACCGCCTTAATTGACAATACAGAATGGCATTTCCCTCTCTTACAACTTGTGGACGAACATAATTGAAAATAAAGTCCTAACTCTATGTAGAGGAATAGGGGATAGGGGCATTATATAGGCAAGCACATGTGCATGGTCCATTCACTTAAGGTCCCAATCAACAATGTCACACCACAACATGTATTTCACTTTCCATTGTATGTATCCACAATTAAGGAAAATGAACAGAAGTATTATCTTAAGCAATGATTAAGGTCTATGCATGCATGAATCTTCACCTTTGATTAGCCTTTCATAAAAACATCTAATCATAAATTTTTACATATGATTCTTAATTAGGACACTTGCAATGTAAATGGCAATGGGTGACTAGTCAAAGAGAGTAGGAGCAAATGAGAGGGATAGCTGAAGAGGAAAGGTGGTGGTTGTGGGTCAAGACTCATCAAAAGATTGTTATGTGACCTTACTTGTAAAAAGTACTTCTTATTGTGTATTTTTGTTGAAGAATCTATTATATGATTGAAGTTACAAATTTATTATTATTTTAAAAATATATTTATCACACTAATGATAAATTTAAATTTGGAATAAGAGATACGAGACTTGTTTATGATTTAAGTAATTCCAATTTTCTAAAAAAAAGTAATAGCGAAATATACTTTATATAAACAATAGATGTCCATCATTAAAATGTTGCTAACATGAAAATGCAATTTAGTTCTTAAATCTCACTTAAACTAATAATTTAAAATAATTATAATAAGTTATTAATTTTGATCAGGTTTAATTAGTTTAATTCGGTTTAAGAATTGGGTTAGTTTTTCACGTAAAGGATATTTAATTAGTTCATGTGTGATATTCATTTCATATGTGTTCCGTCATTATTTTATAATGGAAGTCCAAGAAGAATTTTTTCCACATTATTAAAATAAATTACAGAGTTTTTTGAAAATGTTTAAAATTAAAAATTATTTAAATTACAAGATAACTCGTGTCTTTCGATCTTAAATTTGTTTTAATCAATTACATTAATATAAGTCTCCCAATTAATTAATTATCGTTATCTATATCTTACAAAATGGGTTTAAATCTTAAGTGAGAATATGAAAATACTAATTAAACTTTGAATGAGATTGATTCCTCTTTTTGCCATGAAAGGCTACCTAAATTGTCGCTGAAGCAATGCTTACTTTTTTCAGAAGTAACTTTAATTAAATTGCATTTCCTGTATAAACAAAAAAAAGAGCAACCAGAAAAGGCCTACATGGTTGGAGGTAGATCTTTTGTAATAATGGGAAGTCATCAAGTCGCCCAAGAAAGTGGTCGTGGGACACAACTTTGTGCTTGACGTATACCTGAAACGAGCACTTATTTTGGTAGCTATTGGGCAGTTTTTATATGGTCTTTTAAGAAATCATACACCTTTTTCTTTTTCATGATGGGCAGTAAGAAATCGTTTATTTTTGTTCGATCTAAGGGTTAGTAATATAACGAGATAGAATGTAACACATTTTTATTGTTTGATTGAAGGTTTCGTAATAGAATGAAACAGAATAGGATGGAAGCAGAAATTTTCATTTTACGTTCTATTTCGTCCTAAATATTGAAAATAAGAAACTTCTGATTTGGGAAGTTTAGGATGGAATGTAAACTAATAAATACATATTGCCTAATATACCTCAATAATTTTTCTTAATACAAATTATTTCTTCTAACCCTAATCCTTTTTTTCTCAAACTCATTTATTACGGTCCATAAGCTTATCACCTTCAATAATGTTTTTATATTATTAATAAAAACTTGTATATAATTAATAAAAATAAAAAATTAATTAAATTTTTATTAATGAAAATAGAAAATATATAAAATTATTCTTTAATTGTTTGTATATATTTTTATATAAATAAAATATAAATAAATAATTTTTAAATATTATTCACATATAATAGAATAAAATTTATTACATAATTAATAATAATAATAATATTGTATAATTAATAATAAATTGTATATAATTAATAATAAAATAATAAAACTTTTGTTAAAATTTTTATTATTTTTAAATAGAAAATATATAAAAAAAAAGTCACAACCGTGACTTTTTAATTGAACACGATTTCTGTTTTAAAATCATAGCGATAAATTTCTTGTAACAATCATTTTAATATTAGAGGTATATTAGTCATTTATTATACATTACTTTCCATCTCATCCATCTTCCAAACAAGGATTCACTACATTACATTATGCGCCCTTTTATCCCTCCTAAACAACTTTTTACTATGTCACATTTCGTTTCGTTTCGTTCCATTCCATCAATTATCATCCAACCAAACATGCCCTTAGTCTTTGATCCGCTAAAATCTTAAATATATTAAATTATTTTTAAATTACTTGTAATGAATATTAATATTGTACTTTTAATATGAAATTTTAAAAAATTCAAAATTAAAGTTTAAAGTTAAAACCACAAATACTAAAACAAAGAATTTCATTAATTATTCACAAGTAAAATAAATATAATTTAAGAGTTAAAACAAAAAAAAGTTTTAAAAATTGAACCAGAAGTTAAACCAATAAAATAAGAAGGTTAAGGTTTAAAAGATTCAACTAATGTTAGACCAACATAAAACTGGATAAAGATTGAATATTAAATAATTTGAAATATAATTGAAAGATATTGTCCTTAATTATCGAAGAATTTGAAGTTTAATTGAAAAAAGATTTTGTTAAATAAAATTAATTGATTTTTTTTATAAGAACTTATTAATTAATAAAAATTGATTGATTAATTACTAAATTTGTTCGGTTTTTAATAACAAGAATTATTAAAGTAAATTAAAATGAAAAGTTAGACTATTCAAAATTTTTACAGTTGAACCGGTCAAACCATTTGAGTTTTTTATCACTAATAAATACTAATCTTGCTTTTTTAACAAGAAAATTTTACTTATTCTTTTCTTTTCTTTTTTTTGGAAAAAATCTAAATTGGAAAGCCTTGCATAATAACATGAAACCAGGCCTTTCATTTTCATTGCAACCCTTATATTAATTATTATGGAGTTGTTTCAATATGATGATGAAGTTCCTATTCTTAAGCTTTCTCGTTTGGATGCGTTACTAAACAAGAGATAACCAAATTTGTAGTAATCTTACACACTAATCAATTATTTCATTTGACCTTCTTTCAAGTTTTGTTCCTATTCTATTTAAAGAATCAAGCAAATCTTTTTATAAGGAAGCATGAATTTACATATTTGTTAAGCACATACCATAGTCACCATATCATAATTCATATAACCAAATATGGGATATATGATATAAAATAAGTATTTTAATTATCAATATTTTAGTGATAAAAATATATTATGATATTCCTTTCAAAATATGTGGTAAAATTACATAAATTTCAAAAAGATAGAAATTAAACATGAGAATTATAAATTAAGTTGAATGACAAGCAATAAAATGAAAAAGATTAAAAAGTAAAAATAATTTATTTTTTATTAAAATGTGCAATAAAATTTATATCAATACCAAAAAAAAAAAACATCGATTAGCCAATGTTTCCACAATTAATATCACCAGGTAATGTATGTCTGCCTTTTGCATTGTGAATGGGCACTGCCAATGCAGTAAGTACACGTCCTAAAAGAAAGATGGTTGTGGTCTAAAATGGTGAATAAACCATTTTCAGAATAAAATCAAACTCTTCTTCCATGGCTGGAAGAATGTCTTCTTCTTTGTTTTTTTTTTCTTTTGATGTTTCATTGTTCTGAAGCTGTAACGTGAAATGGGTCAGAGACTATTCGATGTTTATTGCTATTTGCAGTCAGAAATGACAATGGTTAGCTCCATATTGGAAAAGAACAAAGATGGACATCAACAATTCAGGGGACTTGGGTTTTGTTACGAGAATTGATACGTTCCTTTCAGTGGACCAAAGCTCAGTTGAGATGGAAAACGATGTATCAATGAGAGAGCAACCCCATTTCTTCAGGTATCAGCCCTGAGATATATAAGCTATCCTCCATTCCTATACTTGGGAAGTCAACTTCTTCTTCTCTGGTTTAGATGTGGGGCGTGTGTTTTCATTTTTGTTTTTTATCTCGTTATTAATTTTATTACCAATATTTTGAACTTTTAAGCCACATTAGCAATAGTTCGAACGAGAATGGTAGATGCAAGCTAGTTTAATCGTAAAAATTTTAAACCGATTAATTTTTTAATTTAATTTACATTAATAGCTTTTATTATTAAAAATTAATTAGTTTATTAATTAACAAACTAGTTTTAATAAATCAAATTAAATTAGTTATTGTCATTCAACTGTATTTTTTAATTAAATTTTGCCTTCGTCAATAGGAAAGATAATTTCACTCTTGAATTCACCGATAAATATTTAAACTCTAAACTTTTTATCTTATTGACATAATTTTCTATCCGATTTTTTAAAAATTGAATATTTTAATTTTTCTTGACATAAAAATATTAATTGTTAATTTTTGAATATATACTAATTAAATTTTATATTTAAATATGCCTGTAATTATACATAATAATTAACATATTAAGTATTAAAGTAAAAATTAGGAACTCTTTTGTAGTTTAAGTTATTTTAAAAATTTCTATTTTTAAAAATTTGAAAATAATCAATTGTTTAGAAAATTCTCTCTTAAATTTCTGTTACAAAATAATAATAAACCACATATAACATAAACATCATATGTTAACTAATCAAATGTTATTGAGATGACAAGTCCATCAATATCTCAAATTCGATTGGAACTGATTATATTCGATTTAAACTAATAATTTAATATAATTATAATAAATTATTATTTTAGGTCAATTTAATTAAAAATTTTGAGCTACACTTTCTTTTCTCTTTGTTGTTGACATAAGAAAATTATTAATTAATATTTTTTGAATATATACTAGTTAAAGTTTATATTTTAAATGTGCACTTATGTAAATCCATAATTATATATGAGTACTATAGAATAAGGGTATATTGTTAGAAATCAAACTCTAGGATCTAGACTCCTACCCTAAGAACCCATCACAAGGAATAAATTTTAGGGATCCCTTCTAGTACCGCTTGTTATATTGGTAGACTCCCACAAATCAAGAAACTTTGTGCATTGACACGTTGACTTTTTTCTAATACTATCGTCATCGTCATCAACACCTGGTTAAAGTCCCACAGAAGCGCCTAATCGAAAAAGGTTCAATAATATGTAACTTTACCCTTATTTAATAGAGGGACTATTTCTAATACCCCTCAGCCATAATTTGTATAAACCCATAAAATAGCAAGCAATTACTATATTTAAATAAATTAACTAAAGTATATTTCTAAGAATAAATCAAAAGACTATGGCAAGATTCATAATAAATTTCTAAAACTGAAAACGGCCGTTTATCTCATATAAATTTGTCACATACGTAATTTAGAATTATTATCATCACAGCTTTGTTACACACAGTTTATCAACCATACAATGTCTGTAATTTTTATGTTAAAACCAACCTGAATAACATATACAACTTCCATAGCTAGCTAGTATAGTGTCTTAATTGTTTCTTTGGTCTGTGTATGTGTATAGTTCTGAGAATTTAAGCATCCATCCTGGAACGAACCCATTAACGTTCTGGGTTGCAGTAGAAGCAGTTCCTTGATCTGATCCCACCGAACTGAGACTGTAAATGAAAGCAAAAAACCAGACAAGTTTATAACTTTCCTTGTTAATGAATGAACTGAAATCATAAAATAGAATTCCTTGATGGTATAGTTCAAGATTATGATCGTCATATACCCTATCTGCAAACTGTTCTTGCAGTATAAAGGCTCCAAAGTTATTGAATTTGCAGGCTCACGACTGTATCCATTACTTTGTTCCCCAGGTTTCCATGCTGCAGGGACTGCTGCTTCAATTTCCTCCAGCTGCCACCATCGAGAACCATCAATGCGTCGCATAGAATTCAGAAGAGACAAATGTATCAGGGTAATAATGATTTCTGATAATACTGCAATGGATGAGACTTCCATATATTTTAAGAAACCTTTCAAGTTCTGTCAGTCTTGCCCAAGAAG
Source organism: Erythroxylum echinodendron (assembly GCA_027575705.1). NCBI lineage: Eukaryota > Viridiplantae > Streptophyta > Magnoliopsida > Malpighiales > Erythroxylaceae > Erythroxylum > Erythroxylum echinodendron. Next base: position 1,305,213 of record JANZXR010000001.1, read on the forward strand.
AAATTCATTAATCTGGTTAAACTTATGATATTTTGATATGCTATAATATGAATCTACCATTTTCTTGATAAAGAAAGTCAAAAACAAAATCTAAGCACTAATAGAAAGAATTTCATGACAATTTGGTTTAGTTTCATCCTTTCAAGAATTTCATCTAAGTACTAACATCCATTTACGGGTATGTCGGAAACAACCCCTTTATCATATAAGAGTAAGGCTACATACTATTGGATCATCCCAACCCCACATTTTGGGCATATGCTAGCCACGATCACCATATATGACAAGTTTTGGAAAATGCTACTCTAATTTGTAAAAATAAATATATATTGATTTTTTGAGTAATCAATGTCTATTTACAAATACTAAAGATTATTAATTGTTAGTACATTTTAACTATCTCAAAGTTTATGGACAATAAGTATTATCTATCTAATTTTAAAATTAATAATTAATAGAATTGGTGAAACAAATTATTTTAGTGATAATTTGTAACCAATAATTGAAATTCTGAAAGAAATGACAAATGTCCAAGAAGACATGAAAAAAGGAAAAGGGATATATTAGAGTATAACAGTTAAACCAATGAAGAACAAAGTGTCTAAATTTGTTAATTACTATATATTTTTTTAAAAATGTACCTTCATCCTTAAAGCATTGTTGGATTCCAGTAGCAATTCCACCTGCAAAGCATAGAATTCCAGGAATAAAATTGTGACTGACCTAGAGTAATCACAAGTCACAACACATCTATGTTCAAGGAATATATACCTTCCTTTCATGTTCAGAAAGTTGATCAAGCATGAACTTGGCCTGCAAAATCATGAAAGTTGCAAAGTAAAGATAATCTCAGAAAGTTATTAAAAGGACTATTTTTATTTTATGCAATTTAAATATTTGTGATGAATTTCTTTATTCATGGACTATTTTTATTTGAAATATAATAAGATCATTTAAAGTAAAACAAAAGCAAGGTTGTGATTAGTTTAATTATGAGATATATAGATGATATAATATAATTACATAGCTAAAGTCTAAAAACCATAATCTATATTATGATTTTGGTAAACAATAAATAAGGAAATTGATGCTTTAATGTAGTATTAGTTACATCATATATCTCATTAAATGGCTTCACCCCATGAAATGTATTAACCAAATCCACTAGTTTAACTATTTCTTTAATAAGAATCTAATTACATTTTGTTGATTTCTAATTTATCTATGTAGTTATAGTCATAATACTAAGTAAAGTAAGATAAATGGATTAACATGATGAGGAATCTAAACCTTTGTTGATAAACAGCAAGTTACTCTCCCTAAGCCAAGCATCACAATTTTCCAAAGAGGCAAAGTAAATTTGTTCATTCTCATCAAGAAGAAGAAAAACACTTTGGTGTCACTTGCCAATATTGAAGCAGGATAGAATCACAGAAGTTCAGAAGGTGCTCATATTTTATTTACAATACAGAATGAACAGCCTAAACAGAAATTGAGCATGTCCTACTGTCAAATTTAAGAGGCAAAAAACCCTAAAAATTTCACGGTATATATGTTCAGAACATTCATTTATACAACAGTGTTTTTTTAATATATTTAAAATTAAATGATATTTAAAAGTGAAACACACAAACTTTTTTATAATTTAACTTACTTTAAAAATATTTATTATCTTAAATTATTTTTATATTAAAAATACAAAAAAATAACACTTTTTATTGGGTTCATATCGATATATGATAGAGTTTATATGACTATTCTGAATTGACTTTAATAAGGATTAACTATTTCTAATATTACAAAGTGTTTTAAAAACAACTTTATATAATAAAAATACTTTTTTAAATGAGTAAAACTACAAGTAAATTTATATTATTCACCAAATATATATAGTATTAACTTATATCATCTGTATCAGGATTTAAAACTGATAGAAGTAATGTTACCACCTGAACTTTAATAGCTTTTCCACAGAGTGTGAACTATCATATTGTCCTTTTCAGAAGCAACCATGAACAGCATTTATTCCATGTTCTATCATGTGGAGTAATTCCAACTGAAAATAACATAAAAAATTACCAAGTTGAAGTAGTAACTTAGAGCTTTTAAGTACCTTCTTCAACCTGATTCTCTTCAAGGACATTTCAAGCTGCTGCTCAAGTTGATCAAGTTCCTGTGTGCCCAAATCTCTCAAATCCTCCCCAAGAATATTCCTATACGATTTCAGTTAAAAGTTGGATTAATTTGTTGAACAAGCTCAGGAAGTGAGTGATAATATTAGAGATTAACTTAAATATTTGATGGTGCAAGTGAAAACTCATTACAAATCCTATGAAAGATGATTAAGATTTACCTTTGCGAACGTTGCAGAACCTCAGCTCTGGATTTTAGCTGCAAATATTCCTCGTAGTTTTTCTGGAAGAGCACGGGAATTTTATTCCTCCAACAATGCATTATATATTAAGCAAAAACATAATTTTTACTAACAACAATCTACTGCAAGAGGACTCGAAATGATTGAAAAGCCCTTTTTCCTTCTACTAGAGTATAAATAAGTGAAGTTTTACAATTCCAATATACTAAAAAAAAATCACCTTGCTGTGTTGGTTCTGCTGCATGAGCAATGCAAGTTAAAGAATATACATTACGGACGTGAATAAGCTTCAAAAGTTCTTATGGTTCAGGTCAAATTAAGATATAAACCTGTGTGTCATTTCCATGTTGGTTTGCTTCCAAGGCTCCATAACTGTGTATTTGGTACCTCTGGATTGTCTTGAGCATGCTGTGTTATATTCAAGCAACACATAGCAAAGTGTAAAGACGACAAATTCACACAGAGAAAAAGTTTTCCTACCATTAGGTCAACAGGGGTTTCCTTTTTCAGGTTAATAGAAATGAACAAGGTCTGGTGTGAATTGTGTATGATCTATTGGGATGGCCTTGGCTTCACAATACTGCTCAGCACCACAGCAAGCAAATATCAGGGTTCTAATTACGAATTGCGAGTTATGTTACGGTAATGTAAACGTGATTACGATAAATTATGATAACAGTTCTGACCATAATCACAATATTACTTAATATAATCATAATTATAGTTTGCAATTTAAAACCATGGCACATTGTCTAGCTTTCATGAGAAACTAAACCTGCAATTTCTCTTGTAAGCTGATGTTTATGTAATGCAAAACACACTATTTGTCTTAAAAATTAGCAGTTACTATCACTTCAAACTGGGACTTTGGTTGTTGTACAATGATAAATTGTGTAAAGACTAGTCAATCCAGGTACTAACTTATCCTTGAACAGAAAAGCTAGACTTATAGGGGGAAAAAGGGTTCTAATAGTGTTAATTTACACCATCAATCCGATATAGTCACCAAACTGAGTAAAAAGATCTATAATTGAATTATAAATTGAATGAAACTTGGAAATCTCAGCATCTCTAGCACTTGCATATGCAAATTTTGTGGCTATTCAAAACCTATAATGCTCAAGAAAAGAACGACTGTACAGCATCTTGAGGTTATCTTGAGGTCTGTGTTTTTTTCAATTATTGAGGTTAAGAACCATTCTTCTATTGGCCATAGCTTAATGTTTTTTGAAGATGAGTCACAGACGCGCAATAGATGGCCTTTGGTCTGACGAATAATCATAAAACTCAGGAAAAGCAAATATCAACAACAACAATCCAGTAAACAAGAAAAATGAAAGAACCATCGGCAATTTTCATTTTGATGAAATGGTCAGATCTCCCTGAAATAAACACTTAGATCAACACAGAAGATAAAGATATATAGCAAATAAAACAAGAATTTATCTCAAAGGATGTATCACGAGCATATACCTCTCCAGGAGCAACAACCAGATGGAAGAAATTAAGAAAATTCCTGAGGCATAAATCCAATATAAAACATCCAACAACACCAGACAAACCTACCTATACATGCATGTAAAAAATTAGTGAATTGATCTGTGACCTAAAGGATTTGTCCAAACAAAAAATACCCAAGACCCAGATGAGCTTTTTGAAACAGAAATTCAAACAAGAAGGTAGTGAAGTGAATGAGCTATACCTTGAGCTGCTACAGAATTCATACAGCTTTCCACGGTTGGAGAAGATGATAACAGCAACCTCAGCATCGCATAAAACTGACAGCTCGTAAGCTTTCTTGAACAACCCATTTCTTCTCTTAGCAAAAGTCACTTGTCGGTTTATGTTGTTCTCTATCCTCTTCAGCTCTACCCTTCCTCTTCCCATCAAATTGTTTTTCCCTTTGTTCAAATATACATATATGTGTATGAAGAAACAGTATGTCAGATACTAAATATAGAAGATTTAATCTTTGTTTTCTCAAGTCTATGCTCCTGCTAGGGCAAGAACAACACTTCTTTGTTCCTTCTATTTATCTTTTACGGGTAGGTGAAGTCATAGCCATAGGATGTAAGGTTTTGCTACAGTAAGACAACAACAGTTCTTGTCTTGGAACTTTGAAGTGTATTGCTTGGCTTGTTTGTAGAACTATAGATCCTATACTGTCCTTTTTTATAGTAACGTTACATTTCACTCCTGAGTTTGAAGGCTACCAATTATAGCAATTGTTAATGATTTATGTTTCATACTCTACCAATTTATTTTCTATAAATTCAATTTCAGCAGATATGTAATTTTGATATATTATTTAGTGTATTTTAAATTAAAAGATTAAAATGTGTATTAGAGTAGCTTAGATTAGTTTAAAAAAAGTTGAGCATATGCTATTAGATGTGGTAAGAATTTAAAAGTTTAATTTGTTTGTAATCACTAAAAAAATTGAACATTAGGCTTGAGAAACAGTTTAGTATTTTATTATTTTATTTTATTTTAATATATACATTATTTGTGTGAATCTATATATAGAAATAGTCTTTTTATTTAATAAGGATAAGGCTGCATACTACTAAACATCTTTAAACCTCATGCTCAATTGCAGTCTCACTAAATGTTGTTGTTGATCTTTAATAAACAGTTTAGACTTTTCCTTTTGTTAAGGATAGATATTAAATTTAACTTCATTTATAACCGAAGAAAATAAGAGAATTAGTTATTTTTTAAGTAAAACTATATAATTTAAGTCCATTAAAAAAGAAATAAATAACAAAGAAAATAAATAAATTAGTTATTTTTTAAGTAAAACAACATAATTTAAGTCCATTAAAAAAGAAATAAATTACTTGGGATTTATGTGTAATATGTACGTAATCTTCTTTTTATTGACACTAGCATTTCTCATCATGCTCCATGGTCCCTGCTTTGCTTTGCATAGCCATTAAGGTACGAAGTCATTTATTGTTGTCTAGCTAGCACATGGCCATAATGGTTCCAATCCTTTTTTCTTAAAAAAAAGGTCTCAATTATTCATATTTTTAGTACTTTTCTATATTAAACGATAATTTTTTGAGTTATTATTAAGAATCAATGTTTTAAAAATCAGGCCCAAGTTAAATTGATAAGATAAAATATTTAAATTATCATAAAATTAACTAAAAATTGAATAAAATTAAAGAATTTGAAATAAATTGTTATTACTCATCGAAGAATTTGAAGTTTAATTTAAAAAATATTAAATATTTTTATTTATTTATAAGATCTTATTAATTAATAAAAGTTGACCGATTAATTAATAAATTAAGTTGTTTCTAATAACAAGAGTTGTCAAAGTAAATCAAACCAAAAAGTTGAAAATTAAACTTAGAAGTTTAATGGTTTAACATTTTTACGGTTGAACTAGCTGAATCAGTTGAATTTTTCAAATCATTTGTAGAAAAATTTTCTTTTATTAGATCATGTAAAATTCCTTAATTATCATAGTTATTTTAGATGTCATAATTTAAATAAATACGTGTGTAAGAGAAATAAAAACTTTGATAATTATTTATTTTACTCATAGATTTATATATAAGATATAAATATAATTCGCACTAACAATTTGAAATAATTTCGCCTTTTGAACTTAAATTAATTTCAAACATTTTGTTATCAAGATATATTTATAATTTATGGGTTAAATATTGAAATATTCATACATAAATATGAAAAAGAACAACTTTAAGCAATTGATTAATTTCAAACGTTTTATTACTCTCTATAAGTAAGTGTATATTTTTATTTAAACATATTCATTTTTACTTTTCCATCATCTTTATTTTGCATTGCATATAGGTCTATCTAAAATAGTCTCTTTATTAAGGGTAAGATTACTTACTACTGATGTAACACCCCACTCCCGCCGGACCCGAACCCGATATCGACAGTGATACCCGAATCCGTGTCCCGCGAAAAACTCTCCAGACCTTTGTTTCAGCAAGACTTTCTCTAAAGATTGTTGTTGCTTTGTTGTTGTTATAATTTATGACTTAAATATCTATATATTTTAATATCATATTTCGTTAACATCTCTTAAATCTAATGTTTTAAAAAACGAACTGAAAGTTAAACTGATAAGACAAGATTTTTAAGGTTTTACTGATATTAGACTATTATAAAACTAACTAAAGCTTAAATAAAATTAAAAATTTTGAAGTATGATTAAAAAAATTGTTCATATCTATCAAAAAATTGAAGTTTAATTTTAAAAAGAAATCGTTAAATAAGAACTAATTAATTTATTTTAGTTTATAAGAACTGTTAGGATATTTTATTATATCTCAATTATTTAATTTTGACATTTTTGATAATTGGGTTTTAAAGATAATATTTAAAAATCTAAATCAAGATATGGTGTAAATAAGTAACACTCCTTATTTGAGTTCGACTCTTGGTATAAAAATTTTAGTGAAATTAGAAGTCTATCTCTAATTGAAGTTCAAGTGGATTATGTTAGATTACGGATAAATATCGTGTTTCTTTCTTCTGAAGCAAGGTAGGCTTACATAAGTGATTTTTTTGTTGACGTCTTGATTGGTTGATAGAGCATTTATAAGCATATCATGTTGATGTTATGTGGAGTATATTGTGAGATAGCTAAAGAAGTGGCTGATTTTCTTGTCAAAAAAATTCCTATATGCGTGACCTAGCTTTTGCACTTGAAACATTAGTAATTTGATGAAGATTTTGGCTGGGCATCACTTGATAGGGTGTACGTGATCTTGTTTCTGGTACAATACATGTGAGTGATTTTGGTTATTCTTTGGTTTCAGTGTTGATTGCAGCCGTGGGTGAATTATGAAGCCTTTATATAATGATTTTGGTGATTTAAGGGATGTTGCGTGATTGCTTAGTTTGGTGATTGGTTGAAGGTGTATGAGTAAAAACTGGAATAGGAGTACGTGTGTATCATGTTGAAGTGGAGTGCAGAATATTTCAAGGTAACGGCAGATTGGGCAGGTGTGATTCTATGGGTATGAGACTTATTGGCTGCATCGTTTTTTATGAGTGCATGTGGTGTATGTCTACAACTCCATCTTGGGCAGCAACAATTGTTAATGATTTTTTTGTGAGCTGCATGTATTTTGGTTGGTGAATGTGAATCAATTAGTCTCATTGGTGAACAACAGTCAGATTAATCTTAGGAAGAGTTGAAAACATTGGAAAGTTGTTCTTTGATTCTTTTTCAAGTGTTCTTATTTATGTTGATTTTTTTAACCACTTGAGTTATTTATTAGTGTCTTTCGTTATAAGATTGTTAACAAAAATCCTCTATTGAAGTCAGTACGAGGTGATCGTACTATTAGGTGTGAAATTCTTTTACAGGTTGTTGACAAAAATCTTCTATTGAGGTTAGTACGAGGTGATCGTACTATTAGGTGTGAAATTCTTTCACAGGTAGTGAGAATGAGGGATAATGTCAAAGGTTGAGTGTGTCGGCTCAGACAGTGTCAAGGGTTTAGTGTGCCGACTCAGTAAAACCTTGTATAAAACTATTGTCATTAGCGAAAGAATTAAGCTGGGTGACGGTTGCAGATGTAAGCAAGGTATGCCGAACTGCGTTACCAAATTTCGGTACTGATCTATATTTGTGTGTTTAATTTTTCTAATTTTTGATTGTGCTAGAAACGATTGCGATAAGTCGAAGATTTTGCGAAACTACTACACTCTACAATTTTTTCAAGAATTATTAATTTATATAAATCAACTAATCAATTAATAAACTAACAAATTTTTAATAATAAAAAGTATCAAAAAATTTTAAAAATACTAAAAATTGATCAATTTAATATTTTATAATTAATCAAATCCACTGTTACTTTAATCTCTTATTAAAAATCTTTTTTCGGACTTCGAACTTAAGAAAAGCATTGAGTTTTGAGAAGCATCTTTTTATCTTAAACCTCCAAAAAGAAGATTGATATTTATGAAATGATGTGATCGGCAAAATCAAAAGGACGAAAGCAAGCAGTCACTAATCATGTAGACAGCCCGCACCCTACTTCTCACTAGATGTCGAGTCGACATTGGTCAAAGTCTCCATCAATACACGTGTTGAGATTTTGTGGAAAGTCAATCGGACACATGATTCACTGTGGGAGGGGACAGTGAAAAAGGACGTTCTTAGGATAAATCCGTACTCTGGGTCATTTACACGTGTCCATCCCATGTTTCTCAAATTTTTACCTTTTATTATCTTTATTCCTTATACCTCGCTATGCTACATTAAAGAAAGAGTAAAGTTAACATTCCATCACTTTCACTTAAATAGAGATTGGTAGCTTTAAATGAATTCTTTTGCTTACCGAATGAATTATGATTATGTATTTCTAAAATTTTCTTTTAACACATACTTAAACTGTACTATTATAACGTTATTTTTAATCTAGAAATAGCTATTCTATTCAAATTAATTATTTTTATGCTAATTAAAAATAACAAAAATTTTACTGAGTGTTATTATTTTTTAGTTTTATGATATTTTATTCGTTTATACTATATGTTTTGTAAGATGTTGGAACATAGCAAAAGATAAATATAAGACTTTACTTAATTTGCAAGATAGACTAATATATATAATTTACAAGAAAAGGTTAGGAACTAATATTTATATGCT
>JANZXR010000001.1:1314335-1327625 GCA_027575705.1 Erythroxylum echinodendron
AAGACTTTACTTAATTTGCAAGATAGACTAATATATATAATTTACAAGAAAAGGTTAGGAACTAATATTTATATGCTATACTTACTATTAATGATGAACTAAAGATGACAATCTTTAATAATTCTTACGGTTATCATCTCACCTTAACTTATAAATGCTACAAAGGTGACTTTGTTCCTTATTTGATAGAAGGTAAATGAAGCTAAGGTTTTAATCATGACGTTTACAATTTGATCTGAAGATTAAATGTGTTTGATAAAGAGAGCCTTCTTAGCAATCAAGTTTTCAATAAATTAGATTTCAATCTAAATGTACTTGGTGAGTTGATGAAAGACAAGATCAATAGTAAGAAATGCAACACCAAAATTACCACTTCATAAAGTAGTTTGTACATTAGGAATACCAAGTTCTTCAAGTAAGGAAGTGATCTAACATAGATCTAACAACGATAAGCGCAATGCTTGCTATTTAGACTCAGGACTTGAATGAGCAACAATATGTGTTTTTTTGCCACTTTAAGCGATAAGGTTATAACTTAAAGAATATAATAATTAGAGATAGATCATCGATTATTAGGATAATCAACCTAATTAATATTACAATTGGTATTAAGAATAAGAGAAGTGACTTTAGTTAAGTGAATATCATTTGAGGTTGGAGATTTTAGATAATATATCATCTACTAAACATAGTCAGAGTAAAGCAAAGGTATTGTAAGACTCTAACAGTGGTACGGTATTTTGTGGAATCAATAAGGGGTGATCTGATTTTTCGAGAAAAGTAAGATAAGTCTAATGGGAGTAGGAACATGTCTTGAGGTGTCAAGGTGTGTTAGGTAAAAGAGGTCTCAAGTATATTTGGTTTGAACAAGGAGAAAGTCATCAGGTGTAGCTATGGCTTCAATGCCAAAAGATAACAAATAGGATAAAGATTATTGATAGATAAAGTAGTGCAAAAATCATGTATTAAAGATGAAATGAAGGTGGGTGAAGAACCTTTAACAAGATGTCGTTCATATAAACTAAGAGAAAGATTGTCGAAGATGGTATAGTGTGAACGAATAAATTTGAGAAAGGTAAAACACAAATTTAAGAAGTTTTAAATTTAGACAATTAAACTATACACGATAAACTTATTTAAGACCGTAAAAAATTTCTTAAAAACGTTAAGTATTGTATGGATGATGAAGTTCAACAAAACCAAGAGATTGAAGCATAAAACTTAGCTCTTGAATAAAGATATTACTAACATGAAGTTTTGACACATCGACCTCAGTTCTTCGCCACTTGGGGCTATAATATGTTGTAAGAATTGGATTGTTCGTCCATTAAAACGGTATATGAGTTGGGCTCAGAATGTCGATATGAATAGTAGTAAGTTTAATGACAAGAAAGAAAGTGTGAGTATAGTCAATTCTAAGAATTTAATAATTGTTTGAGTGCTTATAAATTTAGTGTTCAATAATCATATAATTGGAATAATGTTCATAAATTATTTTTGAGGTTAAAAGGAGAGCCATCCATGCCTTATCTTCGAAGAATGATACTTGATTGCAAACAACACAATAAAGGCATCATAGGCATCTAGGTAAGCATTTAACTTAGCATTACATGTAATATTTAAGTATCTAATTCTCGTTGTTCAATAGCCATCATCTTCTCTTTTTATTTTATTTTTTCTTATTTATAGATATAAATATTTTACTTTAATGAAGTGATTAATGTTACTTATGATTATGATTTTTACACAAATAAAAAGGAAGAGTACTGAAAGACGTGACTACTACCCACCCGATGCATTTGAGACAATGCACATGCATCGTAGAACTTTAGCTTACAAAATTCCCCAAGTCTTGATCTTTGCCAAAAGGTAGACAAAAGGCATCTAAATCAATCTCCATGCACGTTTACATGTTTCTACCCATGTTTTAAAAACTAAATCTGTTTAACCTATTAGAATTTTTAATATGGATTAAGTATAGAGTCTATTAATAAGAATTGAGCTTAAGTCAACTATTGTTAAAATGACTAGAACTAGTCATTTTAATAGTTGACCCTTACCACTTATAAACTCTTTAACATTTTCATATTTAGTCAATATAGGATACGCTAACACTCTCCCTTAAGTGCAATTGAGACTAAACATCTAATTATTATTTGAAATAAACGTAGCACTAATTAGACGGGCCCGCCAGGACTGGACATCCAGACGAATAATTGAAAAATTAATAATCTGGATCAAACTTGCTTTGATACCATATTAGAATTTTTAATATGGGTAGAGTGTAGGGCCCATTAACAAGAATTAGGCTTAGATTGACCATTGTTAAAATGACTAGAACTAGTTATTTCGATAGTTGACCCTTACCATTTATAAACTCTTTAATATTTTTATGTTTAGTCAATATGAGATACTCTAACACAACCTGTTTAATAGTTAAAACTTTAAACTGATTAATTTTTTAGTTCGATTTTTAACTTTTCGATTTGATTTATTTTAATAATCTTTGTTGTTAAAAACTGATCAGCTTATCAATTAATCGATCAATTTTTGTAAACTAATCAATTTTTATGATCCAAAATAAAATGATTAATTTTTACTTAATAGTCTTTTTTTAATTAAACTTTAAATTTTTTTATGAACAAGTATAACCTTCTTCAATTATTTTTCAAAGTTTTTAATTTCGGTCAATCTTTAATTGATTTTATGACAGTTTAATAATGATTGAATCTTTTAAATTTTAAACTTCTTGTTTTATTGATTTTACTTTTGGTTTGATTTTCAAAATATTAATTTTTATTATCAAATAAATAATACACTTGAATAAAAAGAAACAAATTAAACTTATGATACTCCTTTGCCACATCCCTTTTTAATAATCATATTAACATTTTCAAGCCATAATTAGTTATATTTTTGTGTTTGAGAGTTTTAAAATTAATTGGAATGCATTTGTTAATTCTTATTTTGCTTTATTTACTATATTGAATTGAATATAAGCAAAAATTATCAAATAATTATTGAATTCCAAAAAAGTTTGGATGTAAATATTGTTTTAAAACTAAATTTTGTTCACTAAAATATTGGAACTTGAAATTATAAGTCTAATTCTAATTGCACAAAACAAAACATACCATTGGTAATCAAAATGTTGGTTCTGAACTTCAGTGATTATTTTCGATTTGACATTCTCATAAATGATAATATAATTGCAGATTATCTTATAAATTTAAGGGCTATTATTAAAAATCTTTTTCTTTTCTTGGAAAAATTCTCCAACAAAATCAGACAACTCTTTTTTCAATTACAACGGGGTTTCATATATTATACATTAAGGGGTCGTTTGGTTTTACATTGCTTTTCTAGTGTAACTTTTTATTTTTTTTTGTAGTTTTTCTTTTAAATAAAAACAAAATTATGTTTGATTATTAATATTAATGTATTTATATTTTATTATTAATTATAATCTATTAAATAAAATGTAAAATAAAAAATTATTTAGTTAAATTTATTTTAATCTCTTATATAATATTTATTAATAAATTATCAATATATTATATTATATTTTATTAAATAAAGATATTTAATTATTAAGTAAAAATTTATTTAAATTTATGTATTATGAAGATATTTTAAATTTAATTATATTTAATAATAATAATTAATTTAATGTAATTTCATAAATTATAAAAATTAAATTGTTCATAACTTTATTAACAATTAATTTTTACAAAGTAAATATATAATATTAAATTAAATTATGTATAATTCTGATTAATAATTAATATATTAAATAATATATATATGGTTAATAGTAAATTAGATTATAAAAAAGAAACATTAGATAAACAAAAACTACTTTTTGTGATTTTCATAAATTTTAAAAATTAAAAAAACTAAAACCAAAACTAAAAACTAAAAACTCAAATAGACATAATTTTTTATTAAATTTGAAAAAAATAGAAAATTAAAAATATAAATGGAGACAAGCATATCCTAAATTTATACCTTTTGTAATTTAATTAAATTTCCACTTTTCGACCAAAAAAAAGTTATTTCCGATTGGTCTTGTGCTTATTAAACTAGTTTCCTATTGGGTATGATTCATTGTTTGTTGAGAGCTTGCAAGAAACTCCAAAATAAAGCCCAACTAGGAGCCGAGGCGATGAGTGACAATAGCCTCCAAGCAACAGAACAATGCCCTGTGAAGCTACTTGTGGATCACATGGGCTTAACACAATTTGTTCGAACCTGTAAAAGAAGATTCCACCTTCAGCTTCAGCTTCAGGTTTTTTTTTTTTTTACCTTTCTTTTATTTCCTGAGTCAGGGAAAAGGAATGATAAGGGTGAGCTTGTGGACGAGGATGAGATTTCATTTATTCCACTTGATTGTCATTTATCATTATCACTACTTCAAGCATATAGACATTGCAACCCTCTAAACTTATCGACCCAGTTCCTGGAATGTTCTTTTCAAAAATTAATTTTGAAAAAAAAGTTTAAATTACAAGAGATATCCACCATCTCAAAATATTATTCCTAACTGCAGATTCCATTATGGTTTTTGCTAAGTTCGGAGGGAAGTTCAGATAATCACGGTAAATCATGATGTAAGTGTGTTGTTGCATATAACAGCAAACTGTAAGAAAAAGCAAGAGGACACCTATCACATGGCTATCATCTATGTCCAAAAACAGCACAACGTAGATAAGTTTGAGAGACAAGAGAGGACATAACCTCCGTATGACATTAAATGAATGTGTTCGACTGATCAAAATTTGCCAATTCACATGGCCTCACTGTCCTAATCCTCAAATTTGGTAAGTAGTTTTTGGGTCAGTGTAACAACAAAAAACCAACTGATATGATGAGGACGTTAGACATTTTTGCTCCTAAGGACAATTTTGTCTTTTTCCTATAAATTAAACAGTTATTAATTGTAAGTTTAGTTTTTTAATAAATTATCAGTTAAGTTACGTAATTTTATCTAAATAAAAGTAATAAAATGACCCAATAAATGATCTAGATTAATGGATCGAAGTCTGTGAAAAAAATGAATCCTTTTTAGTGTGGACCTGGTACATATCGACCTTGTGATGTGGAAGCCCCATATGGAAGCTATATATATAGGTTAAGATCTTCTGCAGTTGCTCATATTAATCATAAGCATAAGGAATCTCTGGCCCGTTAAGAGTGCTTACGTTTTAAGAAAACTGTAGAAAGACCTAGCCTGCGTCCGGTGATGATTCCCATGAAGACGATGGTGGATTCCTGCTCCTTTCGACTTCAAAAAGCTCGTTTGAAGTTTCAGGACCGAAATTAGGTGCATTATGCATTTCTCAGTTTTTTTGCCCTTTTACATTTAATCTAGGGTATGTAACTAAGGTACTGTTACGTATTACACGTAGTATCAGAGTAATGACGTGATCGGGCGGTTAAAACGGAGATTTTTCGATTTTTCTCTCCATAAGGTTTTCAAAAAGTTAACTTTCGTTTCTCGATTTTTTCTTGGTTTTTATTGCATGAAAGTAGTATATATATATGTTTAGCCTCGAGAAATGAGTTAAAAACGAGCCTAGGAAGTCGAAAAAAGGACCCGAAACTTGTCGAAAATAGCCTTTTTCTGACGAGCAGCATCTCACTGTCTGGTGTGAGTGGCTAGTGAATAGTGACAAGGGGGTGGCGATATGCACGCGTCTATACGTGGCGTCATACCGGCCGAAAGCATTTCGCACACGTCCACGTCTGTGGGCACAGGTACAACCCAGACGCATCTCTGGCGCCCTAACATGCGACTGATGTCATTTACGATCACTGCTACAGTAACTTAAGAGTGCCTAGGGTGTTTTAAATCAGTTTCTGAGTCCGAGAAATTCATAAAGTGAAATTTTCCAATTTTCTAAGTTTATTACATTAGTAATAAATTAAAGTTTGACTATAGAAAAAGGAATTTAGGTGTTGTGAATCTGATTTCGGGTGAATTTTCATACTTCAAACATCACATGAGAGATACTTCAAGTTCTTGTGTCTTGGGTCTCATATTCAGTGTTCGGGATCGCATGATAGTTAATTGGAAAAGGAATTAAGACATTCTAAAGCTATTTTTTAGTGAATTTTTGTGCAACGAACTTACCATAAAGGAGATACACGAGGTTCTTATATCTTGGGCGGTCATTTTGGTGTCCAGTAATGCACGATAGTAACTTTACTGAGATTTTTCTTTTACGAAAATCTCAAATGAAATTTTCAGAGAATGTATTCAGCAAGAGTGTGTGACAATGAGATTATGCATACAGGTTTTGCATTTATTGAAGTTACATTATCACATATCATATGCCCATAAAGAATGTGAGGATAACATAAAGATGTATCCCTTGTGTTTGTAGACTTTTTAAGTGCAGATAAGAATGCATTCACCAAAGTGGCCTTTCATGTCAGTATTTTGAATTGTTCTGCTTCTAAGTTAGGGGATGTCTCTGATTTTATATTTGGTTATTCTGCCCAAAGGTGTTGGCCTTACATAACGTTTTGAGATGATCATAAAGGCATTAGATAGAGGAAAGCTATTGCTCTAGTGACCTATTCACCTAAAGGTGGTAGTGTCATGAGAGTTGATGGTTTATACTCTGATCGCTTTTATGTGAAAGTTTAATTGCATATATTAAGTATTCATCCCAAAGGTGTTTAATAATATGTGTGATCAGATTTTCAGGAAAGATACTATTTAATGGCTTCGAGTATCGCTGCTATCCTACATTTGTGCTGATCTAATCAAAGTTATTTTACAGTCACTTTTTCAGTCAATAAAATAACTGTCATCATTGAAACCAGGACCGATTTCAATACAAAGAAGTAGACAGAGGATGTGTTGAATGCTATGGAAATAGCTGATGTTGATATGGCCATACAGAAACATAGGTCATCTCCACCTACATCCAAGAGCTTGAAAGCTTATAAAGCAGCCTATGAAGCCCATGATCGGTCTGACAAATTATGTCTTATGACCATTAAGAGATCCATACCTAACCATTTGCTTAATGAACTTCCGAACATAAACATAGCGAAGTAATTTCTTAGAAATGTCTCCTAGAGGCACACATCTTCACCTAGTGTTGAGACGAGTGCCTTGATGAGAGAATTATTCTTCATGAGGTATACGGGAGAGGGGGGAGTAAGAAGTATATATCAAGAATGATACATCTTTATAGTAGACTGAAGATGCTGCACATTCCTCTTCCTGATGTTTCTATTGTTCATCAGACTCTGAACACACTCACTCCAGAGTTTAGTAATCTGGTGATGACATATTATTTGCAGGATAAGGAATAGGACTTCAATGCTTTAATTGCTCATCACATTGCTGAGGAGGAGAAACTCAAGCTTATTACTCATATAGCCCTCAATGCAACTAAAGGGAAGGCAAAGATAAAGCTCGCTAAGATCAAAGGTAGAAAGACTGAATCTTCTCCACATACTGATGCTGGTCAATCCAGTGCTGATAAAGGTCTGCATGACATAAAGTAACTAGCAGTATAAGGCCTAAAAAGGAAAGACTGTGACCATTAGAGTACTCCTTAGCTTATCAATTTATGAATCTAATTTGCGATAGTCATGTTAAGTATTTAGTGACTATATAGTGGAGTATCTAATCAAGGTGCTTCCACAGTGCCGGGTTTCATATCCAGGATAAAGTCAAATAAAGAGAAGGAGAAAATGATGGTTCATTGCAATGAAGAAGTGGAAGTAATATCTATAGGGGATGTATGTACTGAACCATATTGTAAGGTTCATTTTGGTTTTTTACACGAAAAATTTTGTATGTTATCTTTAGATCAATTTTGGGCAAAGAAGGTTGACGTTTTGTATTTAATGCTTTTGTTATACAGTTATGTTTAATGCAAAACATAATGATATAACTTTCTTATCATATAGTTTGTATAGAATGTGTCTTACCCTGAATTAGATATATATTTCTTCGTATAGTGCTAAACAAGTCATGAAATGAAGGACATTGATGAATGAAAAGTCATACATGGTTTGGCATAAAAGTTTAAGCCATATTTCCAGAGCTAGGGTTGAGTGATTGATTAAGAAAAATATTCTCTCCATTCTAGATTACGATGATATGGGAAAATGTGTTGATTATTACAGGGGTAAGTTGACTGAAATAAGGACAAAGATGGGTCAACTCGAGTTTCTGACTTTTGAGTTTGATACATAAAGATATTAGAAGACCTTATACAGTTTCATTATACAATTCAAAAATATTCTGACATTTGTCATGGCTATTCCCATTATAGTTATGAGTTCTTGCTTAAAGACTGAAGGTTGAAAACCAATTGGAAAAATCTATTCAAAATGTCAGATCTGATCGTGGAGGATAATATCATGACAAACATGGTGTTTTAGGACTTGAAAATGTCTATTTGCCAGATATATGGAATCGATAAGGATAGTGACTTGATTCACTATACCAAGTAGTCTTGAGCAAAATAGTATGTTGTCGAAAGGCATAACCGCACCCTAAATGACTTAAAGAAGTCAATGCAAAACAAGACTAATTTACCTAATTATCTAGAAGTGTGAAAACCCAGTCTCACACACATTAGTTTATGAGGCTGCCATGCCGAGGTAGTGTAATCCTTATAAAGAAAAATTGCATTCTCATTGTGTTCATTGCTATTTAATAAGATATCCTAACCATTCTAGAGGCTACAGATTTTACTGTAAAGAAGGAGGGAATAAAATAGTGGAATCACTAACAGCTAAGTTTTTGGAATACGATGTCTATGATGATGGTGGGGCATTTTACCTTTAGGAAGATAACAAGGTGGATACTACAATTATCATGTACCCGCCACTCATACAGTTAGATCCGGTAGATTTAGGTCTTTGTACTGTGCCTATACAAAAATAAGAACCCATACCTATATACACATAGGTTCCTGGGGGTACATGATCTAATGTAGTTACGAAAATCTACCAGAGTGAGATGACCTGTTATCCCATCTGATTGTATAGTCTATTAGAAGAACATGACTATGATATTAGACATGTTATGAATCCAGTTACTTTTACAGAAGTTATTTCTGAACCCAATGTGAAATTGTGGTGGTTGCAGTGACTGATGAGATGCAAGTTATGAAGCATAGTAAGGTTAAGGAGCTAGTTGATTTTGTAGCAGAACAGCAAAATTGTCAGCTGTAGATAAAGTTTAAGACCTAAAGGATTTCAGGATAAAATTTAGCGGTTTATGAACTCGCATTGACTTTAATGTTATTTTTCTCTCGTATCATCATAGGATACATTTTGAGTGATTAAGGCAATTGTAGCTCATGATGATAAAGAGTTACATTAGATGGTTGTCAAAACTGCTTTCCTGAATAAAGACCTTTATAAAGTAGTCTATATGGTACAACCTGAAATATTTCAGGATCCAGATAGAACTGACATGGTTTGTACGTTATGCAGATCAATATACGATTTACATCAAACCTCCCGAAAATGATACCTTACATTTGATGAGGTTTGACCTCTTTTGGTTTCATGGAAAATACAGTTAAAAAGGTGCTTGCACTATAAGGTCAGGGGGAGCAAAATTATCTTTCTATTACTGCATGTGGATGATATATTGCTCACGTCAAATTACTTGACCATGATGTATAAGGTTAAGCAACTTTTGGTCAAGAACTTTGACATAAAGAACTTTGGCGTAACATCTTTTGTCCTAGGTATTCAGATTCACCAGGACATATCTTAACACACATTATACTTCTCAAAGAGTGCATACATTGAGTATATGTTACAAAGGTTTAATACAGTTAACAGTAAACCTATCGTAACACCTATATCTCATAGTGAAAGATAATCTTTGGCATAGTATCCAAAGAATAAAGTAAAGAGAGAGGTTATGAGGAATATTCTGTATTCTAGTACAATTGATAGTCTAATTTATGCTCGGCTATGTACTAGGCAGAACATTGCATTTACTATTTGACTGTTTGGTCAGTATCTGGTTAACCCAAATGTAGACAATTGAAATGCAGTCAAGCAAGTGTTGAGATATTAAAAAGAATCAAGGATTATGTGTTAACATATGGAAAAGTCAACAGACTAAACCTCATAAGGAATCAAGATTCAAATTTAACTATGTGTTCGGATGATAGAAAGTTTATTTAAGGTGACAATTTTTAAGGTTGCAAATGGTACAATGTTATGGAAGAGTGTCAATTTGACATGGGTGACTTCCTTAACCATGCATACATAATGCATGCTATAGGGCTACTTCACAAACAGTTTAGGTCAGAAA
Organism: Erythroxylum echinodendron; assembly: GCA_027575705.1. Classification (NCBI taxonomy): domain Eukaryota; kingdom Viridiplantae; phylum Streptophyta; class Magnoliopsida; order Malpighiales; family Erythroxylaceae; genus Erythroxylum; species Erythroxylum echinodendron. Next base: position 1,324,645 of record JANZXR010000001.1, read on the forward strand.
TTTGATTTTTGAGTTATCTGTAGTTGATTCAGTGGCTAAATTCATTCGATTGTAATGTGATAATCAAGCTACTATATTGTTTAATAACAACATTGAATATCACAGGGTCTTACCATTCTGAGGTCAAATGTTTGACCATGAAAAAGGTGGCATTAAGGTTTGGAGCATTTAAAGACTGAGGAACTATCATTCGATTCTTTAATTAAAGGACTTTGTCCACTTATATTTGGAATACAAGTATACAATATGAGTGTTTTAAAGTCCTTAGACACTATTAGTTAAAAGATCTTTATGTTTGCTCCACGTACATTTGTACGTTTTGATATATTATGACGGTATGATGGTTCATCAATAAAGATGATCATTGTTTATCCTCAGTAATACATATTATCATACATTGTCATAATACGTATAGAAGTCTTAAGATTTGTGTCAATCTTAAGCATTTAAAGGTCGTTGGGCATACATACAGATTGACCTTGAGCTATGTCATTAAACACATATAGTTTTAAACGAATATATCCTTAAAGCTTGACATGACATAAGGGGATATAAGTTTTTAATCCCATAAAGGTTCTCTAAGGCAGTTTAGCATTCAGTTGGAGAACATAAAGGTTTTCTCTAATGTTATTTAGCATTTAGTGAGAGGAAACAAGTTTTCTCTAATGCTGTTTAGCATTTGGTTAGAGAAAATGGGATTTCTCTGATGCAGTTTAGCAATACGATTTAACCTAAAGTTGGAGAAATCAAGACCTACAAACGAAGATGATACGTATTAGATTATAAAGGTATCATTGTAGTTTGCCACACTCTATTTTCCCATTTATGTTAGTGAGGTATTAGATATTTGTAATTGTATTAGATCTGTATTGCACACGACACATGTATTTGATACTTTTCGGTATCGAAAATCTTACAGGACAGAATGTTGGACTTTCATTATCTTTGGATCAAATGTTATGTTTTTAAACTTAGTCGACTAATATAGCAGCATAGCTTAATCGAGTTTTTAAACTGTTTTTAAACTTAAGTAAAACTGCAATTAATAATTGTTTAAGGGGGAGAATGTTAGACATTTTTGCCCCTAAGGGCAATTTTGTCATTTTTATAAAGTGTACAGTTATTAATTGTAATTTTAGCTTTTCAATAAATTATCGGTTAAGTTACGAATTTGATTCAAATAAGGGTAATAAAGTGGCCTAATAAATGACCTAGATTAGTGGATCGAAGTTCGGGTGAAAAATGGATCCTTTTTAGTGTAAACCTGGTCCATATCGACCTTATGATAGAGAAGTTCGATATGAAAGCTATATATATATGTTAAGGTCTCTTGTAGTTGTTCATATCATTCATAAGCATAAGGAATTTCTAACCCATTAAGAGAACATACGTTTTGAGAAAACTGTAAAAAGACCTAGTTCACATCCTAGTGATAAATTCCAGTGAAAACGGCTGTGGATTTCAGCTCGTTTTAGCTTTGAAAAGTTTATTTATAATTTCAGAATTGAAATTAGATATATTTTATATTTCTTTATTTTTTGTCTTTTCACATTCAATCCAAGATACGCAATTAAGGCTGGGAACACTATGGCTTAAGAACAACGTCAGATTCAGTGATCAGATTCGGTGAAGGAAGAGGAAAAAAAAAAAAAAAAAGGTAGAGACGCTTTTAAGAGATGACTCGTCAAAGAATCTCCACCATGGAAGGTTACTTTTAGAACAGACGGTCCAAAACAAAAGAAAGCAACAAAACGTCAAGCTTGTATCTATCCCGTCAGGTTTTGCATTCCTCTTTGTGCCTAGGTCCTTCATGAACCTAAGGTTTCAGGCACACTGTGTACCTATTTGAACAAAACTTTGACACATTCTAGCTCCTAACATGTGGTACGCAGATCGTGTGGACCATCACTTTCGGATGCACTCATATAACCTCAGAATCGTTTAGAAGAAATCAAGTCTGACAGTACAGGGTAATGAATGCTGTCAGGTCGGTAAAATTTACGAGAGTTGAAGGTTGGTCCTGGTCTAGTAATTGGCCGGTAGCTTCCACGTGAGCAAATGGAGGAAGGAAGCAAAGTTGGAAACTCCAACTTGGCTAGAATTTTCACTACCTTGATAAGACTAGAATGAAAGGATGAGTTCGATACCAGTCAAATTTTGCAGCAAGTGGTCGACAAAGTGTGTTGCTGCAGACACAAGACAGTCACAGTCTCAAGACTGGTTTTTGGATGAGGACACAATAGATGTGGTGGTGTTCCGTGGATTAACTCTTAGGGAACTCAAAAATCTTCTTCACCACCACGATTTTTCTTCACAACAAATTTTACTATATGTATTGAATAAGATTTATTTAATAATAAAGAGAATAATAATGATTGTATTAATATAGCTAAATTATACTCAATCTTTCAACAATTTATATCATTTTTATTTTAATTTCTAATCTGTTAGTACATTTATCCATATCCAAAACCCAACAAGAGTCCACAAAGCAAGTCCGTGAATACCAAGAATTAATATACAATCCAATACAGCGGAGAACCCCTTTTCTAACAAATCATGTACATAACTCTAACAAACCTCAATAGCTAGAACACCAGCTTAAAGTCTGTATAAATAATCGAAACAGAATTCGTTAGCTTAGCAGCATTTTGTACAGTATATTTGGTAGCAATATACAACAAATTTATTTATTCTTTTTTTTCCCTTTTTGTTTCATCGATTATAGGTGAAAATACCAATATGAAATTTTGCATAATCTTTAAAAATTACCATTTATCTCTTGAGATTATACATATTTTGATATTACTCGTATTCTTAACATTATTGCCGGTTGAAAAAATTAATAAAAAATGGTAAAAAATGTTGTATTGTTTATATAGGTGTTACATATGTAGTTTAATGCTTGTTTTGATTTGTATCATAAAATACAAGTAACATGATGTTCTTTTGCTATTTTTTGTTAAATTTTTAATGGAAAA
>JANZXR010000001.1:1368064-1389235 GCA_027575705.1 Erythroxylum echinodendron
TACTCTAAGACTATCGCTCTATATATATATATATATATATATATATATATATATATATATATAACATATGCTAAATAATAAATATTTAAAACAACTTAAAAAATAAAATTAATCCTTACTACATTATATACAGCAAACCTTATTTTCCAATAAACCTACCTCCAAAATATTTGTTAAGGAATTTTAATATGCATTTATCAAGTAATAATTCGTAGCATATAAAATGCACAGTATGAATAAATATATAATTAGTGTCTCAAAATTACATAGTCCATTTGTTCCAAAACTATATGTCAAAAGTCACACAATTAACATTCATAACACATAATTTTCTCTTTAAGTTGACAATTCAACGAAAATCCTAAATATGACATTACCTCAATACGAAATTTTATAATTATATTCAAAATTAATTAATTAAGGTACGTAAACATTTAATTAAGTAATTTAAACACATTATTAATAATACAATCAACCTAAAAAACCTATTTAGCACATATTACGTGTTAATAATACAATCAACCTAAAAAAAACCTATTTAGAACGTAATACATGTTAATTATACAAAATTTATCATAATTTTTTAAATATGAGAATTGATTAAATATCACTTAAATTATTACCTTTATTATTGAATTTCACTGAAACTACATTAAAGGTTCCTTTGCACTCTAAGTTATTAGAATAAAAGATGCATATGTTTATCACTTTACTTATTTCAAAAATTATTAAAAATATCTTGTGTTATTAAAGTACTAAAACAAAACATTTTGGTTAATTTTTGTGAAGTTATTCTAGTACAAATTGTTATGTAAATGCATATTAAACACGAATTCTAAATTTGTACAAATTGATCCAACTCAAATAACTAAAATGATTAATTAAATTAAATTAAAAATTAAAAATTTTAGTTTTAGAAAATAATTTATTTAACCTGATAAGTTAAACTCAAAAGTTAAAAAGTTGAATTTCTCATTTAAGATTAAAAATAAATTTGAAAGTTTTATGACTAAATTTGAATTATATAAAAAAATTCATTTGGATCTAATATTTAAAAATAATTTAATTTATATTTGTTGTTCAAAAATTATTCTATATCAATTTATATTCAAAATAATAGATATATATATATATATATAGATTTTGTCAAAATTATGACCTTCTATATTTTTTTATGAGTTGTGATTATTATTTTATGTATATTATTATAAAAATATATTATAATTTTTTTTGGAACGAAGTGAATGAAAATCTATTGCACCAAAAAGAGTTCCAAAACAATTATAATCGGGCACACCCAGGGAAATCAACTAGCAATCATTCTAGGAGAAATATTTAAACACTTACACAAACTCTTAATTTTCCTATTACATGGCAAAATCAACTTATTAAATCTAAGTTTTAGCTAATTAATAACAATCTCAACACATCTATCAAAAGAAGCTTCTTTCTGGTGAAAAACAATTTGATTTCTAAACTACCAAATATAATAAACAATGGTAGAAATACCAACTGCTCTCGTCATACAAATGTAGGACTTCTTTTTAGTTCCTTTGTTAAGTCATTTTAGCCAAGACTTTAGGTTGTTATCAATACGAGAAACTCTAAGCCAATGCATTACTCTCTGCAGAACAGACCGGGAAAAAACACATTTGAGGAACAGGTGATCTACATTCTCAATATGTTGCCCATAAATTTGCACTCCAAATGAAAACCATGATCCATTCCTAACTTTTGCATTCTAGCATATGTATACAACCTGTCTTTTTTAGCAAGCCACAAAAGAAACAGCATCTTGGGACATGAAAACCATGCCACATATTTTGGTTGATTAAGGAAATTTCAACCTTCTTTCGAAACATATCACAAGCAGCATCAACATTCAGTCTACCATTTTTCCTCTCATATTATAAAATAAATTAACGCAAGTCTAAGGATATAACTGTAATAATTCATCTATGACTTTCAAGAAACTTTTCTAGTACCACACATCATTAATTCAACTCTTAACAGACCAAATGGATTGATGTTTAAGAATATTTGTATAAGCCCATTTTTGCCAGATTGAAGCAAAATCTGAAAAGAGCTCAGCTAAATGTTTAATCATTGCACCTTTATTCCAAGCAAGCAATTCCTTAAAACCAAGTCCACCTTCTCTCTTGGAAGAGTAACAGTTTGCTAACTCACAAGACTTTTCCTACCCATAAGTAAGATCTAGAAATAGAATGAATCTTGGCAATCACAAACTTAGGAATGGGAAAAACAAAACACCAAAAGTTCTGGATACCATAAAGCACAGATCTAATCAATTTTAATTCTACCAGCATAAGATAAGGTACAAGCATCCCAACCCCTAACTCTAGCTGTCATTTTCTCAATTAGTACAGCATAATAAAAAATTCTAAGTCTGCTAGAACTAAGATGAATACCTACGTACCGAATAGGGAGTCTTCCCTCCTCAAATCCGAGCAGATTAAGAATATGATTTTTCAAATCATCAGTGACCTCGTATTAGCATAAAGTCCAGATTGGTCAATAAATTGATCAAACAAAGTCTTCATCCTAGTAAAAAAATAAATATTAGCCTTACAAAAGACCAAAAGATCATCTGCAAAACTCAAATGAGTTAGATTGAGCTTCCTACATTTAGGATGATAATGAAATTCTCAATCACTCCCAGCCGCCTTAAAAGTTCTCTTCAAATATTCCATAGCTAGCACAAAAAGATAAGGGAACATGGGATCTCCTTGTCTCAAACCTCTAGCCTTAGGAAAATAGCCTTCAAGACTATCATTCACCAAAATAAAAAACTTAGCAGTTCTAACACAGCTCATAATCTACTGTACAAATCTATGGGCAAATCCAAAACCAATAAGCAAATCTTCAAGGAAGTCCCAACCAATTGAATCCTAAGCTTTATGAATATCAATTTTGAAAGCACAATGAGGAGAAATATTACCCCAACAATAATGTTACAAAATATCTTGACTAACCAAAATATTATTCACCATAGATTGATCTGGAACAAAAGCCCTTTAAGTTGGATCAATCAAATCTTGAATCACCTTCTTCAATTTTTCAATCAAAATTTTTGTGATTCCTTTATGCAGGACATTACAACAAGAAATGGGTCGAAAATCCTTCATGTAAGTCAGATTTTTAACATTAGGAATCAAAGAACATCAATAGCATTTACCCTACCAAGAAGTTCTCCTGAATGGAAGAACTCTTTAAAAGTCAAGAAAATATCTTTCCCAATAATATCCCAGCTCCTCTTGTAAAAATAAGCATTATAGCCATCAGGACCTAGCTATTTATCATTATCAATACTGAAAAAAGCTCTCTTGATTTCTTCATCAGAAGGCAAAGCAAGCAATATAGCAGCTTGAGACTGAGAAATAACAGGACCTCTAGCAGAGACATCCTATTGGAAAGAAACAAAATCTCTAACAGTACCAAATAATTTTTTATAAAAATCAATAACATGGGCTACTCATTTGAATCAGTAATTTGAGTACTAGTATCATGAATAGTTAATTAATTTTGTTATGACTTCTCTACTGTTAGACAGAAGCATGAAATATAGCAGAACAATCATCTCCATATTTCATCCATTTGAGCTTTGCTTATTCAGAGACCTGAGAAGATAAAGCTTTTATAACATCTGCAAAAAATTTTAATAGATGTCTTGCTTTAGCAGCCAACTCAATATTCAAAGGATCATCTCTAAGCTGATGTTGGACTTGAGCCAAATGCTTCTTAACATCTGAAATCTGCTGCTCTATATTACCAATTTTTTTGACATTTAAATCTTTCAATCTGGCTTTCAAAGTCTTCAATTTGGACACCACCTTATACATCTCAAAGCCATTAGCCCTAGAATCCCAAACATCTTTAACCAAGCATTACATCTTTAACCAAGCCTAGGAATCCATCATCATCAGCCTAGGCATTCTTAAATCGAAAAAGAATTCTTTTCTGTCTTTGAGAGACAAATAAAGAGACCATCATAGGAAAATGATCAGAAACTCTAAAATCATCAAAATGAGCTTGCACATCAGGATAGGAAACAACCACCTCTGATTAACCAAGGCTTTGTCAAGCTTGCTAAACATTCTTGTATTATCTTCATTTTTATTACGCCAAGTAAAAAAATGACCAGAAAACTTCATATCATACAAATCCAGACCATCCATCAGATTTGAAAGTTCTGAGGAAATAGTGGTCGCAGTATTATTTTTATACAACCTTTCATCTTCATTCAAAACACAATTAAAATCAGTAACCAACAACCAAGGATCATATACCGAATTAGCAAGAAGTCTAACGTCATCCCATAGTTGTGTTTTCCTACCAATGGAATTATGAGCATATAGATGAAAGTAACAAAAATTTTATATTGAAGATTAAAAGAAGATACCTCACAACAAAAAGATTGATCAAAAAAGCTCAAACTCCTTATATCGATCACGTTAGGATCCCATTGAATCCAAATTCTCCCATTTTTGCCTTATCAATGTTAGTGATACCAGTCTATTCTCTAATCAAGTTTTTAAGAATCTTACCAGTATTCTGCCTTTTGACTCTTGTCTTGAGAATTGTAAGAATCACAAGCTTATTATCATCAACAAAGTCCTTAATAGCACTTTGTTTAAAGAGGTAATTGAGGCGCCTAATATTCTATGTAACAATAATGAACCTATCCATTAGGTCTTGTGGAACCTTGCCCTGAATCAAATGTCTCCTTCCCAACCAATTCCTCCTAGACAAATCCCAATACCCCAAAACCATTTTCAACCATAAGGGACATAATACTACCAATAATTTGTGTTATATTTTCAACTAGGGTAAGAATTTGCTTTTTATGTACGTCCTACCACTCTAATTTAATATCCATCATCCCTGTAACAGCCGCAGTAGTTTGTGTATATTAGCATCACATTGAGTTTCTAGTGAAGGGTTCTCTTTAATAACCCATTTTTGAACAACTTTTGGCTCATTTTGAACATTTTTTGGACAAACAACAAAATATATTTTTGAAAATACATTATAATTTTAAACAACTACATATTTATTAATAAATGATTCAATGATTTGTTTATATTTACTAAAAAAATTTAAAAGATATAAACTTATAAGTTAGACTTGATTTTATGATATATGGAAACTGAATACAAAATGTGATTTATTTTATTAGTTAGATTAGATATGTAATTATATTTTCTTATAGTTTTTGAAGTAGTGAACTCAATCAAACTTATTAATAACTCAATATATATTCATTGATTTGAATTTTTAATGATAAATTATATTAAAATAATTTTAAAACACTTATTAAAAGATTTAAAATTTTACTATTAAGTGTTTTTTAATTTTAAATCGTAAAAATACCTTTTTTTAGAATAATTAAAGTACACATACAAAAGTTGTATACTTTACTAGGAATTTTTACACACATGCATTGCTATAAGAGTCTTTTTACATTTTTTAATATATAAAATATGAAATCAGCAAATTAATTCAAAATTATGCAATGTTTTAAAAACCAAATTAGATGTTAAACTGGTAAGATAAGAGGTTTAAAGTTCAAAAGATTCAGCTTTTATTAGATCGTCATAAAATCAGCTAAAAATTAAATAAAATTAAAGAATTTGGAATATGATTAAATGAGATTATTTTTATCTATCAAAAAATTTGAAGTTTAGTTAAGAAAAGATATTATTAAATGAAAATTAACTGATTTAGTTTAGTTTATAAAAATTTACTCAAGATTTTTAACAAACCAATCATAATGGTAATCATTCATTTATCTTAACCAACCATCATTCTATTACCGTTGCCCTAAAATAAGCACCCCTTAGTGTAAATGCTTATTTATTTGTCAATATAATTGATTTTCACACAATCTCCTCTCCTTCCAAAGCCAACTTGGACCTTCAATTCAATCGGTCTTATATTCTTATATCATTTCTCTTTCATGAATCTAACAATATTTTATAATAAAACTAAGATGAATTATGAGTTTCTATGAATGTTTAAAAAATTTTGACCTGAAATTAAACTATAAAATAAAAAGTTTAAGGTGTAAAAAGTTCAATTAGTATTAGATCGTCATAAAACCGACTAAAAATTGAATAAAATTAAAGAACTTGAAATATTATTAAAAGAAATTATTCTTAGTCATAAAAATAAAATTTTAATTTAAAAGTTGTTAAATAAAAATTTATTTATTTATTTTAGTTTATAAAATTTTATTTATTTACAAAAATTGACCCATTAATTAATAAACTAATTGGTTTTTAACAATAAAAGTTATTAAAATAAATCGAAATAGAAAGTTAAAAACCAAATTAAAATATTGAACAGTTCAAGATTTTTACGATTGAACCGGCTAAATTAGTTGAATTTTTTAATCAGTAGTTTCTATTAAATATATGCAATTAACTATTAATATGATTTGTTTCTTAGATGATTGCTTTATTAAGAGTACATTAAATGTTAGTATTGTTGGACTAGTTTACATATTATTGGAAATAAAAAAAGATGTTCAATAGAGTAATATGCACTAAAATATTAGAAGAAATAATTTTTTTAAATAAGGAAGGTAGTTAATTGGTTGTAAAAAATAGATATACTTAAATATATATTCTTTTTCTTGATACTAAGATTTAGAGATGGCATTTGGACTCAAATTGGCCTAGCCTGACTCAGGTTGACCTACCCTCTTATCGAGCATAAGCTCAATTTTTTCAAAACAAAACTCGAACAAGCCCAAGGTTTGAAAAAATGATGTTATTTTTTATTTTTTAAGTTTAAAAATAAAATAGGACATTTTGCAAAAAAACGATATCTTTTTCTATATTTTAAATTAAAGAAATAAAAATAATTCATGCTTAGGCTAGACTTAGGCTTGGATATGCCCGACTCATTGTCATGCCTAGATAGAATGTTAAATCGTAATTAATTTTAACTCAATCTCTTTTTTATATTAAAACCATCGTTTTAATAATCTTTTGCAATAAACAAATATTAATTAGGAGTTTTTATTAAACATAAACATATAAAACTTATCACTAAAGATATCTTTAATTTAAAATACATTAAAAGCTTGAATGTTATTAAATTAGATTTGTATTTTCATACCATATAAATTATACCATGGTTGATATTTTATTTACTATGCATCTATACAATGTACAACAAACAGAAGATAGTTAAGAATAATTTTATAGAAATAAACACTTTGAATAAAAAAATAAATATTAAATAGGTCATTGTTCAATGATGCAAATTATTAAAAGAAATAGATCTCCCTTAAATTTTAAAAAATTTAAAAAGTCTCTGGTGTCTTAATTTTTTAAAAAATTTCAATTTTTAATTTTTCAAAAAAACTCTTTTTTCTTTAATATAAACACCAAACGTAATTTATCAAATGTTATTTTCATACTGATTCGGTACAATTCTTAAACTTATTTTAAAATAATTAAATTAATACTTTATTTTGATTATCTTAAATTATTAATTTGACTTAAATTTAATTCGTTTAAATCAAGTTTAAAAATTAAGTTAGATTACCATATTAGTGATGATTCACTAATGTACATCACATATTTATATTGCATGTATTTCATCATTAATTTTAACTAAAATTAAAAATTAAAAGAAATTTTTCAAATTTTTAAAATGTTAAAAGGCATTTTAAAATTTTGGGTTAATTACAAAAAATATCATTTTTATAATTATAGAACGATCTTCAAAAGTAGTAATAAAATCTTTAAACTTTTAATTTTTTTCAATTCTAACTCGAAGTTTTTAGTTTGTTCTTCTGACGTCCCAAACTATTCTGTTTGTTTTTCGTTTATTCTTTTGACGCCCCATATTACTTTTCGTTTTTAGTTCGTTCTTCCAATGCCCCAAGCATGAAGGTATCGGAGATGCATAATCTAAAAATTAAAAAGTGAGAGTATCGAGAGAACAAAATAAAAACGAAAAAAATGAAATCAAAGCATAAAGGGCTATTTGATATAATTTTAGGTCATTTTCAAACAAAGATATCGTTTAATCACCTGATTAAACGACATCGTCTTATTATTCTTCATTTATTGTGTTAATTTTGACTGACATATATTAATAGTTAAGGTTTTTAAAACAAATAGCAAATTATGTTAGCAAATTTAATAAAGACATTAATGTCGGACTAAAACTGGAAAAAAATAAAAATTTAAACATTTTATTATCATTTTTTGAAGTTTGAACTAGAATTGAAAAAAATTGAATACTTTGATTCCAATTTTTAAAATTCGAACTAGAATTGTAAAATTAAGCAAAATTTAAATTTTTTTAATTAATCCTAAAAATTTCTTAAAGTTCAATGTCTTTTTACCTCATTTTTAATATCTTCTCACAACAATTACTCCAAACATATCTCATTGTACATGTACACATATATATGTACATATACAGTGCAAATGCTTAACTATTCGTCGCAAGCTACTTGAACATGGCATAAGCAATTAGCTTAATATAATTTGTTTCTTAGTTTTTTATTTAATAAGAGAACATTAAATGCTAATATTGACTTTTAAGATTTGCCAAACATAAAACTACTGTTTATAGCTTTTTGTTCTTAACCTTACCCCCAAAAAAAAAAATGCAACTACATAACTTAAATTGGAATATCACTTACTAGTATCAACTCCAGTGACTCATAAGGCAGATGGGAAATACAAGAACATTTCTTCATGACCCTATGTTCCACTTATTCTATTCTAACCATATTTCTGCTCTGAATATGTCATTTTATGTATATTTAAAATAAAACAATGTCATGTTGAGGGTTAAAATATGATTGAATCAGAGTAATTGGAAAGATTATTTGAACCTGCGTGAAAATTAAGACGTGCATATGCGTGTATATCGCTTTATTTTTCTTCCTTACAAAGGGCAAACAGATAATGAAGAGCCTAAAGCTCCACTAACTTTGGATCAGTGTTACACAAGGCCCAGTAGTATAAAACTCATAGAACTGATTTCAACTTGATTGAATGCAAAATTATTTAATGAAGCAACGACGCAATCAACTCTCAAAACAATTATAAGCCACATATTGTGAAGGAAAGGAACCTTTTTCTACCCTTCTCCTTGGTTTTCAGTTTTCTTTTGTGAACGTCGATAAACCAGCAATTCCCCTTTGTCAGTTGCTACCGCGAAGAAGCTTGAATTTGAATGATCAGTCTCGATACAGTTGATACGTGAATCTGATGCCAAAGACGACTGGTTAATTAAAAATAAAACATAGAAAACAATCATCAGCAGTCTCTGCGGAATAAATTTCCAAGATCCTATCACAGCCTACATAAGACTGTTTGTGGTTTCCCAGCCAGAGGAGATGCCCACTTGTATTTTCGTTAAGTGGTATTGACAAGGAAGGCTTGCTTAAGACTAAAGTTACGATAATTGGCAAGAAACATGGACAACAAACTTGGTATTAGAAGAAAACTTCAAAACGAAAAGGTGAAATGATTTGTTTTTGAACTCAGGAATATCGATGATATGTTGAGAAAGTACCACTAAAATGATGCAGTATGCCAAGTATAGCTCCTGTTGTCAAGTTCCATACATACAAAACTCCATCAATTGTGCCCATGATTCCGTGACCAGCCGAAGAGCAAATAGCAGTAGCACTGCAGAATCATTTCCAGTTCAAAGATGCAAGCTTTAACAGTTGATTCCCTGTCTCAGATAAATGACAAATTTCTACAGACTGAATTACTAACGTGGTTATTTCTACATAAGTAGCAGGTTAACAATTTGTTTGTTTACCCGATACTTCTGGAAAGTAAAAAACTATCATTCATATTAACTTAGCTTTTCACCCTACATTTAGCTTTGCACCCTACATAAGAACGATACTATTTCACTAATCCTTGCTTAACAGAGGGAAAGTCACTGTACACGGGATGTTGGTGCCCGGTTCTCATAATCACTTAACCTCTCAAAAGACTAGGGAGTAAAGAAATTGGAAATGTCCACTAAATACATGGAAACACGGGCCAACATCAGCCAAACAATCTTTTAATTTATCATTCTTAGCATTCCAATGGACATCTAACCAAAGTCGAAGAGAAGCAGCACTGCCAGTTAGGAGGAACGTTAAATTATAAAATTAGAAAATTAAACCTGTATGTACCTCGAATCCAATGAACTTCCCATGAAAAATTTATTCTTCGAAAGTAGAGCCAACCTCCATCTCCCAACTGGACTTTTATGGTTCCCGATTGATGTATCATCTTGGGTATCAGAATCACTGGCAGTTGAGACAATAAGCCAGATGGCAATATCCTCCCCATCAAGTAGTTGGAAGGAATGGTTTTGTTGCTGCTCTAGAAACCAATTTGCATCCATTATCTTATCAATGTGCTCCTTCACACTGGTGCAATTTAAGCCACCAAGCTCTCTTTGCCAGCTGAATAACCCAATAGGAAAGAATTCGAGGACTGAATGGCTTGGAGCAGAGAACTTGGACACTAAAACACGTCTTGAAATATCCCTGAAAAATACAATAAGAATTTAAGAATCTAAATATAAGACTTCCATTTTTGCCATGGGAGGATAGTATGAAGTAAAAATCAACTAATTAAGAAGCACTCCAAAATAGTAACAGGAGCAGGTTAGCATCAGATAGCAAGTAATGGTCGGTTGAGGAAGTGAAGAGTAGAAGGTCGAATAATTTGACAATTATATGTCAGAAAAATTCATACATCAAAAGATCTCTTCTAGTGCTGTCCAATAAATAAAAAATCATACAAACATTAATTAAAAATCACATTTTAGTGACTGATGAAGGTATTATGCAAGCCACGTACCATATGGTAAACTCTCCAAAGCCATTACGGCCAATAAATAGAGAAGCTGAAATTCTCTTCAATTCGAATATGCAAGGAGATATGGAATAATTGACTTGTATAGTGTATTCGTTTGTTTGTGCACTGCAAGGGTTAAAAAACAGAAACTACATGAAGCTGTTAAACTTATATAAGCAATAAAAGTAATAGAATGGCTAACAGGGAGAATCAAAGAAAAGGCGTATGTGGTGCATGAGGGACTAGTTAAATCATAAAACCCTCCAAAAGTTTAAGTGACTAACTAACCAAAGTAAATAGTGAATGTTACCCAAAAAAAATGTAATTAACAATACATGAATATAACGAGATGGGTAATTGGGTGCTGACAATATTCCAACAGCTATGCTGTAGTTCTAAATGGATGAATTGCTCACTTTTTGCTTTTTATGAATAGACACTATCTACCATAAGTCATGAAATAGATTGTGAAATATCAACTTCAATATTAACATGAAAATATGGACCGCAAGTCCCCTATGACTAAACAATTCAATGTGAATAGTGCATGTTAATTATAAAAATCCAAGACCTAAACCTGTCTCTTGTGAAAGAATTATCATTAGTATCAAAGGTTTATCTATGTTGCAATGGCAGAAGAGAGGTGCAAATGCCTGGGTCCTGAAGTTACTTTTGAAACCTCTAAAATAGTCGCAGTAGTTTTTTTGTATTTGCATAATGGAAGAGAATAAGCTTATAAGCAATTAATGCATGATAGCATAAATTTTGAGCTTAGAAATTGAAAAAAATAGGTATTGGACATTGTGTATAGACCTCCATGTTGAATTCATAGTCCACACATGTAGTGTTCCAGTTTCACCAGCAGCAATGAGATGGTTAGGTTCTGACACCAAGATGCAATGGAGACTTTCAGTAGTTCTCACTTTCAGTAAAAGTGAAACATAACCGGCTCTAACTTGCACAACTTTCACCTCACAGTTTTCGGAACAGTCTGACTTGCATCTTGAGCACAAGCAATCAACTCTTCCTTCACTGAAGGCATGCATACGAAGTTACAGCCTGGAACTTAATCTTATAAAGAGACACAAGCTACAGAAAGTGACCAACCTGCAATAAGGTGTTTTTATGCTACCAATTAAAACCAGGCACTGCCCATCTGGGGTGAGCTGCAAACCAGATCCTTCGGCTGCAATCTATCCGAGTCGAAACTTATATTATGAAACTAAGCGCCAATTCCAGTAAATTGAGTCGTGTGATTAAAAATGACAGCTATAATTATACGAAAGAATCTTACCTCTCTACCAGAAAGATCAGTCAAAGATGGCAAGAAAACCAACGTGTGTCCAGTAGAGCTAGGGAATCCTATCCTTAGTTCTTCAATGGCTATTTGGTAAAGATACAAGGTTTTTTTCTTAGAGTCTGTTGGACCACATAATGCAGCAATGTAGAGTACACTCCCTTTTGTGCTCAACATCACCAATGAAAGAGGCATATGGTGGAAATAGCATCCCAGAAGTTCAATAATGTCTGAAAGCTCATTTTTAAGCTCCAAGTTCCTTTCTGGCTTCTGGTGTGATTGTGCATCAACATCACTGTTATTGAATGTGATATTGTTACACCATCCTGTTCCTTGTTTCTGAGATGATACAGGATTTCCAAAATCTAATATAGTAGTGCCCCCAACCAGCCTCTCTTTAGGCTGGCAATGTAATTCTCTATCTGAACCTGATGGAGAAAAAAGTTTTATAATTGTTGTCAGTTAAAGTACAAGCAGAAAATTGTAGTTAAAACATGAAAGGGGCTCTATAACATGCCCTTCTGTTGTGAGTTCAGCATGGCAAAAATTACTTATATGTGGTTTGTCGGTAGAATGGTGCATTTGCAACAGCTCCGTATCAGGTAAAGTTTCTGTAGTTGGTCGGACACAAATTTCTTCAGAACTTCTGCATATACTTTCTGAGAGCAGAGCATTATGTAGAGTTGTAGTGGAATTTGCATGTCGGACTTTCTTCCTGCTATATACTCTTCTTGCAGTACCAGTAGTTGAAGCATCATGAACTGAGGCTGCTCCATGATTAGGAATGATGTCCTCTGGTAATTGCACGGATATCCCTGAACCTCTTGCTTCTGTAGAAATAGTCGCAGACGTAGGAAATGAATTTGAAGCATCACCCACAGAATTAGGTTTCATTAGGAAACTCTTTTCCTGAGATTCATTTCTGTCGTCGGTCAAGTTTCCATGGAAATATTCACTTACATTCTGATGTTCTTCAAAAAAAGCTTTATTCCCAGAAGGAATTATGTGATCAAGAGCCCCAGAATCACGAGGCCTTTTATGTATTGCTAATTTAACTCCATCATGGCAGAGAATATCTGGATTAGAGCTGGCATTAACATGACAAACTGAGGAATCCTTCACACCCATATCAGCAAAATGTTCATCATTGCAGGCAGGATGAGGAACTCTAACAATATTTGATAGATCAGTTTTTAAGTTGCAAGGAGGTACAATTTGCTGTTCTGTAGCATGAAGCCCACATTGATTATCATCAAAGCTGTGAAAACCAGTACACTTGAGCTGTTCAGAACCTGATATAACAGAATGATCAACTTGGACAGTTTGAACCTTCGCCAAGCCATCAGATTCTTGAGATACTTCATCAGGTTTCGGCGAAGAAGGTAAATTCTGCAGAGGGCTAACAGATTTCTTTTTCTTCTTCTTCTTGGTAGAGGATCTTTTGAGTAGAGGTACTGCTTGTGGAAGTAGAACTGTCATCATGGACTTTGCTACTTCTTCACCAACAGAATCAAAATCACTCTTTCCAGAATTAATATTTGAATTAGATGTGGCTATGTCTTCCTCAGGATGCGACTCAGTCACCAATCCTTCAGAAAGTCCCATATCACCTAAAATATAGACGTCAGACAACCCGCAAGAATTTCTATCCTGAGTACCTGAAACAGAGTGATAATTTTATCTGCATCAAACTAGTTTCCATGTCCAGAAGCCCAGAGATTAGAGGTTTAGTGATGATCAAGGACTCGGCAAATGAAGAAATTCATAAAACCTGCGTTCTAGCATTTGATACTTTAGAAATAAAGGTGTAGATATCTTAACAAGTACCATGCCCAAAATCTTCGGTATCGGGTACAAAAAGACTCATACGATGATTGCCTTGAGAATCATCTGCTGTAAAGGCATTTTCTACTTTTTCGTTGACCGATATCGGACAGTTTGGCTTTTTCACTTCAATATGCTGTGACCTAGGAAGCTGTAAGAACGTAAGAACAGTTCTACTACCATAGCAAATCACTGCATAAACATTAAAATTCTGCTTTGCAGAAAACAGATAAAATTGATGGTTAGCAAATGGGCACACCAAAAGAAGAGCTGACTTGACCTAGTAAGTGGTAATGCCCAAATATCGTTTCTTTGCAGATAAGAAATGTGGACAACTTTCAAGACAATATACATCACTATCACTTAGGAAATTTCAAGGCAAACAAAGTCCCAAAACAAAAGGTGGAGATGCTTACATATTTTTCATCTATAAGCAAGTCATTAGAAGCATCAGGTTTGCTTTCTTCATGTCCATGGACAGAATTCTCCATCAGATGGACAGAATTGTTGAGAAAATTTTGCGTATCACCTTGGGCTGACAAATTACTAGGTTCTTCTCCACCAAGAGATTGTAAGTTTCCAGATTCTGGTATTTTCTGTGGAAGGCTGTCAAGTCCATTTTCTTCATTGAAACTTGAAATAGAGTAAGCTAAGGAATTCTGTTGTATATGCTTGATAACTGTTGCAGTTGATGCTTTAGCGATACATGTCACATCTTTCTGTTCAGTGCTATTAATTTCACCGGCATTTGATGACTTAGGATCTATAATTTTACATCTCTTATTTCTCTTCCCAGTAATCCGTGGTGTAGAAAAACAAGAAAGCAAATCAGGAAGTGCACGCTCATCCGGGTATTTATCATTTGGATATGTTCTGCAGGCTTCATTCAAGAACCTGGAAGATGCCAGACTTTGTTCTGCAGATCCATTAACATTAGCCATCAGTTCCCTTAGCAGTCTCTGGACCAACGGATTTTTTAACCCAAAAAACTGTAAAAAAAAATAATACGAAATTAAACTATGAAATTTTGGTCAAATTCCTTTTTCTTATAGTTCTATGCAAGAACTGAGTACGCCAATGCTAGCAGAATAATATGCATGACTAGCACAGACCAAGGATTAACTCGTAGAGACATCGTCCCAAATGGCCAGGCATAAAGTACGCCATAAGCAAAAAGAATAACTGGAAAGAAGCATTTCAATTCCATCATCTATATTCTTTCAGACTAGTGCCACAGATAAAAGGAATCAGGGTCCAAATTTTATGACATTCAACTTTCCAGAGTGTTAGCACTTTGAACGTCTAGTTACAATGACCCAAGATGCCGGAGCTGAAGCGTAGATTATAGTTTTTCCTCAACATGAGAAATTAAACCACTTCAGACTTGTCTGCTTTAGTAAAACCAACAAAACAAACATTCAGATCCCTAATTGACAACAAAACAATATTCTTTAGAATGGTAACACGATCACTTAGCTTGAACGCTCAATACGTGTCAACAAGGAAAAGCTAAATTGCATTACCTCCACGCCATCAATCTTGCACGAAGATCTTTTTCCGTGCCAAATTTTGACATTCTGGAGACCTCCTCTCTGAAATTTCTTCCATGCAATATCCGGAGTTTGGCCAGAAGAACACAAATGACCATCCACACTAGTGATCTAAAAACAAGATTAATTAAAAAGAAAAAACAAATGCACTAAAAATTAACAAAATCAAGAAATGTACGAAAGGATACAAACCTCAAACAGGGGGCCTTTAGGGCCTTGACGAATTTGCATGGTATAAACGCCTCCATTATAAGATCGCCGAGCTTCGTATCCCACAGGATACGGGTATCGATCTTTTCCCTACAAGATTAAACACTTTAATTTAGCTCATCTAAACACACACAAAAACTTACCAGAGTCCATCGGATCAAACAAAAGAGTCGAAGAGAAAATCAGACCCGAGACGAGCTCCAATACTTCTTGTCCCAGGATCCCGTGTAGAGAGATCCTATGCAGATGATTTCCAGACCGTCCGACTGCTCATCCATAGGAGAAGAAGGGAACGTACAAATCGATTCAATTGGATTGCGCAGATTGGGAGAGAAGAGAGAGCTGAGAGCGTGACGGCGGGAATAGAACTGTACAGGTTAGGGGTCAAAATCTTCCCGCCAAAAGTGTACTGTTTTTTTTGAAAAATATTCGAGGCTAAAATTGTCATCGGAAATTATGATATTTTGACATAACATTTCTAATTAATTAAACCCGTTCAACATAATTTTAATGAGTAAAAAATTGGACTGATTCTATCAGTTAAACTGTAAAAGTCTTAAATTGTTTAATTTTTTGCTATATTTTGAACTTTTCGATTCGATTTATTTTAATAATTTTTGTAGTTAAGAACCGATCAATTTATTAATTAATTAGTTAATTTTCGTAAATTTATAAAATAAATATTTTTCATCAAATTTTAATATATTATGATTAATTATATTTAATTTATGCATCCATTTATAAGGTTTGAATATTTAAAATATATCAAAAATATTGCAGTATTTCTTTTCCAATAATTCTTGAAGAAAAAACTATTACATAATGCCCTAAAAATACAATTTAATCATTCAAAATATTGTTTTGCTAAAAAAAAAAAAAACTTATCACGCGCATAACGCTGCTTGTCATATGTATGACACTCTTGTGATAGATCATGCCAAGTTAGTGATGGCTCTTGTCACGCGCGTGACTCCTGTCCATATGCGTCCGCATGACACTTCTTTTTTTTTAGTAAAATGACTTTCATTTCTCTCATAATTAGAGGGTATGGTGTAGTGCCCCAATTTTGGATATAGAAATATTATTCATAAAATGATAATATATCACCAAACAGTTGTTTTTCATTCTTTACCCATTATTGTAACGCCCCAACATTTACATTGAAAGTATTATAGCATGTTTAGGGTGTATTAAAAAGTGAACATAATGAATTAAGTGCATCTTAGTAAGAGATATAATGATAGTTAATCTAAAAGACAAAGGTAAATGAACAATTTGTTTACTTCAGCATGGACATGCATACTTAGACGTGAAATATGTATGAAAATTTTTGATATGTTTGCTTGGATTTATGAATGTGAAGTGAGGAGAATTGATAAAAAAGAATTCTATAAGTAAATGGGATATTTTTGGTTAAATTGAATGTATTTTTGTGTTGCTCTTACATGATAAGATCGAAGTTAGTTGATTTGGGATGTGTACTTCGTTGAATGGATAGGCTCTACTAAACATATTTATGTAATTTGGCCATATCTTGGTCTGTAGACTTCCAAATTGGATAATTTCAACTGTAGATTAAACTAAAGAACTATGTCTAAAACTTTCATGAAGGAACCAAAATTTTATTGTGTCTCTAAGATTTTTGAATTTTGGCTTGAAGTTGAGTTATGACTGTTGTCCCTGTTTTCAAACAACCTATAGTGTTTTGGGTATAACTCTCTGAATAATTAACGAAATTACATGAAATTTGTCACATTAAAAAATTAACACATAGGGGAATGAAATTAATTTATAAGATTGAAGGCCAATGTGGGAAGTAAAGGAAGAAGAAGGAACAATATGCAATGTTTTTAAAGTTAACACATGGACCAATTGGATTAAGACATGTGTGACCAATAATAATAAAGCATGCGTATCCAATAGGAATAAAGCATATGTATAGGTCTTGAAAGTTTTGGAATGGGAATATGGAGAGGGGAGATGCAATAAATTTTGGGGGTTCAAAGTTCAGATTTTTCTCTTCTCCATTTCACCTTTTTCATCCCATCATTTTTTATGTAAGAAATCAAGTCAATCTTAGGTAAAAATCAAGGTAAAAGTTAGGATTTTCTCTTCACCTTTATCTCTTTTTACTTTGCTTATGAAGGAATGAAATTATAAGGTTGGAAGTGGGATTGAGAGGTATACTTTTGGTGTTTTTAATTGGTGAGTCCAGCAAAGCCAGAGAGGAAGGGAAGGAAAGGCAATAGAAGACTTGCTTTGTCAATTTTCAGGTTTGGGACTTCAGTTACTTGATTTCTGTATTTGTGAATGATTGAATGGATATAAATATTCATTTGGAAGTGGAATTGTTACTGGGATGTTGCTTTGGTGTTATTTTCGTGTTATCTTAGATAGAATTGGTTGAATATGACAAGAGAGTATTATTTAGTGGAATTCTATCTAGGGTTTGTTTGAGTCAATTATATTGTTTGAGTCATAATTGGGCCTACCGACATCCAAATTATGTGATTTTAGTTGCATATGAAATCTAAGACATAATTCTAAATATCTCTAGAAGGGACTCTGACTTAATTTTGGCTCTATGACCTTTCAAATTGAGATCAAAAAAGGTAACCTGATACTGCCCCTATTTTAGAGCAGCTCGTGATTTTTTGCTTATATCTCATGATTTAAAAGTGCAAATAGTCTGATTGTTAGTTCTATAGAAACTAAAGACATATAGAAGACCTTGAAACCCAATTATGCCTTATTCTATATGCATATTAAGGAATAAGTAGTGGTATGAATAGAGAGAGTGTTTATCACGATCGTAGTATTGTTTTTGCTTTCGATTTTTACCGTATCTTATCCGAACCTTTATGAATATATGTGAAAAATTTCAAAAACGTATAATTAAATGAAATAGGACTTACCATATGTAAGTCAGGTGATTGAACGTTGGAATATAAGATTGACAGAATGCATTCCAAATAAAACTTACATGTACATAAATGATTTGTATGTATATTTATTGCTCATCTGTGTATCATGTAATAATTATACATGTGTGATTTTGACACCCTTTTAATTGTAATTAGTTATGACTTGCATGTATGAACACATATATAAATTTTATGACTTGAAATGTATATCATATGATTTGTTGATATATGAATTGTGAAATTTGCAAATGGTTAAAGGAAATGTTATAGTCAACGATATGAATACCGTACCGTACCGACCGGTACAGTATTCATAGCCATCTGTATCGGTGACAGATACCGGTCGGTACCGACTGGTACCGGTAGTACCAGACAATACCGGCAGGTACAGGAAAATTTTAAAAAGTCAGGGACCTGTGTGCAATTTTTAAAAAATTTTAAAATTTAACGTTTTAACCCTACCCCCCGACTCTTCTTCAGTCGTCTCTGCCTCCCCGCATCTCCTCTCTTCTTCTCTCTCTGTTCCGCGCCGCGCCGCCGCCTCCTCTTGCCTTCACCGTCACCGTCTGCTTCACCGTCACCGCCACCGCCAGTGCTCTCTCTCACCCTTGCCTCCTTCGCTCTCGTCGTTTCTCCCATCATCGTCATTCCTTCACGCAAATCTGAAGAGGCCACAAGCAGATCGGGCCGAAGACGCCACATTGAAGCCACCGGAGACACGTCTGAAGCCACCGGAGAAGGGATCGACACTGACCTGGGCGAAAAACCTAAAGACCCACCCACCCAGAGGTCCAACCGTCCAAGACCCGAAGTTGGTTTTTGTTTTTGGTTTTAATTTTATGCTTAATTGAAATTTTTTGTGTGTTAGATACTTGGATTGGAAATTTGAAATTGGCTGGAATGTTGGATGATGCACAGTGTTGTGAGTTTGTGATGGAATTGGTTGGATGATGCACGATGTTGGAGTTGAACTGTTGTGAGTTTGTGTTCATATGTGATATGGGATTTTGGAATTTAGAATTTGGATAGTGGATGTCGAATTGTGAATATACTGAATCGGTTAGGTTCGGTTGTGTTTGTGTATGAAATTATTTGGTTGGAGTTGGAATGTGATCTGAAATTTTGACTATTGAATTGAATTGGTTGCATTATGATGATTGTCTTTTTTATATTAATTGTGGTTATTATTTATATTGAAATATTTAAAAATTATTGTCATTTTTATTAAATTATTAATTGTGATTATTATTTATTATTATGATTTTTGGAAATAGGGTTGATGTAAACTTGTAAACAGTAAACTGTACAGTATATAATTGTACAATATATCAGTGGACTATTTTGTAAAATTTAAAAATTTCAGGGACTATTTTATAAATATAAAAAATTGTCCGGTACTGTACTCTGTATTGGCCGGTACCAGTACAGTACCATATCAGAACTCAATCTGGTACCGAGTCCGGTACGGTATTCGCAACATTGGTTATAGTGCATACTCTATTATCTTGGTTGTGGATAGATAAGCATGCCTATAGGATTACAGTGCAACTGCTACAGTTTGACACCACCGGTGTCCACAGTTCGATTCCTTCGAGTATCCACAGTTTGATACCTTCGAGTGTCCACAATTCGGTACCTTCGGGTATCCAAAGTTTGATATCTTTGAATATCCACAGCACCTGTTATCCACATTCACAAAAAATGTGCAGGCCTAAGATAAAAAGTAAAGTAAAGAGATATAATAAAAAATACAAAATGATAACATAAATAATCGATAAATGAATGAGCATTTGCATTTGTATTGATAATTTGTATTATTGAGTGTTAAATATCAATGTTTGAGTTTTGAAGGTAAATTTATGGTATATGAAAAAAATATTGAAGTATTTTTCATTATTTATTTGATTAATTATGTCATCATTTTTTATATTTGTGTGATGTTCATGAATGTATGTTCTTGGCGAATGACTGCTGTGAGTAGTCATCAAACTAAGTATTTCACTACTAAGCTTTCAAGCTTAGCACGGGTGTTAATCCGTGTAGGTCCAAGTCATAAGAGTGAGATCCAGTGAACATCTGTAAGGACCAAGGCCAATAGATAGAAGAAAAAGTACTTATGGAAGGTGCGTTTAGTTAAAGATGATTGTATGTGTAATGGTTAAAAGAAATTGTATGTTTTCTTTTGGATTACTATGTGATTGTAAAAATATTTTACTACTATTAAATGATAATGTTAAGTATTGAGGAGTTTTGTAATGTATATATGTATACCATTGAAGCGAAATGTATGTCGTGAATGTATGTACAAGAAATTGGTTGCCTTATATGTAGATGTTTGTAGGTTTTGTATAGGGAGTGTTACAATTATTTTCTTCCTATACTTATTAACCAATCACCCCTTAATTTAAATATATGTATGTAATGACTAAAAAATTCAACCGATTTGGTTGATTAAGCATAAAAACTTTAAATTGTCTAACTTTTCGATCCGGTTTTTAATTTTC
>JANZXR010000001.1:1389335-1406572 GCA_027575705.1 Erythroxylum echinodendron
AAAAAATTCAACCGATTTGGTTGATTAAGCATAAAAACTTTAAATTGTCTAACTTTTCGATCCGGTTTTTAATTTTCTGGTTCGATTTATTTTAACAACTTTTGCTAAAAACTGGTCAATTTATTAAGTAATCAGTCAATTTTTATAATTTAATAAGTTCTTATAAATCAAAATAAATTCATTAATTTTATTTAATAATTTTTTAATTAAACTTCAAAATTTTCAATAGGTTAGGACAATTTCTTTCAATTATATTTTAAATTTTTTAATTTTATTCAATCTTTAGTGATTTTTATAATAATCTAATATCAATTGAACCTTTTAAACCTTAAACTTTTTGTCTTACCGATTTAACATTCATTCTAATGTTTAACCATTATGTATATGTATATATATAATGAGTAATGCTTGCAGGATGGGCTTGTACTAAGCTTTATATGGCACAAGAATGAATTTATAGAAAAGAGTACTAAAAATAATTTGCAATATTTAAGATAATAGCTATTTAATAGATAGAGTTAGTTACCTCTTGGAAATAAGCATTAAATATCACTTGGGTAATTTTTAATTATCTTCTGTTTATTGTATGTTATATGAATGCATATTAAGTAAAATAACAACTATGTTCTAATCTATATGACAAGAAAATTGAGTATCCAATTTTACAACATATTGAGTTTTTCTTTATAATATTTGTTAAAAATTGATGAGAAGTACATTAAAACTAAAAAATATCTTAGTTTAAATATTGATAAGTTTTGCATGTTTATATTTAATAAAAGCCCCTAACTCATGTTTGTTTATAAAAAATTATTAAATTCATGATAGAGAAATGTTATAAAGAGATAAAATTGTTGTATTTGATTATTTAAATTGATTTTAATACAAGAAAAGGCATATATTTAAGCATGCTTAATATTTTTTGTATTGGAAAAAGATACTCAATTAATTATTTTTCTTTTTCTTTATTAAATTTATTTTTTGTACTCTCAATGCATATTACTTTCTATCTTAATATCAATTTTTTAAATATATTTTCAATATTGACCTTATTTATGGCAAGAAAATATTGTGCCAAATAATCCAATAATATTAGCATTTAATTTACTCTTATTAAAAATAAGCTTCTAAGAAATAAATTGAATCTATATTTAATTGCATGGATTATATTCTAGGATAATTTGCATCATTTAACAATGGCTTAGTAGCTTTTTATTGATGCAATTATGTGTCGATAATTACAAGTTGAAATGTTTAATGTTTATTTTTATAGTCAAAATATGTAAATTCCATATTAGGTAAAGTGTAATTATCTATATATTACATGGTGTATTGATGCATAGCAGAAGTCCCGCTGAATGCAAGGTCTGAAGAAGTTAAAAAATACGCAGTCTTACTTCTAACTAGTAGAGATATAGTGTGTAGATACATAATATGCACAATAACAACTTTATTCTAATTGATATATCATGAAAATTAAGTATATAACGGAAAAAGATTTACACTGTGTTACAAGTCTTATGGGAGAGCCCAACTCCAAAAGCTAAATCAAGTATATAGCGGAAAAAGATCCACGTTATGTTACAGGTCTTATGGGAGAGTCCAATCTCAAAAGCTAGCTTAAAGAGTGAGAAAGCTCATAAGTCTATAAACCTTATATTAGCTCCTCTTATTAGCTATGTGGAACAATTAGACGGTAACATTCTACCATGTTTCGCAGCCTAGGTACCTGCGAGCTGGCTATATGTTAGACCTTTTGACGAACAATGCAATATCGGCATCACCACCTGTTGTCCTAAGACTCGAATGTGTTACGATCTAATTGTCTCACATTAGTAATAAAATGAACTAATGTGGGATTTATAGACTTATAGATTCTCTAACCTTTTAAGCTAACTTTAGGGTTGGGCTTTCTCATATCACCTATAACACACTAGATAATTTTGATAAATAAGCATTTGTACTTATTTAAACATACGTATACGGATTTGTATACATTAAATTGCTCATGAATTTTTTCTCCCCTTTTTTTTATTACTTCAATTACTCCGTTTTTGCTTCACTAAATAATAGCAATCGTATGTAGCACTAAAAATTAAAAAGAAAAATCGTATGAAGCAGTAAAAGATCCATATTACTTGATATCTTATTCTTAAATAATGCTACAATTAGCAATAGACCCTTCAAGTCTTCTGTTCCACTTATTTTGTTCTAACCTTATTCTATTAAATCTTATCTATATATTTAGGTAGGGTTCGCGTAAATGTGTAGATGAAATTTAATAGAATATGATAGAAACACCATAACTGGTACAGAAAATCCAATCCCGACAACAGAAGGATGTTATGATTACATACCTGCAAATGGTCCCAAAGTACTGAAAATTTGACGTTAATATGACAAATGCATTTATTATTATTAAAATTGACTACATTTTACAACCTAAAAGTTTATGAAACTTTATTGCTTTAACTGTCACAAGCCATGTGAAGCATCACCTCATAAGTTTTAGCAGTTTGCACCATTTAATGCTGCAATTTTTAGTTATTTCTTGAATGCACATTGCGTGATGAAGCTGGCGTTATAAATGAGTTAATGAAAAGTAAATTTTGGAGTTAAAAAGCTTCCATCTTGGCAATGGAGCCTAAAAAAACTAATTACTGGGATATTCTGTCTGCTAGCCATGAACAATTTACGGATGATTCAGTCTGTAACAAGTAACATACATTTGATTGATTGGTTCATTAGTTCAACTGTCTTAAGAGGTTAAACATATGCTTTATGAGTACAATATCACCAAAAGAAAAGAGTTGTGTTGTTGGAGATATTGGATTTTCGGTTGCAGGAAGCCATACACTACAGTACAACCACCAAGCAGGACCTCCAGGATTTAAGGTTGTTCTGTTACTTAAGGTTGTTCTGTTCCTTAGTGTGTTACTGAGTGTGTACAGTTTTAAATGATTGGGGATGGTAGCTTTTTCTTATTTTACCATTTCTCATTGTTGGTGTGAAAAGTGGTCAAACCAAAATTGCTGCTGGATCTTCATTTTTTCCTCAGGGTTCCCTCTTTTCATACTACCTGTAATTGGACCACAAGAAATATGCCTAACGTAAATTATTCATGAGGCTGAAAGGGAAAACCAAACCAAACCAAACTCAAACTCAATCTGGAGCCATAGCTGCTGACAAAGTGCCAACCTCGTGTTCGACAGTAAATTGCAGTAGTGGTATTCACTTCCTTGGTGTGGATTCTGGAGGCAGAAGCTCAATTTCAAACTCATCATACAATTAGATTTCACCATCAGAGTCTCATCAAAATGACTAAACTTTTGGATTCTTTAGAACAAAACACAAATCTGTATTATACCATCAACTGAAGTTGGTATATATATTCCAAACCTGTAAGCTCATAGTAGTACAAGTTCCAAACAGTTAAGAGGAAGAGAAGGAAA
Source organism: Erythroxylum echinodendron (assembly GCA_027575705.1). Classification (NCBI taxonomy): domain Eukaryota; kingdom Viridiplantae; phylum Streptophyta; class Magnoliopsida; order Malpighiales; family Erythroxylaceae; genus Erythroxylum; species Erythroxylum echinodendron. The sequence continues at coordinate 1,392,788 of JANZXR010000001.1, forward strand.
AAAAAAATACAGAATCCAAGATATAATTAAACAGCAATCAAATTTATAAGTAGAAAGGCATCTACTTGGCATTGTCATTGGTTAACTTTTCAGGCTTCTCCTCTACAGATTTTCCCTCAGGAGAGTTGAGTTCATCCCAAGCTTCAATCCAAGTAAACATGGCATCTGCTAGCTTAATGAAGTAAGGATCTAATTTGCCAAGTATCTCCTTCACTTGCTTAGCCAATTCAATATAGCACTTCTGAACAGTATTGCAATCGTTTGTAAGCACAGCTGACTGAAAAAATGGGATTATCTCTTCCTGCCAATAGATTCCCTTATACTCCTTTTTCAGATTCACGAAAGGGTTGCTTGCTTTACTATGCCAAATGTAGGGCAAGCCGGTCTTAATACCCCACCCCATATGATCACATATCACCTGAAAGTTGAGAAAAATGTTCAGTTAAGAATGTTTGTTTAAACACATGCTAAGCTAGGCTGCAAAATGGAAAGAGAGCTATTGGCTTCAGGGAATTGTGAGCAAAATCTACCTTCACGCACCAGCCTGCCCACATGTCGTCGTATCGTCCAATTGGCTGGCCATCACCCATGAGACCGAAATACATTGCAGGTCCGATCAACTCACGGTTGAATGCCAGATTCATACCACACATAGGGAATAAGGTTCCCTTAGGAATTGTCATAACAGCATCAACATACCTGGAAAAGGGAAATGAGTTAGAAACTTTAATGGTGTTAGGATTACATAATTCCTGATGATCAAATCTGTAGGGGTCCCAATACCTTGTGTTCCTCTCCGTAGGCTTCACAAGTTGGGTGGGAGCATCATAATCAGGGATGTTGAGCCAGAGACCATGCGAAACAGCAGTAGGGTGACCATCCCGAAGACTGAAAGGATATCCACGGACAAAGTCTGCCCCTTCTCTGTATGGATCATAAAGAGTATTGAAGAAATATGGAGTTGATGGACTTAGCAGGTTCTTTATATGCTGCTCTAGTGCATTGATCTCTTTGCCTGATGGGTCTTTAGCCACCTGCACATGAACATACAAAGTTTAGGACCTAAACAGACATGAAAAGTCACAGGTTTAGCTACTCTAAAAAATGTAGGTGACATGCTACTGGAGGCTGTCACTGAGGATCTGAATTGCTCAGCAATTTCTTCAGTAGAGTTTCCATAACTAGATGTTGAAGAACTCTATAGCTTGAAGGTTGGATCTTTGAGTCAGGTTTAGCAAGAATCATAAATTAGATCATAAACCATCTTATAAACAGAGAATTTAAGCAAAAGGGCATTCAGGAATCAGGAGAACTAGAAAGAAAAAGAAACTCACAAAGCAATCATCATCAATGGTGTAGACATACTTTTTCTTGGAGACCATGTAGCCAAAGCAGCGACAAGCAGAGTCCTTGAAGGAAATGCAAGAGGCCTTAGGACCCAAAATCTTGTTAATGTCATTCCTGTTGTAGAGCTCATAGTCAAAACCTTCAGGAACCTTGATGGTCTTGGAGGGATCACCATCTTGGACTATGATCAAGTGATATGGCTCAAAGAATGGCCTCCACATCTCCAAGAAATCAAGGTTTCGAATTGTGGGTATTACAATATCAAGCTCATCTTTTAAGAGTGGAGTGGGTTTGATGGAAGATCCCGCCATTGGTGGGAGAGAATGAGCACGAAACTGAAGGAAAATTTTACACAGCTACCAGGTAAGAGGAAAGTGAGCAACCTCGTGCTGTTCTGCTCTGCTCTGCTCTGTCTCATTCTGTTTGTGAGTTTAACTATTATAGATGCTCGGAGGGGCAAAATTGGAATAAGACGTTGATACCTTTTGAGGGTTTTGGTTTTCATTAAATATAGTGAAAGAATCGGAAACAGAAAAAAATCAAATATTATAAATAACAAAAATAAAATTTTCTTCATTTAATAATTAAAATTCACTAATTATTGATTATTAGGTCTATTCCTTTTTCCTTTTTTAATTGGTAACTTAGTATTTGCCTATTTAAGTGAATGTTGAAATTTTTGGGTTCAATACTTCCTAATTTCTTGAGATTATCAATATTTTAAGGTATTGTATTCTTTGAGTTTGAGTTTTCAAACAATAATAACAACAATTTAATAAAAATTTCACTGATACGTGAAGTTCGAAGAATTATAATAGTACATAATCTTATCTCTAACTATTATAGAAACGGATTTGGATTTTAAATAATAATAACATTTTATGATGTATATCTAAAACTTAAATAAGTTTTGTCATTATAAAAGGAAAAGATCATAATGCAATTAAATAAATTTGATGAATTAAATAAAATTAAAAAATTGATTATGGAAGTTATTTTTAAGTGGGCAGGAGGAATTAAAAAATTGAATAGAAAATGTAATTATTAAAAAATTTAAATATATTCTATTGATTTTATTATAAAATTTTGAACTGGTTAATTTTTTAGTTCGAATTATTTTAATAATTAAAAATTAGTTGGTTTATTAATTAATCAGTTAATTTTCATAAACTAATCATTTTTATAAACTATATAAACTAGTTAATTTTTATTTAATAATCTTATTTTTAATTAAAATTTAAATTTTTAATAAATAAGGAAAATATTTTTCTTTAATCTTATTTTTAAATTCTTAAATTTTATTCAATCTTTATTATATACCAATTTTATAATATTTAATACTGATTGAATATTTAAATTTTAATTTTTATCTTATCAGTTTAATTTATCAATTTAATTTTTAGTTTAATTTTTAAACAACAAAAAAAATGTACCTAATGAAGTAATGAACATATCAAATTGAAGAACGTATTGAGAAAATAATTTATTTTCTCTAATTTAATCCTTTGGAACCAAATATTTTTGGAGCTTTAGAGAGGAATTATATGGTTTAACTATTCTTCATCCTTCTCAAAATATGCATAAAATCCTTCAAAATTCTAATTATTTCAATTTAGGACTAACAATTACTGATTGGCTGTACCATATTTTTGTTAATAATTATCAGTTCAAAGCTATTTTAACTCTTACCCCATTTGATCTAATAATATTATTATTTGTATCAAAGCAATATTTCAACTTTTTATAATTGTTATAATAAATATTTTTAAATTTTTAAATAATATTATAAATATTACTATAAAAACTATTAAAACAATAAGTCTTCCATTTTTTTCTTACCTACAATCCAGCTCCCTCCATGATCACCAACACTTTTGACCGTCATTTCTAATTTCTGTACAATTTTAGTCCGGTCTGATCTTGGTCTAAGTTAATTACGTTACGGATCAAAATGGTTTGACTCAATCGGGCCAGGAGCTGAGGTTCGAAGTCCAATAAAAGTAAGAAATTAAAGTATTTTTTATTATATAAGTCAATTTATTTTAATATATATTATTAAAAAATAATGTAAATTTTGCTTATAAAACAAGAAATTGGTTAATACTGTTATTAGAATCAAATCTATAGATGAACATACGTGATGTCATTAAATTATGTGAAATTTAAATATCAATAAGTGATTATTATATCTTGATAAGATGTTAAAAAATACTCCTTGTGCCTATGAATTATTTAATCATAAAAATAAAAAAGGATAGTGTATTACTTATCAACATTTTCAAAACCGGATTGGAAATTAAACTGGTAATATAGAAAGTTTAACATTAAAAAAATTCAATTGATATTAGACATCTATAAAATCATTTAAAAGATTTAATAAAAATAAATAATTTGAAAAATAATTAAAAAAGATTGTCCTTACTCATCGAAAAATTTAAAGTTTAACTAAAAAAGACTATTAAATGAAAATTAATTGGTTTATTTTAGTTTATAAAAACTAATTAGTTGATGAAACTGATCAATTAATTAATAAATTAGTCAATTTTTATAATAGTCCCTTTTGAAAGATGGAATGTGCTTTAGTTGTTCATAATTTCATGTAGTTTTCATGCCAGAAAATGTGTATTATCCAATCAATGATTTTCTTTTTACAGATCTCGAACGTGAATAGCTTCACATGTTTCTGCTTCCCCTTGCGTTTTGATTCTCCATCTTATTATGTGTTTGTGCCTTTCAATCTCCATCTTGTAATAAAAATTTGTCCTTCTGTTATGATTTTGCATGCTGAACATCACTTTCTTACAAGAAAAATGTGATCAAAATCGTTACCTGAAACTGAAACCTATTCCAAATCTCAAGAGTTTTACTTAATTGCAAGTTACAAATTCTCTTCATTTCAAATTGTGTCTTTTGGTTATAATTTTTAATTTTTAATTTTCTTTTAAATAAAAATAAAAATATGTGTAGTTATTAAAATTATCGTACTTATATTTTTATTATTGATGATAATTATATATTATAATATATAATTAATTATATTTATTTAATGTTAGCTTGTAACAAGTTACACGACATATGTGATTCCATGTACAGTTATTTTAATAACTACACAGATTTTAATAAGTATTTAATGGTAGTTATTAATAAATAATTTATTAAAAATATTATATAAGAGACAGGTTAAACGGCACAGGTGATAATTTTGTGAAGGAAAATAATGATGAATATTAAATATAGAACAAAGAAGTTACGAAATAGCTCCAGCTTTTGTTAATGTCAAGTTCTCGGTCATTTTGACATGTTTCATTCGACAATGGACAGTCACGAAGCACATTCTATTTGTATATTTTATTTCTAAAAATAAAAATTATGACCATTAGAATTTGGTAATAGAAGTTACAGTTAAATCCTTAAAAGTATTTTTGGACTTTACATTATGATCTTTCAATATTATAGTTAAATTTTAAATTTATTTATACTTAATTAAATGTTTATTGTATAAAAAGTTTATTAGTCACCAAAGTGACCTTGCTTGAAAAGATATTTGGACATTTAATTATATGTTCTTTCAATTGTTCAAGTTATATGCTAATAAATGACATAAAAGATGAACTGAATAATTGAGATTATTAATTATAATGTTGGGAGATCATCTAAAGGTGAATTATTGCTTATAATTAATAACATTAAAGAGACTTATCTATATATTCGATGAATATGTTTGTATATCCAAAGATAACATGAATACTAACTTGAGTATGATTGTCTGTCTATTAAAGTGTGTGTATATATATAAAGCATTAATGCGTGAGTTTGTTTTTACGTCTGTAGTTTCTAATAATTTGTTAGCTATGGGCAATGATCTGATCAAGTTCAATAAGCTAACTTATGTCGATTAATCTAAGCAAATCCAATTTCAATTGAGCATTATGGATAAGAATCTGGCATTAGTTGCTAAAAAACCTGCAACCATTACTTAGACTAGTACACAAGCCAAAAAGACAGATTTTGAGGCTTGGAAAAAGTCTAATAGGTTGAGTCTAAACTTGATGCGATTGACAATGGCTAAAAATGTTAAGCCATTAATGCTTAATACGGATAATGTAAGGAATTTCATGATGAAAATCAAGGAGTACTCATAATCAGACATAATTGACAAGTCTATTGTAGGAAACTTGATGAGTGAATTGACGACCAAGAAGTTTGATGAGTCTTGACGTATCTATGATCATATATCAGGCATGTCAAATATGACTTCAAATCTGAAATCAATGAGCATGGATGTGAGTGAATCCTTCCTAATACAATTCATCATTAATTCACATTCTCTTGAATTTGGTTAGTTCTAAGTGGATTATAACACTCTTAAAGAGAAATGAAACTTTCAAGAAATCAATGCCATATTAGTACAGGAGGAAGGGATATGAAATAAAATGAAGGAATACTCTGTTCATCTTACAGTATACCGTAAAGCTAGCAGTAGAAAAGGAAAGCCAGGAAAGAAAAACAACAAGAAGGACAAAGCCCCAATGAAGGTTCATAAGGGCCAAATCCATAAAGAACAATGTTGTTTCTTCTGCAAGAAAGATGGTCACCTCAAGAAAGATTGCCTTAAGAGAAAGGCTTGGTTCGAAAAGAAAGGTAAGTACTATGTTTCAGCATATTTTGAATCAAATCTTAGTGAGGTACCCAGTAATACCTGGTAGTTAGACTCAGGTGTAATTACTCATATGTCACATATTATGCATAGATTCCTTTTAATCAAACCATAAACGGAACTGAAGAATTCATGTATATAGGTAATAGAATGAAGACACGAATAGAAGAAATTGTGACATACAGATTGATCTTAGACACTAGTTGTAGTCTAGATCTTGAAAAGTGTCTTTATGTTCTTGGATGTATTAGAAATTTAGTTTCTATAAGTAAGATGGATAAGATAGGTTTTAATTTCAATGTTGAAAACGGTGTTTTTTTTTCTTTATATAAAAAATAGTACTATTATGGTTATGATACATTAATGGATGTTTTATATCGTTTTAACCTTGATTTTAATTATTTTGAATCCTTATTTCATGTTGAACACAATATTGGTAATAAACGTAGTGTATATAATGAACACTCTGCTTTCTTGTGGCATCAAAGGTTAGGTCATATATCTAGAGAAAGGGTGATGACATTAGTGAAAAGTGAAATCTTACCTTAATTATATTTCACTGATTGGGATGTGTGTGTGGATTGCAATTAAATGCAAGCAAAACAAATATATATTGAAGAATTCGGCCATAAAAAGTACTAAGTTACTTGAATTAATACACACTAATATATGTGGTCCTTTTCATGTTCTAATCTTGGGGTGGTGAAAAATTTTTATCACCTTTATTAATGAGTATTCATGTTATTGTTATCTCTATTTATTGCATGGAAAGTCTCAATCAGTGGACATTTATGAGGCGTTCGTAAATGAGGTATAAAGGCAGTTTAGATTGAAAAGAAAAAGGAGCAAGGTTTGATAGAGGTGGTGAATATTGTGGTAAATATGATGAGAATGGACATTGTGCAGTGATCGCAAGATTACACACACTAAGTTTTAATGTTTATTACTGTTGGTAAATTCCGCAAGCACATGGGTTGTTCGCGTAGTACCTAAGGTATCAATCTCACAAGAATGGAAATTTAGTCCTAATATTTAAGGTCGTACTAAACTACAATAATTCTAAATAACAACTAACGCAGAAAATAATCAATCAAACAATCAACTGTGAATATTAAAATGCAAAAATATGAACAAAATAGCAAAATCACACAACCCAATCCGAAAATCAACCTAGAAACTATCAAGTGAGAGAAAGGGAATTTTAATTCGAAACTAATGAAAATCTAACCAATTATGCAATTATTGAATTAATGGGCCTAGACGGTCTTAGGGTAGATTACACTGTCTCGAGTTATAATCCTTAACCCTAACTAATGATACCTAAATTAAATTATAGAATTGTGATCTCTCGACTTACAATTTACCCACAACCTAAAATATTTCTAAAATTTTCTATTAATCTACCGGGAACCTATGCTTGATCTCTTGTTACACGATTCCACTGGTTTGATCCAATTCTTACCTATCAATTTACCTAACTCTCGTTAGCCCAAATTGATTATTTTCACTTGGCTCACCCTCTCAGTTTATTGCCGAATTATTACGAACAGAAACTAAATCACAATCAGTTAAACTTTATTAATCTCAAGAATTAATAACCCGAAAGTGAGTATAAATAAAACTCAACATTCAACACAACCTATTCTTAACGAATATTGCAATTTCGTACATCAATAAAATTCAATAAAAGGAAAATACTGTAGGGAATGGAATTGTGGAGGCAGCGACAGCGGGAAATCATCTGTTTCGAGAAATACGTCGCGTCTAACTTCGTCTCCATGTCTCTCTTCCTTCGTCTCCTTCCTCAATCTCTCGATTTCTCTCTAGGCTTTCTCTCAGAATTGGTTGATGTGATGACTCTCTTACATAACTCTTTAGGCTCTTGCATTTGTCCCATCATGTTATATTTATAATTTGGGCGCTCTAGGTCAAAGTTGGGGTTGAAATGGTCCAAAAAATCTTGCAAATTTTGAGTTTTTGCTTTAACCCAACGCAGGCCATGATCGTGGCCCTGCTTGCTATGATCGTGACCATCATCTAAACCTTTCTGTCATGATTGTGGCCTGCTGTGCGTGATCGTGGCCTGAATGGAAACTCTCTGTCACGATCATGGGCTCATATGCTTGATTGTGGCCTGGCTGTTCTGACTCGTCCTTTTTTTCACGATCGTGGCTTGCTGTGCCACGATCATGGCTATGTCTTTAGCTTGAAAACTCCTCGAATCTTCTCCGTTCTTCACCGTTTATCCTGAAACAAAAACAAACACATCAAAGTACCTCAAAAATATAACAATTAAGCTCAAAGACTCGTAATAACCCATGAAAGACTTAAACACATAAACTAACACAATTAATACATAAACACACACTCAACACTCAATTTCATACTAAATACATAACAAATTAAACCCTAAACATAATGCAATTGACAACTATCAACATCCCCATACTTAAACGTTTTCTTGTTATTAAGCAAATAAAACAACAAACATAACAAACATGAAGCACACAATGCAAAAACGAGATAATGGCTTCGACTTCATGGAATCAATTTAATCTTGAACATAATTTGACAAGTTATATCTAATCATTAACCTACATACAAAATCTATGCCTAGGGGCTTTGAACTAAATATATAAGTTAATAAGGATCTAAGTGATAATTCAATTACCCTTTTCAATTGTACACGCACATTAATAATTCTTTGGTCTTTCAGAGTTTGTAGCTATTCCTAAGTACAATATCATGAAAAGTCAAGCTTATTACAAGTACAGTAGATTTTTATTAAGAACATTTTTTTAATTTTATTTTTGAACACGGATTTAGTCTTTTACTCAAAGGCAAATATTGGTTATAAATGTCAATTCGGTTACTCAACTAAGTCATTTATTAATAGCTTGGTGGAAATGTCATTATAGCCTTTTGATGTAAAGGCACACATTTGTGATGCGTGTCGATCCGGTTACTCAGCTATTATCATATTTTCAACTAGCTACTAGCTTTATTCATAACCCGAAGGTCAATGGAATTATTTATTAACAAAACATTTTTTATTGCCTACCTTTTTGTTTTTAGCTATTCGTTTCTATGAAAAAATACTAGTTAAGCTACTTAAGTTAAAAGACCTCAAATTATGAATGAATGTGACCATCTAGAAGGTGCTAAATTTACACTAAGTCCTAATTAAGCTGTATATTTATCCAAAAATCCTAATTCACTAATTTTGCTAGCTAATGATCATTCACTACCTACTAGACTATGTTCAAAATTAAACAATTTCACTCATCTAAGATATTGACATATTCAAACAGTTTGCACATTGCAACCTAATAACTATCATACGGTATGCAAAATCACATTCAAAAATAAAAATATAGAATCCCTCCCCACACTTGAACAACACATTGTGCTTAATGTGAGAAGGAGGCACACATCACATAAGATAAGTAAAGACAAAACATAAATTAAAGTGACAGTAAACAAATAAAAATAAACATAAAAATAAAAACAAAAACAAAAACAAAAACAAAAACAAAAACAAAAACAAAATAGAACTGAAGGCTAATTTGGAAAAGAAAAATTGGGTTAGGTATAAATCCTAAGGAGATGGAGGTGGTGATAGTGTCGGAGGTAGTAATTGAACGCCTTGAGACTCAAAATACCAATGGATCCGTCAGATATCCCGGCTCTGGCGTCGTTGTGTTCGCGCCATCTTCACAAATGTCTTGCTAGTCTCTGTGACTGCAGCCAAAACCTTCTTCTAGCCTTGTTCTTCTTCTTCTTCTGCCTCAGATTCTTCACTGGTGGACTCCTTTTACGCCTGTCGAGGTGGTGCTGAGCTTTAGCTCACCTGACTCGCCCTAATCCGAACATGCATCTTTTGGCTGATGTCTCTCAATGTCATGTTTATGAAATGGATGATCTCAGCCTGAAATAAGTGATGGTGATTAAGGAAGTTAGGGAGGTTAACTATTAATCCCTTCCGTTCTACACCAAAATGTTCTGCAATGATAGACACTATGTAACCTATTCCAAGATAGTTACTCCACTTGTGCGGAGTCGCAGCACTGGAATTCAGAACATGGTGGATGTGCATACTGGAATACTATAGTCCATACACCACAGTATAAAGAGTTCCTTAGTAGAACACTTATTGGTTTCGGTCTTGTTAAAGACCAGCTGACACATAAATTTGTCAGCAACAAGTGTTCATGTAATCGTATTATGTTGTTGTGAGCATTCTTTGCATAAAACTGCTTAATTCCAGTAAGCTCCTGCTAGTATTGAGAAGGACAGAAGTCATTATGTTAATCAATGATGGTGGATTCGGGGAATCTACACATCTCGCACATGATTTCAACATTCAATTCATATGCTCGTCCTCCCAATCTAAACCACAATTCTTTTGTATTCTTAGGGTCAAAGGTTAGGGTTGTGAAAAATTCCAGTGTAAGCTCCTTATAAGCATGGTATTGAAAATGAATAAATTGAGTCCATTGGATCCTCTCAGCTAGGTTTTCTATTCGCTCACGCAATTCTAGCCTATCTAATGTGTCAAAGTCAAAATACTTGGGAACTACAATTTGTTTAGAATGAAGGGAAAGGAAACGAGTACCTTCCTCCTCAGTATAAATTCGAAATGGTGCTCCGAAATCTGCTCCTCGTGACTTGTTGTCGCCCAAATGGTTCCTGACGGGTTGATTGCTTAATGCATGACATGATTTTGGTAGAAATTGGAAAAAATTTAGAGGTTGAAAAATTTTAGAGAGATATAAGAGTGTTTGAATACTTGAATTCTAGAGAAATAAAATAAAAATGAAAATGAAAGTAAAAGTGAAAGTAAAGTTAGTACTAAATATATAGGTGGTAAAAAGGGTAAAATGGTAAAGTTGGTTTTAAATTTTTTTGGGCCTTTCCCTTTTCTGCATAGTTGCAGACCGTAGGCCATGATCGTGGCTAATGGCTTACTACCACTCCGAAGTTGTTCCTTTTTATTCTTTCTCCACTCTTTTCACTTCCACTACTTGATTCTTTTCTGACCCCTTTTCATCTCTCTTTTCATGCTTGCACGATTATCCACATAATTCCAAATTCTCACTCCTTTTCTGCTTTTATTCAAAAACAAACTAATCCTAACTATAAAATTTCAAAAGTTCAAATAAAATTATCAAAGAACTACTTTTCCATGCCTCCCATGTAGCGCTTCTTTTAATGTCAGTAGCTCGACGCTTCGTTAAGCTTAGGGTGATTGGAATGAATGGTTCGATGGTAGCATCTTCATTAATCTCAACGTTTGCACTTTAGCTACCATACTATTAATCTCAACGTTTACACTTTAGCTACCGTATTGCAATTACTATTGTCCTTACAATTTTCCTTTCCTCGCCTTCTCCTTCATGAGTGCTTCTTCCTGAAAGCATTCCCAGGATCTTCTATGTCCTCCCATATGTCTCGAGATTTGGGTTCTTTGAGATCCACTGGAGGTAAAGGAGGTCCGTACTCTTTTGTAGTTACCTTAAATGTCAATTTCTCCTTCCCTATTCGCAGAGTTAATTCACCCCCATCAATATCAATAATTGAGCATGCAGCGGCCAAGAACAACCGTTCAAGAATTATCGGGGTGTTCCTATCTTCGCTGATGTCTAAAATATAAAAGTTCGTGGGAAAGAAGAATTTATTAACCTTTACCGGCACATCTTGTATAATTCTCATTGGTCTATTTGATGTTCTATCGGCCGTCTTAACTAAAAACTTGGTGGGTACTAACTCCCTTAACCCCAATTTTAGACTGAACGTGTAAGGCATCATATTTATACTCACACCTAAATCTGCGAATACCTTGTCTATGATAATCTTGTTGATACTACAGGGGATGAAAAAGTCCCCTGGGTCCTCTTTCTTCTTAGCTATGTTAGAGTCATTTTTCAGTGGTTGCTCCTTAACCTTCTTTTTGACGGAGTCCTATAAATTGAGCTCGACATGGCCTCTGCTAACTGGCCCACTTGGACTTCTAAATTGTGTATAGAGGAGGCATGATTCTTTGTTACTTGCTTGAATTTGCTCTCGAATCTCCTATGTGCTTCCTTCATACCTCTAATCTTATCCAAAATTCTGTCCAACTTTGACTCCATCGAGTTTGCTTTATCTTGTTGGAAGCTCAATTGCCCCTGAGGTCTAAACTATCCTCAATTGTTGTTGTTTGACTAGGAAAAGTTAGGATGATTCTTCCACCCGAGGTTGTAAGTGTTGGAGTAGGGATTGTTTCCCCCTCCTTATTCAAATTATGCTCTCATATAGTTTACTTGCTCTTAGTTACCCTCTCATATTAAGTAGCAATCCATAATATCATGGTCTGTCTGACCACAAAGCTCACACTTCAGTTATACGACTTTAACTTGAGCTGAGGACGATGCCTTCATGTTGCTTAATTGTCGCATCAAATTGTCAATCTTCACTTGCATCTCTGTCATCTGATTGACCACGACGATTCCCTTTTGCTCTCGAAAAGTCATAGGCACCCTACCTTGCTCACTCATCCATAGGCAGTTGTTGCTAGCCATCTCCTTGATCAACTTCTCTGCTTCATCGACTATCTTCCGCATCAACGGTCCTCCTAATGCTGCATCGATCGTGCCTCTGGTAGGTGAGTTTACTCCGTTGCAGAACATCTATAGAAGGAACTCTTTTGGTAAGTTATGATGTGAGCACTTCCCTTACAGGTCCTTGTATATCACCTATGCTTCATAAATCAACTCTTGGTCACCTTGTTAGAAATTGGTTATTTCCTTTATTATCTTCGTGGTCTTTGTCAGTGGGAAGTACTTGTTTAAGAAGGCACGCACAAGCTGCTCCTACGTTGTGATATTGACAGGGCTCAGTAAATGATTCCTTCACTCTATCTCTAAGTGTGAAAGGGAGTAGCCTAATCCTAACAGCATCCTCTGACATCTAGTGATACCGGAAAGTATCACAGATCTCGAGAAACTTCACGATATGGGCATTCGAATCCTCATTCGCCAATTTGTAAAATTGGACGTTCTACTGAAGCAAATTTAGGACGACTATCTTAATTTCCAATAAGGCCGCTTGAATAGGTGACCTAGCCACTCCTTGGTTTGATGGGTTAAACCCTGGCCTCATAAAGTCCATGAGGGTCCGTTGTTTCCGTCCTTAATTAGCTTCTCGATCCAGTTTCTCTAAAATTCCTTGGCCATTGTTTATTTTTCTATCTCTTCTTCTTCCTCTCGCCAAGAGACCAATGTAGCAATTGTTTATTTGTGTGGAATCATTAAAAATAAATTAATTAATTAATTAAAATAAAAAGAATTGATTTGGGGATGATTAATTTTAAAACAAGAAATCACGCAGAAAGGAATTAAAAATAAAGATTAAAAATAATATAAAGAAAAGCCTAGTCAAGGTACTCCTCCGTTCGATACTGTAATTTGATCATGGACTGAAAAATATAAATTCTGTTCATTCTTATGGACAAAGTTATAGCAGATAGTGAACAACACATATCAACCAATCCATTCATAATTATTTGATAACCACGAGTAAAGCTCCGCAGATTATTACCCTAACCAATAATTCCCGAGTAAAGTTCCGCAGAATATAATCTATGGCAGCAGTAGGCTTGTTGCGGTATAAATAGAACAATATAAATTAAATTCTATCGAAACCAATTAGAGGCAAGTGCACCCTGTCGACAAGTAATATAAATCGGTAAGAACCGGATATCGTACCCAAGGGAAAAATTTCCAACACGTAAGACAATTAAA
>JANZXR010000001.1:1406672-1459330 GCA_027575705.1 Erythroxylum echinodendron
AGGTCAAATCTGCCAGAAACCCAAAAACAGTGCAATTCGAGTCTATTTTTTTCATTTATGCATTTTACATCAACGAACCTCGAATAATACTAAAACATGATAAACCCGCTATAGATGAACATAAACTAAGCATAAACGAATCTGAATTAAGTCTTAAAGAGCCACTCAAAATGTCCATTAACAAGGCTCTAATGGACCTTTTTCTTAGCCAACAGAATCGAAAAAGCCGCAATTTATTTAGACAAAATTATTTAATCTCATTAATTTCTTAATTGAAATTAATTCGCCACTTCGATAGACAACAAACACAGATTAAATAGTCTATTCGACAATTTATTACCAAGTCAATCAATTAATAAGCCTCATTAATCAACAAACCCGACAATAATAAATCGATTAAAGCACGGAGATTAAACAAACATAAGAGATAAACGAAAACAATTAAATCAAAGGAGTCTCACGAATTACATATATCAAACGTTGGATACTTTGTCTAAATTAAAAGGTTAGCCACACATAGCAATATTAAAAGACAATGTTGTTGGAGAAGTGTCGTTGTCTTCTTTTCAGTTGATGTAAAAATCGTCCTTTCTCTAAAGTGCTGTCATCGTTTTCCCTAGAGATTGTCCAAAAATCCTCTTTCTAAGTGCTGCTGCCGTCGTCACCTCCTTAGAGCTGATTGTCAAAAACGTTCTTTTCTAAAAAGTGAGTCTACTTTTGTCTAGGTTTTCTTTCTTTCAATAAATAAAGTGGGCCCCAAAAATATGAAAATAAAGCTCCAATGGGCTACAAAATAACTTGACTTCGTCCAGCGTAAGGTTGTGTCATTCGGCCCAAATCCTAAGGTGATTAATTCAAAATTTGCAGGTAGCAATCTGCTAGCGTCGCGTCACCTTCAACATGGTCATGTTGAAATCCTGTCTAGTTTCAGATCAGCCAAATTCACTCCAAATCTCATCACTTTGGTACTTCATCACCTAGAACATACATAGACACGAATTACTATAGAAACAAAAGTAAAACCTCACATGAACTTATCAAAAGAACATAAAACACACACAAATAACATGCACAAAATGCAAGTTATCACTAAGCTTTCCTAAGGATTCGTTCTAATCGCGTGATATATAAATCTATTGTCTCAACTGCACGACTCGAACCTCTCCTGACTCTGTGTTCATACAAGAGCATGATTCCTAAAATGAACAAAAACAAAAACAAAAATTAAAAACTACTCGAACGCCTTAAACTATAAGACTAAATTGCCTTCTCCGGTAACAGTGCCAAAAACTTGATCGCAGGATTACACATGCTAAGTTTTAATATTTATTAACCTTGGTAAATTCCACAAGTGCACGGGTTATTCGCATAGTACCTAAGGTATCGATCCCACGAGGAAGGGAAACAATCCTAATATCTAATGTCGCACTAAACTACAATAATTCTAAATAACAACTAATGCAGAAAATAATCAATCAAACAATCAACTATGAAAATTAAAATATCAACAAAATAGCAAAATCACATAACCCAATCCAAAAATCAACCTAGAAACTATCAAGTGAGAGAAAGGAGATTTTAGTCAAAAACTAATGAAAATCTAACCAATTATGCAATTATCGAATTAATAGGTCTAGACAGTCTTAGCGTAGATTACTCTCTCTCGAGTTATAATCCTTAACCCTAACTAATGATCCCTAAATTAAATTATGGAATTGTGATCTATCGACTCACAATTTACCCACAACCTAAAATAGTTTTAAAATGTCTATTAATCTACCGGGAACCTATGCTCGATCTTTCGTTATATGATTCCACTGATTCGATCCAATTCTTACCTATCAATTTACATAACTCTCGTTAGCCCAAATTGATTATTTTCACTCGGCTCACCTTCTCAGTTTATTGTCAAATTATTACGAACAGAAATTGAATCATAATTAAATTAACAATAACACAATCAATTAAACTTTATTAATCTCAAGAATTAAAAACTTGAAGGTGAGTATAGACAAAACTCAACATTCAACACAACCTATTCTTAACGAATGTTGCAATTTCATACATCAATAAAATTGAATAAACAGAAAATACTGTTGAGAATGGAATTACAAAGACAGCGATAGCAGGAAACCACCTGTTTTGGAAAGTATGTCGTGTCTAGCTTCGTCTGTGTCTCTCTTCCTTCGCCTCCTTTCTCAATCTCTTGATTTCTCTCTAAATTTTCTCTCGGAATTAGATGATGTGATGGCTCTCTTGCACGAATCTCTAGGCTCCTACATCTTTCCTATCATGTTATATTTATACTTTGGGTGCTCTAGGTCAAAGTCAGGGTCGAAACGATCCAAAGAATCTTGCAAAATTCGAGTTTTTACTTCAGCCCGACGCAGGCCATGATCGTGACTCTGCCTGACACGATCTTGACCAAAGCCTAAACCTTTCTGTCATGATCGTGGCCTGCTGTGCACGGTCATGACCTGATTGGAAACTTTCTATCACGAACGTGCCCCCATATGCACGATGGTGGCCTAGCTGTTCTGGCTCGTCCTTGTTTGTCACGATCGTGGCCTACTGTGCTACGATCGTGGGCTATGTCTTTGGCTCGAAAATTCTTCAAATCTTCTTCATTCTTCACCGTTTATCCTGAAACACTAACAAACACATCAAAGTACCTAAAAAATATAACAATTAAGCTCAAAGACTCATACTAGCCCATAAAAATACTTAAACACATAAACTAACACAATTAACACATAAGCACACACTCAACGCTGAATTTTATACTAAATACATAACAAATTAAACCCTAAAGCACAATGCAATCGATAACTATTATCTAGGTTTATTTGCAAAACCTCTTCAAATTTAAGGCATTTGTGCACAATATAGAATGCTCGGTACACCATAACAAAATGGTGTAGCTAAAAGATGGAATCGTACTTTTATAGATATTATTAGGAGTATGTTAAGTTATACTAATATACCTTTATCTTTATGGATGTATGCATTAAAGACAACAACATATCTACTTAATAGGGTTTCTAGTAAAGCAATTCTTGTGACACTTTATAAATTGTGGACAAGTAGGAAACCTAGCCTAAGGCATCTGTATGTTTGGGGTTATCCAAAAAAAATAAGGATTTTTAATCCTTGTGAAAGGAAGCTTGATGCAAGAACCATTAGTGGTTACTTCGTTAGTTATCTAGAAAAGTCTAAAAGGTACAATAATAGTTGAGTCTGGTAATGCTAAGTTCATTGAAAATGGACAAATTAGTGGGGTTGGGGAACCATGAAAGGTGGATATTCAAGAGAACCGTGTGGAAAATCCTTCACCCAAACTTCTTTAAGTTGTTGTTCCTCTTGTTGTATCACATTCATGTAACATATCAGAGCAACAAGTTAATATTCTAAACTTATAAGAAGAGAATGTTAAGTAAATTATATGCAAGTGACAAATGATCAAGTGATATCACAAGAAACAATATTGCGAAGGTATATAAGGATTTAGTCTCATTTAAAGAAATCGTGAAATATAATAATTCTGAAAAATAGCTTAATGTTATGAAAGAAGAGTTTAAATCTATGGATGATAAGTATGGAAACTAGTTGAGTTACTTGCAGGCTCAAAGCAAGTGTGCTATAAATGGGTCTTTAAGACCAAAAGGGACTCAAAAGATACTATTGAAAGGTACAAAGCTAAAATTGTAGCTAAAGATTATACTCAAAAGGATGACATTGACTTTAAAGAGAACTTCTCTCCAATTTTGAAGGAGGACTCTTTAAGAATTGTTATAGCACTGGTAGCTCATTATGATTTAGAGCTTCACCAAATAGATGTAAAGATCGCTTTTCTTAATGGTAACTTAGAAGAAGAAGTTTATATGGACCAACCGGAAGGTTTTATGAATGCAAGAATAGGAAAATATGGCATGTAAATTAAAGAAGTCAATATATGGTTTGAAACAAGCTTCCCGACAGTGATGTCTTAAGTTCAGTGATACCATTACCTTGTATGAATTTGTAGAGAACACTATTAATAGGTGTATTTATATGAAGGTCAGTGGAAGCAAGTTCATTATTTTGGTACTGTATGTTGACAATATTATTTTGGATGCTAATAATTTAGGTAAAGAAATTTCTTTCTAATAACTTTGAAATGAAAGATATGAGTGAGACATCCTATATGATTGGAGTAGAAATATTCAATGATAGGGCACAAAGATTTTTAGGTTTGTCTCACAAAGGATATATCAATACAGTATTAGAGAGCTTTAAGATGGAAAAATGCTCAGTAGGGGTAGTTCCAATTCATAAAGGGGATAAATTTAGTGAAATGCAATGCCCCAAGAATGATTTGGAGCTAAAGGAAATGGAATTTATTCCTTATACATCTGTAGTTGGGAATCTAATGTATATTCAGACTTGTACTTAGCCGGATATCAATTTTACTGTTAGAATGTTAAGCCGATATCAAAGTAATCCCGGAATGGACCATTGGAAAGCTGCAAAGAAAGTTCTTAGGTATGTACATAGCACCAAGGATTACATGCTCACATATAGGAAATCAAATCACTTAGAAGTGATTGGTTATTCAGATTCAGACAATGCTGGTTGTGTAAACTCAAGGAAATCTATTTTCAGTTATCTATTCCCATTAGCAGGAGGAGCAATTTCTTAAAAGAGTGGAAAACAGTCAATCATTACTACTTTCATTATGGAGGCTGAATTTATGGCATGCTTTGAGGCCACCATTAAAGCATTATGGATGCAAAACTTTGTCTTAGGGCCATGTATTGTTGACAATATAGCTAGACCACTAAGATTTTATTATGATAATTTCGCATTTATTTTTTCTCTAAAAATTCCAAGTATTCTAAGGGTGTTAAAATATATGGATTTGAAATACTTGTCAGTTATAAGAAGTACAAAAACATAAAGTGTCAATTTCGCATATTAGAACCGATCTAATGGTAGCAGATTTGTTAATTAAAAGACTACCACCTAAAACATTTACTGGCCATGTTAAAAGGATGGACATTATAGTTAACATGAGACCATGTTATGTATATACATACAAATGTTTGGTTATTTGCTATTATTGTTTTAACACTTATGAATTCAATCAAAGTTACATTTTTGCTTATTTATTAGTTATCATATTATATTGTGTACATGCATTGTCTTATTGTAATGAAAAATTATGTTTTAAGAAAATATGAAAGTTGAGAATTACATTGTTTCCCGACTACAGTTATTTTAGAGTTGAGTTGATTATGTGATACGTGGAAGGAATCAGGTTGTTAGATGACTTTTGACCGTCATGATCCTATCATTTTCATTCATTGAAGTTTGATGACTTGATAGATTCAACATATGGTGCACGCTTATATTGTTGGATCATCAAGTTATAAAATGGGCTAAGTGGGAAATTGTTAGATTAATTTAATAATCATAAAAATGTAGCCCGTATTACTTAGGTTGACTCTAATGTAAGGTAAGTCCAAGATAATAGTTATTAGGCTCGTACAGAATATTAGAGTCAGTAGGTTTTTATTATAATATTAATAAAACCCTTTCCTCTCCCTTTAATTTCAGTGAACAGTTACCAAAAGAAAAATATACGTTCTTGCACTATTGGAAAAAAAAACAAAGATAAGCAAAAGGTGAGAGTGGATAAAATTTTTTACGTAAAGAAGCGTTTGCAATAAAAAAGATTAAAGATCTATCATTGTAGACATATATTAAGCATAAATCAAGGTTAGTATTTATTTCTCTCTTTTATAGTATGAATGCTAATTGAATGGGTTGAATCAATTGTGTTATGGTTGATCTTAGGAGAATTCTAGACTTGAAATATTGTTTTAGAATATTATAGTTTCAATATACATATGAAACAAGCAGCAAGCAAGAATTATACCATTCAATTCAATGTGTTGAAGTGCTTTTCTTAATATGCCATTCATGAATGTTGCTAATCTTAAGGTTTCGAATATCACTTGTGTGAAGATATTCACGTGTTCTCCATAAACCCTCAACAAAGACTCATCAATTTGAAGAACAAATTTGGGGATTTAGGGCAGGTACTGTGAAAGTGTGTAAAGAAAGTCTGGAAAATTCGAAAAAGGAGGAGAAGGCAATCTGACTTAAGGATCAAAATGCAAAACATAAGAGGACATACGTATAAGCCAAGCACGTGAATGGCACATGTGAAAGACACATGAGAAACACAAGCTGAATAATAAAGACACGGACTCATATGCATGGACTTAAAAACCAGAATGCATGTAACTTCTTCTATAATCTATAAATAACACATTTAGTCACAATACACATACATTATTACGGATACACTCAAATAGTTTTTTGATTCAAGAAAAGAGAGTGAGTTTTGAGAGTGCTAGGGTACTTATTTAAGAGTACTAGAGGGAGTTTGAGGGAACTCTTATAGGTGCTTTAGAAACACTCAATCTCTTGTAATCATCCTTTTCTCAAAGCTAATGGAACCACAAAATATGAAATCCTTGGATGTGGATAGCATTTAAGCTATCGAACCAAGTAATTTTGTGTTCTTTACTTTCTGCTACTCTTACAATCTGCAAAATTAAAAATCAAGTATCATCAGCCTTTGTTAAAAAGCCAACAGAAAGATACAAAATCCTAACATCAGTGGTATCAGAGCCTATCCTTAACATTCTGGGCAATTCTTTGGCTATTCAAGCAATCATGGTTCATCAAGAAATCTGTAAGAATTTTTCTTTCCTGTCTTCTTTAAACTACATAATAAAATGGTGGAAACCGAAATAGATGCCTTCACTAGTAACGAAGACTTTACAATCTGGAAACATCAGATGCAAGCATTATTTGAATCTTATGACTGTTTTGGTGCAATTGAAGAACATTATGATGTAGAAACAGACCCTATTAAAAGACTAAAGATGCAGAGGCTTGCACATTGCAAGTTAATTCTTCATTTATCATCTATTGTGATAAGGGAATCGTAGAATTGTAATATTGCACAAAAATTATGGTTAAAACTTGATAAACTATATGCTAAAGGATGTCTGCCTAACAAGATGACACTTTTACATAATCTTGCCAATTATAAAATGAACACTACTGTAACTCTTGATGATAATTTAGATTATCTCTTTAAGCTGGTACAAGATTTAAAAGTTACAGGTCAAAGGATTTCTGAAGACCATCAAGCCATGGTTATTCTAAAAGCTTTACCATATGAGTTCAGTGCTTTCAAAAAGGTGATTAAGCATGCTAGTGGAGAATCTCTTACTATTAAGAGGGTGTTGGATTTTTTATTGGAAGAAATTGTGGACAATAATCCATTCAAGAAGGAACCGGAAGTGATTTTCATCAAAAATAAACAAGACAAGAAGCCACAGAAAAAGAATAACAAGAAAGGAAACTGACAGAAAGGGAATAGCATGGATAAGCACGCTAAAGAAGGTGAAGAAAAGAAGAAAAAGGTTAAAGGTAAGAAGTGCTACTACTGTGATAAGGAGGGTCACTTTGCCAGAGATTGTAGAAAGAAGAAAAGAGACAAGGCTGCACAATGTGGAGATGCTGGAATTATAGAGAAACCTGAAGAATCTAGTGGGGATAAGCTACTGGCAGCTACAGAAGAAAGTGAAGATCTCAACAGAGAGTGGATTTTTTACTTAGGCTATACAATGCATATCACTCCTCACAGAGATTGGCTCACCACATTCGAACCAGTGAATGCCAAGGTGAAGATGGTAGACTCGGGACAGCAATAGGTTGAAGGTATTGGAAATGTCTCCATCAATATGTTTGATGAAAAGAAAAAGACCTTAACTAATGTTAGATTTGTGCCTAGAGTAAGGAGAAACCTAATATTTGAAAGCATATTTGATAAGCAAGGTTTTCAGATTAGATCTAAAGATGGACTTAGAAAATCCTAAAGGATGGAAGAGTGATCATAAGAGGAGTTGAAAGAGGTGGGCTTTATTATGTAATAGGCACTAATGAAGTGAACCTAGCTACTGAAAATGGAGAGCCAGATCCAACTAAGCAATGGCACTCAAGGTTGGGACATGCAGGGAACAAAAGTCTGTTACATCTTTGTAAACAAGGACTGATTCAAGAAAAAGACATAAAGAAGTTGGAACTATGTGAATCATGTGTGCTAAGAAAGCACCACATAATAAGTTTTCAGACAGGAACAAAGAGGGCTAATGAGATCATGGAATATGCACACAGCAATCTCTGGGGGCTAGCTCAAGTGTCCACCGCAAGAGGGAACAAATTTTTCATGTCCATTATAGATGATAAGTCTAGGAAATGCTGGGTCTGTCCTATGAAAAGAAAAGATGAAGCATTAGAAATCTTCATCAAGTGGCATGTACTAATGGAAAATTAGACAGGAAAGAAGTTGAGATGCCTAAGGACAAATAATGGATTGGAATATTGTAATAAGGAATTTGAAGACTACTACAGTAAGAAAGGCATACAAGGCATAAAACAGTCAGAACAACACCTCAGTAGAATGGTGTAGCTGAGAAACTCAACAGAATACTTCTAGAAAAGACCAGATGTATGCTACTATCATCAAAGAGTTCACAATCTCTGTGGGGGGAAACAATCAAGACTGTAACCTACCTAGTAAATAGATTACCTACTTCTGCTAATGAGTACAAAACTCCACAAGAAATATGGAATGAGAAGAAACCTAACTTGACTCACTTAAGAGCCTTCGGATGTACTGCCTATGCACATCAAAAGAAGGGTGAGTTGGAACCTAGAGCAGTAAAAGGAGTATTCCTAGGCTATCCAGAAGGAGTGAAAGGTTACAAAGTCCTACTACTTTAGTAGAGAGGTTTCAAAACAATTATTAGCAGAGATGTTATCTTTAAGGAAAATGAGTTTCCTTTATTGTGCAGGAATCAAGCAGACTCGAACCTATAAAAGGAAGTTCATAAGCGACTTGGATTATCAAGTACTTCAGTTCCTTCTTTGTTCCACCAGAAACAGAAGCAGCAGAAGGCAGTACACAATTCCATAATAAGTAACCTGTGCAAAGCCCTATTCATCATGAACAAGGGACTGAATAAACAAAAGGCGAAAGTGAGGAAAAAGTTTCACAGTCAGCTGCAGAAAGCTCACATGAAGCCCTACAAGACTATCAGCTCACTAGAGACAGACAACCAAGACAGAGTTCAAAGCTATTAGACTCATCCTACTACTAGCTACAATTTATGATTGAGAAATCCATCAAATGGATGTCAAAATAGCCTTCCTATATGGAAAGCTTGAGGAAATTATTTACATGAAGCTACCAGTTGGTTTTGTGGATAAAGAAAAGCCAGATCATGTCTGCCTATTACAAAAATCTCTATATGGGTTAAAACAAGCACCTAGGCAGTGAAATAAGAAGTTTCATGAGGTTGTTGCTAGTATGAAGTTCACCAGAAGCTCATATGACTACTGCCTGTACTATAAGGACCTAGGAGAGACAAAAAAAGTATTTATGTTAGTCTATATAGATGACTTAGTGATTACTGGAAAGGATCTAAGCAGAACAAAAGAGGTGAAGAATGAATTGTGCAAAAACTTCGAGATGAAGGATATAGGAGAAGCATAAACTCCTAGGAATGTAAATAATCAGAAATAGGAGGGAAGAAAAGCTATGGCTAATTCAAAGGAACTATATTAGAAAAGTTCTTGCTCAGTTCAACATGGAACAAGCAAAACTAAGTTTTGTCCCTATACGATCACACTTTTAGATGGTCTCTAGTAAAAGTCCTAAGACAGAGAAAAACAGAAAGTTATGGCTCACTATCCTTATGATGTTGGAGTTGGAAGCATCATGTGCATAATTTTATGTACAAGACGTGACCTAGCCTATGCAATAAGTATTCTAAGTAAATTCATGGCCAATCCAGGTTTTGAACACTGGCAAGGGCTGAAAAGTGTTATCAGATACTTAGTTGGAACTATAAATTTCAGATTATGTTTCTCTAAGGTTGAACTAATTAAACACAGTGAGATATTCTTGGATGGCTTTGTAGATGCAGATTATGCAGTAGATAAAGATACAAGAAAATAAATTTCAACATGTTATTTCACATTAGCAGGAAACACAATCAGTTGGAAATCACAACAACAATTAGTAGTTTCATTATCAACTATAGAGGCATAATACTAAGCTATTGCAGAAGGAGTAAAAGAGCTATTATGGCTATCAGGCATCATAAAGGAACATTAACATCATGAGATCAACAATATTTACAGACAGTCAGAGTGCACTATACCTCATCAAGGATCTAGTTCTACATGAGAGGTCCAAACACATTGATGTGAGGCTCCACTTCATTAGAGATAAAATCTCTCAGGGACTGTTCACTCTAGAGAAAATAGTGAGTGACATTAACCCTTCGGATTTTGGTACTAAATCTGTAACTCCAAGGAAGTTCACTTTTTGTAGAGACTATATATCTACAGATAAGTGAAGCCCCTTGAAGATGACAATCATCGAAGACTCACCCACTCGATCTCACGATTTTGGTGAAAGCTAGGGTTTGATTTCAAAATCTTCCATAAGTTGATGAATCACGTGAAGATTAACGGAGAAGAAGGGAATAAATGTGAAGATATTCACATGTTCTCCATAAAACCTCAACGAAGACTCATCAATTTGAAGAACAAATTTGGGGATTTAGGGTAAGTACCGTGAAAGTGTGTAAAGAGAGTCTAGAAAATTCAAAGAAGGAGGAGAAGGCAATCTGACTTAAGGATCGAAACGTAAAACATAAGAGGACATGCATATAAGTGAAGCAAGTGAATGGCACATGTGAAAGACACGTGAGAAACACATACTGAATAATAAAGGCATGGACTCATATGCATGGACTTAAAAACCAGAATGCATGTAACTTCTTCCATAGCCTATAAATAACACATTCAGTGACAATGCACATACATTATTATAGATACACTCAAACAGTTTTCTGATTAAAGAAAAGAGAGTGAGTTTTGAGAGTGCTAAGGTACTTATCTAAGAGTACTAGAGGGAGTTTAAGGGAACTCTTACAGGTGTTTTGGAAACACTCAATTTCTTGTAATCATCCTTTTTTTTGAAGCTAATGGAACCACAAAGTGTGAAATCCTTGGATGTAGATAGCATTTAAGCTATCGAACTAAGTAAATTTTGTGTTTTTTACGTTCTACTACTCTTACAATCTGCAAAATCAAAAATCAAGTATCATCAGTCTTTGTTAAAAAGAAAACAGAAGGATAGAAGATCCTACCAACCTGCAACCTAAAGCATGAAATTTCAATACTATAAATAATATAAAAAATATTGAAACTTTAATATCAAGATGGTGACAACTTACAGCACGAGTAAAACTCATGGACTTGTACTCTTTCCAGTCAATTAGGTCATCTTCATTTTTGCTTTTTCTTATGGCCAAGTGATCTTCCTGGTTGTGTTTACGCAGAAACATTAGTTTCTTCTTCAAGGAAGTTAGACTTACTAAAACTTGGAAAGGTTAGTGAAAATTTGACTCACTCTGATACATCAAAGTGCTTTTGGGTGGTCATAAGGATGAGTGCCATCATTGTAGTAGTTGATACTGTTTAAATATCCTGAGGATGGCATTGTAATGATTTGATCATATATTTGTGTACAGTGAGCTTGTACTTATCAACATGATTCATGAGGTTGCCAATGTCATTTCTAGTTGTTGCAGAAGCTCTTCTTGAATAAACAACTTGTCTCAAGAATTTCAGGACTTCTTTTCTTCCCCGGCAAGAGATGTCCATCTCTGTATATATCAATAAGTTTTGAACTCTGATAAAAAGAGTGAAGATCAGTAAATTTTGTGTGAGGATTGGAGATTTAAGTTTGTAAGCAATAACCTGTAGATCTGTAGATTGTGCCTGGAATGTTGATACGTAGAGACAATGCACCTAACGCCAATTTATCAAATGATCTTTTGAAGTTCTTCTGAACCTATCTTGAATCTTCTTCACCTAGAATTGGGTCAAGAGCTAGTACAAATTATCTGGAAGTGAAGAAGCATCAAAGCAGAAGAAAATAAGGAAGTTCAGATAAAAAGGTTGAAAAAGTTCCTGGAACTTAGATCATGCCACACATCAAAATTCACAAAAACATTAAAGACAACATTCTCAGTGTTGCAAAATTCTAAAGAGGGACCTTTTAGGCTGTTTGGGGTAAGGAGAGTGTCGGGATCTAGCTCATATAACCCATTAATTGCCTTGATAATAGCTATAATATCATTAGTCTGAAGGTCCTGCAATAACAACTTGTTAGAGATAAACATCGCAACAACTTCATTCTGAGTAGTGAGTTTATTAATAGACAGTAGATTCTTGAAGAAATTAGGTACATGTAGAATTTCCCTAAGGAAAAATCTATCGCCTATATGTGTCTAACCAACATGAGTAACCCTTTGCTTAGTTCCATTAGGTAAAGTAACAAGATCATAAGTATTATTAACACCATATTTAGTGCAAAGACTAAGTTCTACTATCATGTGTGTAGATGCACTAGAATCAATGAGCCAAGAGGCACTATTATTGAATGTTGTGTTCATAGAATGGATAGTATTACTTGCATAATTTTGAAACCCTGAATATTTTACCTCCTCAGTAGTTTTGTCTTTGATAGCTTTACTTATTTCTTGTTGAACGAAATTGGCAAGATTGGAGGGTATCTGCCCATTCAATGAGTTTTCTTCATTATGTTCTTATATGATATCTGCTGGATTGTTAGCTGATTGTGCCATATTTGCTTTTCCTTTCTCCCTTTGTGCAGTAAGCTCCTTGTACCGGTCGAGAATCCCATGAATTTTGAAGCAGGACTCCAAGGTATGCCCATTTTTCTTACACTTTTCACATTACTTATCTTCCTTTTTGAGAAAGGGCCTTTGTTCAATCTGTTATTACTTCTCCCAAGTTTCTTTATGCTATTTGATGCTTATCTAACATTGCCATATTAGGAGTGCTGTCCATGCTAGAATTCACTACTCTTTGTCTTTCAACGGTTTGTAGCATAGAAAAAGCTTTGTTCACTGTAGGTAAAGGCTCTATCAACATAATTTGGTTAACAACGTGCTCAAACTCATCATTTAAACTCATTAAAAATTGCACAAGTTTGTAAGCATTTTATTTAGTCATGATAGCCTTAGAGGCATCACAAGTACACATGGGAATAGGACTTAAAATAGACAAATCATCTCATAATTTTTTAAGCTTAGTATAATAAGCAGAAATTGTTAAAGTGACTTGTTTAAGGGAGCTTATCTCTCTTTTTATTTGGTACAATAATGGCTCATTAGCTTCACTCAATCTCTCTTGTAATTCTACTTAAAGTTCTTTAGCTGTATTAAAGGATAGAAAAGCATCACCTAATTTTTTAATCATGACATTGAGTATCATGACAACAAATCAAATCTTCTATGGGCATAATATAGGTTCTATCTATAAAGGATAGCTTGTCTTTAGCACACAAAGCTATGGTCAGGGACTTACTTCAGGTGATATAATTGTTGCCGTTAAATAGTGTGGTGACAAGCACAGCATCAGGATTTTCAGTATTGGTGATAGAGTAAAGTTCATGTTCGTTTGATGTGGAGATATTTGTGGCATTAGAACCACCGTTATTAGCTGTAGTTGACATAATAGGCTAGGGTAGAAGAATCAGATTTACTGTTGTTGATAACTCTTATACCATGCTAGAAATGGTAGGTGAAGAAAACAGTATTTTTCTTAGAAAGTTTTCGTATGTACATGGCTTTATTTAGTTTTCGTATGTACATGGCTTTATTTATACTACCTTCTATTCTTTTCCTATTGGTTATTTGTCCTAGAATCACGGAAACAGAAAATCCTACAAATTTACAAATGCTAGAAGGACAATAGACCGTAACGACATGTACATCTTGAGTGGTGACAGACGACAAAAGAGGAGCATAAAACGTAATAAAATTTAAGCTAATATCAGTTGGATTGGCCCAGTCCACTAATGTGTTTTGAGCATTTTATCAGCATCCATGGAAATAATTGTTGGAGAGGCCAGCACGTGTGTTTTTAAAGAAGCTTCCATATCTGTCAGGAAAAAAGAATTTGGATCTCTGTAAGAACTGCAATAAGAAGAAGGTTTTCTAGTGGTTTCATGCAAAAGAACGAAATGGGCAGACCCAAAATTCCATTTTTTATACACCTGACATTGTTAAAGCTGTTCAAAGAACTGACAGAACCTGGAATGCTATTCCATTTTCTAGGCTACTTATACTTCAGGAGTGATGATAGCAAACAAAGAACACTATCCGCCATGAAAAGGGATCTTCAACGTCCTGACAAGAGAAAGATATCAAAACAACAATACGTAGCTCTGTGTCTCTTCATAAAATTAGGTCCAAACTTGAGAAACTCAATGGTCTCGCCAAAAACTAGCCACCATACTGTTCCTGAAGGCAACCCATTTCTTCGATGCCTCATGTCATTCCATTTCAGTATCAGAGTAAAGAAGCTACAGACACTTGAAGCCAGCCCGCAAAACAACCATCCTGACCTGACGCTGCCATTATTGCCACTTAGCTTAGCTTTGGATCAGGACTTTATAGGCCAGTGTAGTGAAGGGAAGAGTCTAATTCATGTATATTTTCCGAGTGATCAATTCAACGAAGTCTGTTACGTATGTATAAATTACACTTATTTCTTAAAAAACCTTTTTTATAATTTTTTAAAATTACATATTACTATATCTCTTTAAATTTTACGTTTAAGTGAAACCAACACGCATTTAAAGTTTATTCTAAATATTTTAAAAACATTATAATTCAATTTGAATATTTTAAAATATTAGAGTTCAAGTTATATTTTATTGTAAATATTTTATTACCGAAGATAATAAGATAAATAAAAAATATTAATTAGTATCTAAAACTCACAAAAACAAAAAATTGATAAAAAGGAAAACAAAAATTTGTAGAATAACTTATAAAAATACATGATAATAAATTAAAATCAATGGGGCAGTAGATTAACATCAAGGCTCTTATTGGGAACATTTTTTAATGTATATAACATATATAATATGTAATTATGACTGAAATATTATTTTTATCTCTCTATTTCATCTAAAAATAAAATTTAATAAACTCTATAACATGTTTTGTTGGGATAATATTTGTTAAAAAAATTGATATTTTATAGTAATTTATTTTACTCTAATATTATAAATAACTACTTATAATTAATTTTTTCTATTTTTCAATTTTAGCCTAAATATTTTTATTTAACATAAATATTTTCTTGTAATGACTTTCTGTTTATGTATTTATTTACTTATTTTATCTTTTATTTTGAATTTTTACTTTGTTCTATGATCGTTTATGTCTATTTTATTTTATCTTATTTTTAACTATCACTATTTTAATATTTTAATATGTATATTTTTTTCCGTCATGTAGATTTATCATAAACAACTTTTCTACTAATTAAAGATAAGACTGTATATTATTAAATCTTTTCAAACCCCACTTATTAGCGGGACTTATACTGAATTATTTATTGTTATTGTTGTTCTTCTAAAGAGTGGAATGCTATATAACAACAAAATGAGCTTGTGAAAAGATTTGCAAAGCAAGCTAATTGAAAAGGAAGACCACAAAAATTTCTAATTCTAACTGTTTAGATCTTAGATTAAGCCCCTATTGTGCTTGCATTGTCCTTTATTTCCAAGTATTACATCTCTCTTTGTCACTGAAGTTCACCTTCTTCAAACCTTGTAACTCTTCTACTGAGGCCAAGCCTGTCTTGTCTTGGTCTTGTGTTGCTAACCTGAGCACACTTTTTTGATGATCCAGGCTACAAGAAGAAGTAAACATTCAATATAAAGATTACGCTTCAAAAATCATTATAGAAGTATAGTTTAGTAATTTTAATTCATTATAGAAAAAAAATTATAATTTTTAATTTTTTAGAAAAATCTTTCCTCTTAATTTAAGATAAACTAATTAAATCTAATTCAAAACTGTAATTTATTATAATTATCTTAAATCATCAATTTTGAATTGAGTATAATTGTCAAGTTTAAGAATTATGTTGGATCATTGTATTAACAACATTTGTTGATCCATATTTGATGTTCATATTACGTGTGTTGAAAAGGATCCAGATCTTCTATACCTACTATAGTGTACCTATTATATACTACGCAATCTCAGCCATACAAATGTGTGGGATCCATGTGAAACTCATGTAGGTCCCCACACATTTGGGAAATAGAATAAGTACATTATAGTGGGTACAAAGGATCCCAATTATTTTGGAAAGCCCTGAAATTTTCTGTCCTTCTTCTCTTATTCCTATCCCGTCTCATTAAATTAAAGCCATTTATTTATATAATTCACACATAAATAGATTGCTAAGATTTAATGGGAATTAGCAGGACAGGGGAGGACGGAGAATGTCCCATTTGGAAAGATAGTTTCAATCTTCACCGAATATTTTCTGAACCATCTTACGTCATAACTCACCAAGCATGCAGCAACATCATTACAGCCACACATCAGCTTTCCATTCAGAAAGTCTGTGGCTTGAAATGCTCCTCCCCCCTCACTCCTCTGCAACAAGAATGAAAATTTCTGTCAAGGCGGATTCAAACTTGAAAAGCATTGTCTACAATGTTTATCGGAAATCTGCACACTTATCTTATGAAAATCTGTTAGTTTATACCTTGTAAAAATCAACAGCAACGAAGTTAGACCATCTGTTTCCAGCTTCTGCATAACATGTATGAAGTGCATCCAACAAACTTGCGGAATTCTGAATGCATGCAAGTCCAATAACAGGTACTGATGCGAAGTGATTCACCAGAACCAATGATTTAGTCTTATCATCTAGTGATGATGATTCTCTCCTGTTAGTACATTTGTTCCCCAGCAATCCATCGTTTCCATCTGATAGGAATCGTAATAACAGCATTTGGTGTTTAATATTAAAACACTTGAATATGAGTTGTATTTACTTGGTTCACGGACTGCTTACATTGATTTTCGACCATATAGTTCCATTGATATGCTATTCCTTCCGATTCTTGCTTGGATTTAATCGAACTGAAGACAATAAGCCTCTGGTTATTGGCGATCATATGGTTTACTAGTGGCCAATCTTGACCATTTTCAGGCATTTTGGACAATGGAAACCAATATTTCTTCAATCCAGAATCATTGAAAACTTTGGTTAATCCATTTGGAGCTTGAACATAGTCTTCCAGGATCAAAGTTACAATTTCCGATGGATTTCTTGACAAGAAAGCTTCAATTTCCCTGAAAGTATATATCGCAGGTTCCTGAAAATTGAGAAAAGAAACAAACTTTATCTGTTTCCTGCAACCTGGAAGAAAGATAACTTTCAGGTTTCAAGTAACCTGGAAGAGAAAGAGTTTGAATTTTAACTAACTCACAAAAGCTGTGTAATCATGGCATTCACCGTTAAATGAATGGCACAACCATACATCTCCTTCAAAGTCATAAGTATCGAGCATCAGTGCTCGAACACCGTTCTGCATATAAATTCATCAGAAAAAGTGGTCAATCTGTTTGCAGTGAGGAAGCTTCTAAACAAAAAGTTCTTTAAGATAGCTGTACATTGAGTTGTTCTGTGACACTGTCCTCCTGGTTTGAGAATGTAATCCGAGGAACTCCATTACGAGATGGCTCTCCTCTGATAGAAAAAGAATTGTGAGTCGTCAAGAATGCGTACTTGTTGAACGGCAGAGAATTGTTCTGTGGAAGATGATCATAAGCAAAGAACTTAACCAGATTGATTTAAGTTGGAATGGATTTTAATTTAATAGATCTTCATTGTTCTATTACCAGGAGCTCGAATTGGTTTGTTATCCTTGATCTTACACATCTGTGTCCCTTAAAATCGAAAGAGCAAGATAAACAAGACTCCCCAGAAACACAATCTCCGTCAGACTCGCAATCTTCTTCAAGCTAAAATGACAGAAACTTCACAAACTCAAGCTCAAGCTCAAGCTCAAGCACAGAAAAACCAGAAAATTAAATTATTCCTGAACTAAATAGATTTGTTAGCACCTTGAAAGCATCAGATGTTGTTGCAATGGCGGCCCTGACAAAAACCAAAATTGTGATGAGCGCAAATGTAAGTTTAGCCATTAGATAGAGGATGGTCGTATGTTCTTTCTTTTTCTTCCTGCAATGAAGTCCAGAGGTACCTAAAACATGGCAGCGTCTGACAGATGTTACAGAACACTAAACGTCTTAATGATTTATGACAATGTAACAGTACAATCATTACGAGAAAACCCAACAGACTCTGCATAATAAATTAATAATGCAACAGTCGATGGATTGGAAGTTGGAACCTTCTCTTGTTGCAAGTTTCAATCCAATTCTTAGTTACTTTCAAACTGCCTTGTTTAGTTCACATGGACTTTTTCTTGAGAAAATAATATTTTTTAAAAATTTATATTATCATTATTAGTTCATTTTTTATGTAATTAAGAAAGTAAAAACTTTCTCAACTTAGAGAAAGCAGTATCACTTTATTTAGATTCTAAATTCATCATTTCTAAATCCATCATCCCTTTGATATGTAGATTATTTTTCTTAAGAATTTAATCTAAAAAATACGCTAGTCACTTCAATATTTCCTTCTCTCTCAACTTTACAACTCTTCTTTTATAAAACCTTACCTCCTCTTTAACTATTCTAAGGTAGATCTAAAGAGTAATTAGTTTTTACGATTTTTAAATTTATTAAATTTAGAATGTTTAGAAGATATTTGATATTTTTATATAATCATTTGAAGATTGTCAAGTTGAAATAATAAACTATTTGTATTTTTTTTCAATGTTAGAAAAAAGTTTGATATTGATTTGAATTTTAAGATTTATCCTTATACTCGGTTGAGATTTTTTTGTATTTTTTAATACCATATTTAGGACATAACAGTATTATATGATTAGAATATCATAAATAAAAAATTAACATTTAATAATATAACTTTATTACAAATTAACATTATTTAATGATTTCAATTATTATTCGGTTTGTAGGGATATGATTGAAAACACAAATCAAAATTAAATTACATTCTATGAAATACTATTGCATACTAAACACTATAATAAAAATTCACCCAACTTTTCTATTAAAATTCTTATAAGTATCGAAACATATAGATATCTTTACTTTCTATAGATTTATTTTCTGAAGAATCAAATTCTAAATTCACTTAACTTTCTGGTCAACCAAACGAGACCTTAGTTACTTCAAGGTTTAACATGCTCAGCTAAAAATTGAATAAGATTTAAGAATTTGAAATATAATTAAAAGAGATTGTCCTTAAAAGTATTTGAAGTTTAAATAAAAAAGAAGTTTTTAAATAAAAATTAATTAATTAATTTTAGTTTATAAAAAACTTATTAACCTACAAAACTAACTAATTAATTAATTAACTGATCAGTTTTTAACAATATGAGTTATTAAAATAAATTGAACTAAAAATTAAAAAATTTAAGATTTTTACTGTTAAATCGTTCAAATTAATTGAGTTCTTTAATTATTAATTAAAACTGGTATTTTTTCAAAGAATTTTGAGTTTATTTCTTATTTAAAAAAGGAATTAGTACTAAAACTTAGCCCAATAATCATATTTACTTCAATAAAATGCTTTGAGTAGCCTCCTCTCGTTGGACTTCGATTAAACCCATTAAGTTTCAATAGAGTTATTTGAGCAATGTTAACAAAGCCGACCCCAACTTTTGTTTGATTGATCCCCTTACCCTCTGCGTGAAAAGATGATGGAATGAACATCTATTTTTTTGAGTTTTGGTTTAGATTTCTTCCTTTTTTAAAATTTATGAAAATTATACAAAGAATTTTCGTTTTCTGTTTATATTTTTTATAATATAATTTACTATCAACTAAAAATATTATTTAATATTAATTATTAATAAGAATTATGAATATTTTAATTTAATATTGTAATTAATTAATTAAAATTATGAACAATAACAATCAAAAATGTTTTTTTACTTAAAAAACATAAACTAAAAATTACAATAAAAATATATGTGCAATCAAACAGTTTTGCTAATCGATCAAATTAAGACTACTTAAATTTCAATCTTTTAAATTTTCATTTATGAGAACTTCATTGAGATTATTATTTAAAGTAGTACTAAAATTTTCCACTTTGTAGAGGATTCAATAAAAAAAATTCAATTTTTCTTAGCATTTAATAAAATTTTTATGGAGTTTTTATGCACAAGAAATCATTCTCAAAATTTTAGAATATTGTTATATCATTCTTTTCAACTTCAAATAAAAATAAGAAGGCTCAATGTCCTAATGAAAATCCCAAATATTTATATTTTTCAATGATTAAAAAATTTAATTGATTCAATCAGCTTAACCGTAAAAACCTTGAGCCGCCTAACCTTTCAGTTCAATTTTTAATTTTCCTTATTTGATTTACTTTAATAACTTTTGTTGTAGAAAATCGATCAATTTATTAATTAATCAGTTAATTTTTGTAAATTAATAATTTTTATAAACCAAAATAAATCAATTAATTTTTATTTAATAATGTAATTTTTCAATTAATCTCAAATTCTTTAATAAGTAAAGACAATCTCTTTCGATTATATTTTAAATTCTTTAATTTTATTTAATATCGATTAAATCTCTTAAATCTTAAATTTTTTATTATACCGGTTTAATTTTTGGTTTGGTTTTTAAAACAATGATATTTTCTTTCCAAACTTCTAGTAACTGCCAATTAAATCCTTCGAATTAAAAAAAACAAAGCAAAACTATCATGTTAGGAAAAGCAAAGCAAAGGCCCTTTTCAAGGCTTTAAGACTGCTTTATATTCTGGTGAGCATTATAAGGGAATCAGGAGTTTCTTTATACTATATACCTTTGCTAGAATATGTTCCTAAATCTTCAAGATTAGACTAGCAACAATGAAATGATTATTGGATGGATACCACCGTCAATAAATGAGTAACGGATCTTCCGATTCTAAAAACCTGTTCCGAAATAATCTCGTCTATTTATTACAATAAATAAATAAAAATTGAATGAATGAAATTGTACAAAAATAGAGAAAATAGAATATTTGAAATAGAAGATTTGTTCATTAATAAAACATAATTCTTAAATTTAAGAATAAAAAATAAAGTTTTTATCACTAAATTAATACATATTTCACTAAGTGAGATTCCCTTTAATGATCATATATATTTTTAATTGCATCAGCCTAATTGCATCAGCCTTTTAGCTACCTAGCTCTACATAGGTTGAGTTATAATGACACTAATCTAAAAAATTGAAAAGAATTATTTCTTATCTTATCCCTATCTCCTACTAATAATTCACATAATTAATGTAATTAATAGTAACATAATCTCTAAAATAAAAGTTTAAAGATATAAGTTAGATTTGATGAATATTATATGTTCAACTAGTAGTTAGTAGATTTACTATTTATACTATTTTTTAATTTAAATATCGTTAAGGGTAAGAAGTAACAAAAGATATTGTCGTTTAATTTTTTATATTTTATAAAAACTAATTTTGGTCTAATCAAATTTAGACATCTTGAAGTTAGTTCAAGCTCAAGTTCAGTGCAATAAAGTATATTTTTAAAATTTGAAAAATAATATTATTTTATTCAAGACAACATTATTTTACTTAATTTCAGGCTTTAAATAAGAAAAGACCACTTAAAGGTAAAAAAAAAATTCCGAATTTTATCGACTCGAATCGATTCTTTTTAACTTATGGGTGGGTTGAGAATTATTTGCCATTCTTAGTAAAAACTTTCCATTTTTTACCAATTTAAGGAACTAAACTAGTTTAGGTGTGAACAAGTAAGTTGGAACATTACTAAGATATTGACCAAATTGCAAGATAATGAAAATTATTTCAGCATTAAAAAATCTAAGTGGGGTTAGGGTTGGACCAACTTCCCACCAAGAATAGGAAGCTTAGGGTAAGAATAGGTATCGTAACCTATGCATCCTCAAGTCCGTTGTCTTATTTGTAAATTATAATAATGTTATTATTGTTTTACTCAGACAATACTTCTAGGAATGTTCCAATGTCCGAAATTATACTCCAACATGCTTCAGATTAAACATCGGATCTTTTGTACTAGTTATAATATTCCTATCACATTTTATTAAATATCATTCACATATTTATATAGATCTCACATAAATATATGAATAAAATTTAATATAACATAGTTCGAACAAAGTAATTAAAACAGAGAATTTAATGTAATTGAATTGAGACAAAAAATACAGAAAAGCGAATTTAAGGTTTCCATAACTAGGGTTATGTAACCCTCTCTAGTATAGTTGCTTTCAACAATATCTCATATGATATTAAACAACCATTAACCCTATTGAAGCCTAACAATTTCTAATCACATATTCGATTATTACATTAATTAAAAATTATTGTAACCGTTTAATTATTAAGTTGTAACTATTTTAGAGAATACTTTCTTATTTATTTATATTTTTGTGGGTCATTTAAAAATAACTTCTTTATTAGTTAAGAGTAAGGCTACGTGTATTGAATCTCTCTAAACTCTGCATTTAGTAAAACTTTATTGGGTTGTTTATAATATAGTAAAGATATGTGTGTTCCAACTAACTCATGAACATGACATGTACATGACAATTATAATAATGACTCATTCTTGTTGGTAGACTCAGTTTACACACAAAAATAAAAAAAAAAGAAAAAGAAAACTTATTAAGTAAAAAGAAATTGCACTTGTATTAGGTTGTATTTCACATGGAATGTGACTAATATATGCCTTACAACCATGGCAGTTACATGTATCACGTGTGACACTGTAGAACCTAATTATAAATTTAAAAATATAAAATATTATACTTAATTATTATTTGAATTAATAAAAAATTATAATTGACTTAATTTTTAAATTCTAAATGTCATATTTTAAAGAGTAATATAACTTTTTTAAATTTCCAAAAATGACCTATTTATCAAAATCATTAAATTGGAAATATAATTACAAAATAAATTAAATTTAAAAATATTTTTAATAAAACAAATTTAGTTTACAAAATATTTGATAAACTGAAAAAAAAGATCTTGTTAATAATACATGTGAATAAAATTGTAGGATTG
Organism: Erythroxylum echinodendron; assembly: GCA_027575705.1. Lineage (NCBI taxonomy): Eukaryota > Viridiplantae > Streptophyta > Magnoliopsida > Malpighiales > Erythroxylaceae > Erythroxylum > Erythroxylum echinodendron. The sequence goes on from JANZXR010000001.1 coordinate 1,429,883, forward strand.
ATGCAATTATATTCTATCCTAGTACAAGGAATATATATACATAAAGAGAGATAGGAATAAAAAAAATGCAAATGAAAGCAACTTGCACTTCATGGGCATGTACAGAATGGTGGGATTTGGATATCCAAATCTAAATTGCATCTCTTTAATGATGAAAAAGACAAAGGCTTTTTTTGAGGCACAAACTCACCCACCTAGCTAGCTAGGTCCTTATAAAGAATAAGAATCCCAATTATATTTTACCATATTAATGTTTGCCTTTCTTGGTTCTTATTCTACCATTCATTCAATCATTTGCAGAGGCTGCACTGTAAAGTTTAAATCAAAATAAAGAGTCCGAGATAGGGTATATATATATATCTAAGCTAATATAGTTACAACCACTAGCAAGGAATCACACCTTTTTCTTGTAACCCAATTCTTCTTTTTTGTTTTTTTTTTCATTTTTTGTGGTATCTTTTTTGAGCTTTTTAATCACACTATCTATGCCAATTCTTCATTGGAAAATTGTTTCTAATATTTGCACAAAATAGCATGTTAATATGGTTTCAATCTTCTCATTTTATATCAAAATTTTAAAATAATTTTGCGTTTTTTTTGAGTTTTTAGTCATACCATCTATGCCAAAATTCTCATTTGGAAGATTGTTTCTAATATTTGTACAAAACATGTTAGTATGATTTTAATCTTCTCACTTTATGCCATTTTTTAATATAAATTTTTGCTTTTTTTGAGCTTTGACGTTGGTCGAATTGGTAGAGTGAGGAGTATGGGGTTAAAAGGTTCTGTGTCTGATCGAGCCTATCGTACAGAGCTTGTCCAATGCGAAGTACCTAATTGGCGTAATTTGCAGGTTATTGCGTTAATTTAGATATTTACCAAATGCGCATCCAAAGGATAGCGATTATGGATTTCTTCGTTTTAAAAAAAAAATCTATGCCAAAATTCTTATTTGGAAGATTGTTTCTTATATTTGTACAAAGCATGTCAATATGGTCTCAATATTCTCAATTTATATCATTTTTTAACAATTTTTGTGCTTCTTTTTAAGCTTTTTATTATTACCATCTATGCCAAAATTCATATTTGGAAGATTGATTCTTATATTTGTACCAAGCATCTTAATTTAGACGTGCCCTCTTGTTACTGTGATGTTGTGAAGATTTGGAATTGCTTATTTGTCTCTCTATAAGAAAAAGAAAAAAGAGTTGAAAGCTTTATTAGTTCTTAGAGAATTGATGCAATTCTATGTTTATCTTGCCAAAGATTTGACAATCTTAACACACTTAGTACTCTTTTTATGCCTAATCTAATTAAAATGCAAGTTCATTTATTTTATGAATTTGTTAAAGAAAGGCAGTTTAGCTTTATAGATATTATAACTTAAGACTCATAGTCTTGAGTCTATTATATTTTAATAATCAACAACCCTTACTGAGACAATTGGAAGACAGGGAGTGAGGCAATTTGGTCTTAAAAAGAGTTCCACCAAATTAAAGTATATTCTTATACTAAGGAACAGAAGAACTCCAAAAAAATATATAAAATGAAGAATGAGAATAAAGGCGTGAATGAAAGGAGGTTATATTGGAAAATGGGAAGGTGAGCAATGATGCAATATTTAGATTACGTTTAGATTTGCGGTGTAGTCAGAATAAGTACTTATTTACTGCAGTTTTTAAACGTAGTCATATTTAGATTTGCAGTAAATAATCAGAGGTTGGAGAAAAGTACGGTGCCACTGTAAAAATTAATAAACAGAAAAAAGATTGCAGTAAGAAACTACTTATGCGTTAGAAATTTTACTTTTTATTAACAATCTTCACTACAGATATTATTTTCATGATACTCTTAATTAATATGATTAATAATATATTTTTATTAAATATTTTATTTACTAAATATATTTTATTTATATTTTTTATTTTAATTTAATATTTTATTATTTATAATTTAAAATTTATATGACTAATAATATATTTTTTAATTATTTATACAATAATTAATAGTTTATTAAATCAATAAGCTTTTTAGTCATTTTATCTCTTTTCAGCAACTGCAACTGTACTTGCTAAAAACTTATTTTCACGTTTTAGCAGTTGCCAAAACAACAATCTCAAACACATAAATACTTATTGAGAATATATACTTATCATTTCAGTTTGTTGATTTTAGCAGATCGTTAACCGCCACCGCTTTTTCAAACTAAGCCTTAGACTTGCCCTCTCATTACTCGTCAAATCCTCTGTAACGCTTACTTTGTTTTAACCATGATCTATTAAATCTAATCCATATATTTATGTAAAGTCCACGTAAATTTATGGATGAGATTTAATGAAATATGATAAAAACACCATAAGTAGTACAAGAGATATTATCCCCTCTTGTTACTGTAGTATTGTGGAGGTTTGGAATTGCTTATTTGTCTCCCTATATGGAAAAAACAAGAGTTGAAAGCCTATTAGTTCTTAGAGAATCGATACAATTCTATGCGAAAGATTTGACAATCTCAACACTACTTAAAATTGTTTATATATATACGTAATTTAATTAAATTGCAAATTCATTTATTTTATGAATTCGTTAAAGAAAAGCAGATTAGCTTTATAGATATTAATAAGCTAAGACTCATAGTCATGAGTCTTATTATATTCTAATAATCACCAATCCTTGTTGAGCAATTGGAAGAGAGGGAGTGAGGCTTTAAAAGCGATCCATCAAATTAAAAGAAAAAAAAAGAATAATATATACTAAGGAATAAAAAATATATAAAAAAATAGAGAATGAGAATAAAGGCGTGAATGAATGGAGGATATATTTGTAAAGGGGATGGTGAGCAATGAAATAGTGACATTGTGCAAAGGCAAAAAGAGGCCAAGAGTGGAATTGTGTAAGGTATCTATAAAAGCATTATAGGCCATATGCATAAGAACAAACCAAAAAGAATAATAAGATGATAAACAAAATTTTCATTATAAGGAAATCCCTTTTTTTTAATTAAAACTCAATTATGTTAAAATTTTTAATGAAATTTAATAGTTTATAATAAAATAGAATATAAATAAATATAATATTAAAAATTATTATTTAAGAGAAATGAAATTGTTCATAATTAATATAGTAAAATAATGTTTGAAAAAACATTTATAATATAATATACTAAAAATTTGTTTAATATTTTACATTCCATTGTAATTTTCCTAATCGAAATTAAAATTTTATCTTAAACTATCAAATCATAAGTAAATATTTTTTATTATTTAAGGTGGAATAAAATATAACATAAATGCATCCCTTCTATTATATTCTTTTTATTATAAACCTTTCTTATATATATATATATATATTACATTATGTTAAATATGAAATATAAAATAATAAATATATTACATTATGTTAATATTAATTATGAACTATTAATAATTTTTAATATTATATCTATTTATATTCTATCTTATTATAAACTATTAAATTCTCTTAAAAACCTTATCATAGTTGAGTTTTAATTGAAAAAAGGAATTTCCTTAATATATTATATAAATATTAATATACATTTTATAAATATATAATATATTAGAGTTACAAATTTTTCAATTTAATTTCAAGGGTCTTAATAAATAATAAGCTCATCAAATTTAAATTTTCCGTTTCAATCTATTAAATTCCATTCATAAATTAACGTAAAATCTAAGTATAAAAATAAAATATGAGATTTATTTCAATTTTTATTAAATTTCATTTATACATTAATATAAAATCAGCCTAATAAATATAATAAGACTTAATAAAATTAGATAAAAAGACGGAAAACACAAGATCTGATCCCCTTAACAGGTGCCCTTTTGCATTGCCAACCAAACCATTCTAACTTCCCATGTAAAAAGGGTTTTCATTATATCCTAATTTTGTGCCTTAAATTACAACTTTTCCCGACCAATCCATCCAACTCCCAACGTAAACAGGTTTCATTATAATCTAATTAATGTCCTGAAGAACAGTAAGATTAAACCGTAAGTCAAGCCAAGAGTGTGGGTGGTGGGCAATTCCACCTGTTGAGTGCAAGGTTTCATTATATTCTAATTAATGTCCTTCAATCGCTTGAAGTCATCAATTCACATTCATTTCTATGATCAAATGTATCAAACCATTCAACTTTCAACGTAAATTGGGTTAATTATATATTTTTGTGTCATTAAATTGCAATTATAAGCCTAAACAATCAATTCCATTCATTTCTAAGACATCAAATAAAAGTATAAGTTAACGAAAGTTGGTAAAAAGGGAAGACATGGAATGCTAAAAGCAAACTATGCACATAAAATACGTTAGAATATATTTTCATGCAAATACATAATAAAACAAGCCAAAGCTAGAGGATCAAGAGTATATTACAAAAGCAGACTCACACTATTACTACTAATAATAATTATCCTTCAGCTTCCTCACCGCACACACGAACACAAAAATCTGGAGCCACCAGAATCTAGCTAGGTCCAGCCAAAAGTAGCACAGGTCAGAAGCAACTTAAAATGAAGCAAGCAAACCCTACAAGCTTGGAAGCTACCTACCTAGAAAACCCTACAAACCCTTCCTTTAATAGTAACCAGATAGGTAATCAAGTCCATGATATTGGATAGACAAACCAGTTAAGCAGTTCTAGGGACTGCCCTGCAAACTAACGGCTTCTTCATCTCCATTGAAAGCTTCAGACACTCAGTTAAGTCCACTTCACATTGATCACAAGACACCCATTTGAAGTTTTGCAGCAGCTGAGCTAACCATAGATGAACAGTAGCTAATCCCAGAGCTTTTCCAGGACAAACCCTACGTCCAGACCCGAATGGAGCCAACCTCAGATCAGACCCCATGATGTTCACGTCCTCGTCCATGAATCTTTCTGGTTTGAACTTCTCTGGTTCAGCCCATTCTTCTTTGTCATGTGTGATTGCCCACATGTTGACCATAGCTGTTGTTCCTGCAGGAATGAAGCTACCACCTAGATGAACATCATTAATGGCTAAACGAGCCCAGGAAAGTAAAGGTCCTGGTGGATGAACCCTCAAAGTCTCCTTCACGATTGCTTGAAGATAAGAAAGGTGTTGAATATCACTATCACAAACAGACCTTGAGCTCCCAACAACACCATCGATCTCAGCTTGAGCTTTGGCTTGAATATCTTGGTGTAACACCATTCTAGCAAGAACCCACTCCAGTAAAATGGCTACAGTATCTGTACCTCTGAAAACCATCTCCTGGAAAAGAATGATCACAAGACAAACGAAAAAACTTCAAATAATTTCCATTAACAAGAGATGCATATAAAGAAAATAATAATATAAACTTACCCATAAAACTGCAATCATGTCTGAGTCACTGAGCTTTTGATCTTTCTCCATATCAAGTAATACGTCGACAAAATCACCAGTACTACCAACTTTCGAAGTCTCCAGCGCCCTTTTCGTTCTGTGTTCACTAATGATTTTTCCGACGAAGACATTAACTTTTGAGACCAAGTTCCTGCACCTCTTCCGCACACCTTGCAAGTCAAGCAAGCCAATAACAGGAAAATGATCGCTCCAGTTGAAAATGCCCAGTAACTCATAGCCTTCACTGACCAAGTTCTCAAGCTCTAAACCATCTTGGTAATTGTTAAACCCGTAGCTTCTACCGAAGACGGTCATCATTACATTGTTCAGAGACCCGAAATGAAGCAACTTCCTAACCTCAACTTGACCAACTTTAGACATGGAATCTTTAACCTCCTCAACTATTTTTATACCCATTTCACGTCTAAAAGGCTCGAAAGCACCTATTCTCATGGGACTGAACAAATGAGTCGATGAGATTCTTCTCAAGTTGCGCCAATACTCACCGTACGGTGCAAAACCCATTGCCCTATGGAAAAGCAGCTCGTATGCCGACTCTTTGACGGGCCTATCAGCAAAAGAGGAGCTGTTCAACATTTCTTTGGCAGTTTCAGGGTCACTTGAAATCACAAACCGAGTGAAACCCACAGAGAAGGCCATCAAACGCTTTGCTTTGAATCTCTCGGCAAGGTTAGCAAGAACACGATGTGGTATTGATCCGGAGAACACACTCAACAACCCAGCGAAAGGCAAACCAGAAGGACCAGCAATAGCAGACAAAGCCTTTGGACGAGCTCGTGCCCATGCTAGTCCACCAGGAGACAACCACAAAGCAAACATAGCAACAAAAGCCAACACCCAGGCTAAAAAATCAAAACCACCCACACCCACCAAATCAGGAACAAAAAGAAGGTGACTTTCAGACACCATTTTCGATTTCCTTATTTGGGTATTTTAGAAAAAGGCACAAAAACGAAGTTAGAGAAGCTTTGAGGAATTCTAGCTGTCGAAACAAAGAAAGCTCGAATCTTTATATAACAGGAGAGAAAGTTGGCTAGAAAGGTTCTGGAAACGAAGCGTGGGGGGAGGAGTGGTTAAATAGTAAGTTAGAGAAAGATTCAATTCAACCATAGTTTAAGCAAATTAACCGTAGTTGAAATCCTAGAGAAGTGATTGAACGGTGAACACACAGTACCATCCTGAGGAATATAAATCGTATGGACAGGTGAATTTGTTCCATATTCATCATATACTGTTTTGAAAGGGTAGCAGTTTGACAGTGATGTTGATCACATTCGCAGGTCGATCTTAGCCGTGTGATTGTGTGCATAATATTTTGTACGTGATGATGAAATTGTTCTTCGGTTGATACGGAAAGAAGGTTTTCGATTGCAAGATGTTCACGACTTCACGTGGGTACTTGGTGTTGTGCTGTTTTCTTACTCATTACTATCATCACTACAGCTCCTCCTAGTCTGCAAAATTGCAAATCCAGCTGATGAGTAATCCCTGAAATGATAGAGACTAATATTTTCAAATTTTTATTAAAAATTAAATTAAATTAAGAAAATAATAATAATTTAATACTTATTTATTATTTAAAACATTAAAAAATGCAACACATTTAGTTTTACTTTAAAAATTAAAAGCTAATAAAATTATTAATTAATATACCAATTTTGTAAATTAATTAATACTTATAATTTTATCGTCTTTTTTTAATTAAATTTTAAATTTTTTAAAAAAATTTACTTCAATCATATTTTAAAAATTTAAATTTTATTAAATCTTTAATCAATTTTATGACAATCCAATACAAATTGGATCTTTAGAATAATAAAATTTTTGTCTTATCAATTTAACTGAAATTTTAATTGAAATTTATTAAATAAAATTTAATTAATTTATTCTAATTAATAAAATTAATTAGTTTAAAATAATAAAATGATTATTTTAATAATAATTTTTTATGATTTGATTTTTTAATTATTGATAGAGACATTGGTCCCTCTTGCTATTAAAAAAAATATTCATTAATTCTTCACCGTTCAATTCTATATAAAACCCTCCACTTGATGCATTATATATAAAGCAAGTGTTACTTTAATTTATGAAATTGAAGTATAGGAGAGGATATATATGTATACATAATTGACAAATTGTGAAAAGGAAACAAGAAGACGTATCAGAAAGGACCAGACTGACTTGTCCTCTCTTCAAAACAATGTTTGATAGATACAAGCGTATCGCTATCTTTACATAATAATTTGAAGGTTTGAATCAAAAACTTAGAAGGCTAAGAACGCAATTTTAGTTTCAAAATTTTCATTATAATACAACTTAAATTTTAAAAATATTGATAAATATCATTGTCAATTACTAAAAAATAAATTAATATTTTATTTATATATTAACAAATACCAATAATTAAAATTTTGGGCCTACTAATTTTTTCAATCTATTTTAAATTTTTTTGTTTGATTTACTTTAAGAATTTTAATTATTAACAAATGATTATTAATTGTTCGGTTTTAATAAAGTAATCGATTTTTTAAGTTAAAATAAATAAATAAATTTTTATTTAATAGTATTCTTTTTTAATTAAATTTCAAAATTTTTTATCGAGGACAATTTCTTTTTATCATATTTCAAAATATTTAATTTTATTTAATTTTTAATTAATTTTTTGAGAGACTAATACTGATTGAATTTTTTTAACTATAAATCACTTGTCTTACTGATTTAACATTAAGTTAGTTTTTTAAAACATTGATAAATATATATAATTTATTTTTCAAATTTATTGATATAATTTATACAAAATAAGTTGGTCCATATGTGATTGTTAAATTTATTATCTAATAAAATATATAAAAATATCACATTAATAACAAAATAAATACACATAATGTACTTTGTACCATGAACTAAGAAAACTCTTTATGATTTTGGTAAAAGTATATTGCAAGATATTTTAATATAAAATATAAGAAAAAAGAAAAAACAGGAAAAATCTATAATAATGAATCACGTGAAACGACATCGTTTTAGTGGTAGAAGGTTGGAGCCGAGAACCGGCATGGAGAATCTGATGTGATGTTGTGTGCAAGTTAAATGAGTAGACCCAAAGCAGAGCGATGCAGGACGCAAGAGATTCAGACGTACTGTAATATCTGGTACAAAGCGGCAGCAGAAAAAGGCTGCCAATAATAGTACGGCGCCGTCCTATAACAACGGCCAACACAGCCACTCTCCATTATTACAACCTATTTGTCATCGCATGTTCGTGGACTAAATATTGGCTTTTGGTTCACACATCGTAAATGTGTGTATATGTGTATGTAACTAAATGTTTCAGGTTGCCTACTTTTAGTTAGAGTTTCAAGTAAGAGATTGGTTTGGTTTGGTTTAGATTCTGTTTGAACGAGACAACAAGTTTTGAGATTCTTAAGAATGTTCAAGTAACATAGAAACTATACGGTTTCTCTGGTTTCAGAACAAGCCGACGATTTTTTTTTCAAGTAATGTAATAAACGTTAAAATCTGTCAGACTCTGACAAGTGATATTTGTAAACACGTGGACTCAGCACAAGGTTACTCTGACAAAGTCACAAAACCACCTCTTCCCGTCATTGTCAGTGTTTACTTTTAAGAGAGTGCAAGTGCAACGCAGAGGAAATTGAGATTTTTAATAATTCACAAATCTTTTTAAATTTTTAATGAATTTTTTAAAATATAATTTAATTAATAAGTTATATTTTTAAATTTTATATTATTTATTTATTTTATATTTAAAGTAAAAGTTTATTTTAAATTATAATTGTTCAAAATAAATTATTCTTTTTATCGTTAAAAATTTTAAACTTCTTATTTTCACCAATAAATTATATTTGTCAAATTTTAAATTGTTTACTTACTTCTTTATATTTTAATTAAAATTTTTTAAATTATGATTATTAAAAATTAATTATTATTTTAATCACGAATTTATTTGATAAATTAAATTATTAATCAATATATACATATAATTTTATTTAAGATAATTTAAGAATCTATTAAAATAATATTTAAACTATAAAAAATGTTTAACGGATATTAAAAAATAAATTAGTATAAAGTTATAGATTTTTTTAAATAAACTTCAACTTTTAAGATTTTTTAAATAAATAATAATATAAAAATACAATTTTTATGTTTATTATTATTTTAAAATTTATATTAAATTCAATCATATTTTAAACTATTAAATTTATTAGAATTTATTATATATAAATTTATTAGAATTTATTATTTATTAATAGAAAAACATTATTCTAGGTTTGACCTTCCCTAACGAGCAAGAATGATGTCAAATTGCATTCCTGAAGCAGATCACATTTTCTTGTATTTTGGTCTGAAATTCCAACCCTGAAAGAGCATTGTAGCCCCTGAAAATCATGTAACAAGTTCCTTTTTTCACTCACACTACCCTATATTTTAAATTCCTTTGTTCAAACAAACTCGCGGCAAATTGGAAGTTATAGCTCTAACACTTGGAATAGATGGGATATATGAATCAGATGAATGCCAGGACGAGACTTTCAATAGATGAATCCAGTCTTTTCATTCAATAAACCAAAAAGACAATGAAACAACCCCTATATTACAATCACTTGATCCACAAGATTACATTTCATTAAGATAAAGATTCAGATGACAGGTCTCATAAAAATCAACAAGTTTAACACCATAATGATGACACGGAGGCATTATATTAGTTATTACCGCCACCAAAGAGGTAACCCAGAGATGATCCTCCACCCGGGGCAGAGTGAACCTTGGTCGAAGGTCGATCCTAGACCCAGAAAATAATCGTTAGGGTACGTGAACCAGCTATCAGAAAAAGGTTTCACACATGAAAAGCAAAAACGTTGGACAAACCACCACATGACAAACCATTTCCTACCAACCCAAGACTAAAGAGAGCACCTTAATCTTGAGGCACGAGAATAAATTAGAGAGTAAAATAAAGTCATGGATGGCTTTAATCTACATGCCAAATTCTTCTGGTAAGTAAACATTCTCGTATTTCAGCAGAGATTTAGGTTTAGTCTAGTTCCCAAATCCATAAAGTCACGAACTATTAAAAAGGAACTACCATCTAATCACAAAAAGAAAGACAAGCAATCTTTTAAATTGAACAAAATACACCAATAATTAGAAGTCACGTTCTACAGCACTTTGAATTCCATAAACAGATTTAGCAGACTTAACAACATTTGCGATAAAATTAGTTATCAAAGCATCAAAGAACAAGAAATCTGTATGCCACCAGCAAAATGCACTGACGTAGTTTTTAAATATCATACCGTGATAAAGTTTCCAGTATTCTGTCCGTCTGCACGGAGATAATTGTTTGAAGAAGTACTGTTGATACCAGCAGGGATTTGTTTAGCAATATCAACTGGCTGAGGAGAAATGGCAGGTTTGGAGGGTGGTGCACTGTTTACAGTCTGGTTCTCACTTGGAGCAGCAGGGGCTTTGTTTGCAGCAGGAGCTGGAGCTTCACCACTTCCAAACAAATAGCCCAATGAACTCTGACCACCACCACTGCTGACTCCACGACCCATTTTGTATCTTCTCGTTAAACTCTGCATTCAAAGATGTTTGGGACGAAAAAAAAGATGATGAAACTAAGAATAAAACAACAATGTCTCAGCAGAAGTTCAGGTAGATGCCCACTTTGCAGGATCCAAGAGAAAAGAATAAAATCCTGAGAAAAAGTTCGATGCGGAAACATCACATTTGATGCCGAGACATCGCACAAACTTCTCTCAGTTCAATTCCCAAACAAGTGAATTATCCCTTCCATCCCTCAACCTCAGTTAAGTTTCCATTAGAAAGGGGAGCAGGGCTGGGGTCAAGCTAATTCACGTGTAGTAGTTTTAGACAGATCTGGAATATGCAGATTTCTAGTTTTCCACTGCACAGAAACAGATCCCAAAAGCAACAGAATGCACTGTATTCTTTGGAAATTAATCTCGATAGCGAGACACATCTACAAGTAACCAACAAGAATCAGAGACCCCCGGGTATATCCTCAATTCCAAAACATATACTTACTTTAGCAAAAAACACAAAAGGCTACACATTTTCAACTAGACTCACCGAATCCCAATCAAAACAATTCTCAATTCCACCAACGCTGAAATAGAACACCATAAACAGAAATTCCCCTCCCAAATCGAACTATCAGCAAACGTATCAGTTCATACAAACGCCTAGATTACAAAATCAATAAGACCAGAACCCTAAAGGTGGAGATCTAAAACAACACAAACGCCTACATTACAAAATCAATAAGACCACAAAATGATTGAAGCGACAAGCAATTAGAGCTAAGTGCCTAAGTTAGTTAAAGAAATCGTAATATTCTGAGCTTGGTCGATAGATTACCTGAAGATCAGAATCTAAGCGGAGGAGAGAGTGCGTGACGAGACTGTTGCGTTTCAGAGACGCAGAGAGAAAGCGAAACGTGAAGGACTGTTTGATAATAAAAAGGTTAGGTGAGGGTGAATATGGAAATTTATTACATCTAAATTAATAATAAGTTAATTTCAATATATTTGAATTAATAAATTAATAAATATGTTTTATCAACTGTCATGAATTAAAAATTAATTTATAAAATTATCTAAATAAATTTTTATTTTTACATTATTATGGAACTTTTTAGATTTTTAATTTTTAAAATTTAACATAACAATACAAAATATTTATTCTATTAAAAATAAAATTATATATGCTATATTTATGGTATCATTAATTTTAAGAATAAGATTATTGTGTTGATTAAATTGTATTTTTAATAACTTTTTTAAAAATATTTAATATTAAAATTAAAAATAATTATAAGTGAAGTTAATTAGGTATTATTATGTTTAACAACAACAATTCAATAAAAATCTCACTAAAACTTGAGGTCTGAGAAGATCCAGTAATTTCTAACCTTATCCCTAATTAATAAAAAAGCTGTTTTTAAATGATCAACATAAAAATAAAAAATAAATACATTAATTAATTAATTAATTAAGAAGCTTATGAAATTAATCAATTTATCGTTAAAAAAAGTTTTTAGAAATATAAATAATATTTTTCTAGTTACATTTATAAATATATTGATAATTATTATATTTACAAGTGACAATTTTAAATTATATATTCGCCAAAAATAACCTTTATTTAATTAAAACTTTAAATTAAAATAACATAGGTTAAATTGAGAAGAAAAAAGAGAAAGAATGAGAATCTTTACTTTTTCTTTGAAAAGCTCCAACGAAGAAAAGGTTTAAACAATCAAATTGCTTATTTTCAAAAGAAAGAAGATTTGCGGGCGTTTGACTCAAATTAGATAACGATAATAAGAATGAAAATGAATATAATCATTATAATTATAATGGTTGGTTATAATGAAAGAATGATTACTAATTACTATAAATAATGGTTGGTTTGTTAAAAATATTAAAAATTAAAAATTTATTTTACATCAAATTTTAATATATTTTAATTAGTTATATTTAATTACTAAAAAAGATAAAAATATAATTAATTAATTATATTGTAATTAGTTAAATATATTTTAATTAATTAATTAATTATATTGTAATATTGTTTTAATTAATTATATTTAATTACAAATATTAAAAAATGATGAAAGGAGTGTCACTCAGAAATGATTGGCATTCCTCTCATGGTTGAGATGTATAGAGCAATACTTGAAAGTTGGATATCACAGGGGCGTTTGATTTGAGAATTTGAGAATAAATGAATGGAATAATTGTAAAAAACAGTGTTTACTTTGGGGTTTTCAATTTTAAAAGAATAGATTTATCCCATTAAATATGAGAAACTACTAAACCTACCAAGTAGATAGGCATCAATATCATACCCGTCCTCATCCCCTTCTACTATTATACCCACATCCATTGCTAACTCGTGCTCAAACCAAACACCTAGATAATACTATCCCTTTAATAATAACATATAACTACCCATTTTTCATCCCATACTCATTAAACCCTTCACAAACTCATCAACCAAGGACTTTTATTCAATGTTTTTAACATCAAACCCAAAGTTAAACAGGTAAAATATAATTTTAAAGTTTAATATTAAACTATCATAAAATCGGTTAATTTTTAAATAAATTTTAAGAATGAAAATATAATAAAAAGAAATTATTCTTACCAATTGAAGAATTTGAAGTTTAATTGAAAAATTGTTAAATGAAATTTTAATTGATTAATTTTGGTTTATAAGAACCCATTAATTTACAAAATTAACCGATTAATTAATAAACTGATTAGTTTTTAACAACAAGAGTTATTAAAGTATGTTAAAGTAAATATTTGGACGATTCAAGAGTTTTACAGTTAAACCGATCAAACAATTGATTTTTTAATAATTAGATTTATTAATAAAATGAAAAAAATTAGGGATGAAATTTATTATAGACATATTTTCTCTAAAAAAGGGAGAGTAGATCGATTAAAAATAAAGAATTTTATATTTTTAATATATTTAAATTATTTATTTATTTAATTAATTAAATCAATATTTAATAATTTTGAGTTAATTTAAAAATATTGATTCATACCTAATTAAATTATGTTATTTAAATTTTAATTAATGAATTTTTTATTTATCAGTTAAATTTGATTTAGTTTTATTAATAATTATAAATATAAAGGTTTATATATGTATCAAGTACTTGCAATAAATAAAGTGGATGCAATTTAATAATTTTAGTATATATCAAAAGAAAAAATTTTATATGGTATTCTTATTTTTTATTCATATATAAGCTTAATATATTTATAAAGTTTGAATTTGTATTCAAATTTCAATATATGTGCATATTAAATAAATTATTATATATATATTATCACATGCTTTAGTTTGTCAGATTTGGGTCCATTGATTTAGGATATTACATACACTCCACGTACAGAAAAATGTGACCGACAGGTTGGTTGTCTCGGTTTGCTTGGATCTCATCCCAAGTTAGCATATTCCCAGGCCAAGTTTATTAGTTAACACCAATAATTAAAATTTTATTTTAAATAATTAATTTTTCCTGTTCAATTTATTTTAGTAATTTTTATTACTAATTAACTAATTAGTTAATTAATTTTTTATAAATTAATATAAACTAATTAATTTTTATTAAAATTTGATAAATAATAATATGTTTCTTAAATTTAATTTTAAATTCTTCAAATTTATTCTATCTTTATTAAATATTAATTTAATGACAATTTAATCCTGATTAAACATTTAAACTTATCAATAAAATAAGTTTATTTTTTAAAACCTTAGGTAAGACACATTAATGTTTTTTAATTATTTTTATATGTATATAAACACAATTTTAAATGTACAATAATTACAACCGTCAAGTAATTCATAATATACCTCTAGGACTAGAACTTCTTGTTTTCAGAAGGCAAATCCATCAAACTTGATCAACCACTAACAAGTAATCCTAATATAGGTGGATTTGGTCAAGGGATGGGAAAATAGTACTTCAAGACCCATTATGTGTTCAAGATTTTTTGCTCTTTTTGGCATCTATTATTTTGGCACAAATCTTCTATACGAGGAACTACTAAACTCAATCGCTTGCTGTCATTACTCTTTAGTTTTCTGTTTTAACTTGTTTTAAACAAATAATTTGATTTGATTTGATTGTTAAAAACACCGATTAGAAAGAATTTTTTTTTCTACAATTTAAATAACTTAAAAATATTATAATTTTTTAAAATTCTCATAAAAATTTAAAACTGTTATTAAAAATTAAAAATAAAAATATGTAACATTATATCACACAAAATTTAAGCCCTTAAACCTTAATGTGAATTAAAAATAATAATATATTATAATTATTTAAAATATTGATTAATTAATTTTTATCAAATATTGTGTAAAAATTGGATACTACAAATTTTATAATAAATTAAATTTTAATTTAATTTAATTGATGAAACACAACATCGTATCATCATCTTCGTCGTCATCATCATCAATATTATTATTTTCTCTCTCTAACTCTCTCTCTCTCTCTAAATCATCCAAAAACAATGTCTCTATTAATTAAAAATAAGACATCATTTTACTGAACTTCCTCATACCTACATATCATCAAGATTCATATTGAATGGTATTGTTGTTATTGTTGATCTACTTATATCACATGTTTTTATCGTTATTTTATAATAAAAGTCTAAAAAAGATGTTTTTTAAAATTAAAAAGTGCAAAAAAATTATTTTCAAAAATTTTTAAAAACCATAAATTCTAAGAACCTAGAAACTACGTTACTTCAAAATCAAGTAAAAAAGGGGCCACACTCCTCTAAGACAGGTCCAATGTACGGTGGATTCTTGTGTTCGATTGTCTTGCAGAAAATTTCAGTATTCTGAATCGATATGCGTCAAAGATGACACATGGGGAACAATTAAATCCCATATGAATGCATATGAACATGATCCTGGAACAGCCTATGAATGCATACGAACATTATCCTGAACAGCCTTTGGCTGTTTCAGTTTTGTCCATTTCTGATCATAAAACTACACCGGTAACTTGTTAATGTAGGAAACCTGTGAATGCACATGAGCATGATCCTGAACAGCTTTTGGCTGTTTCAGGTTTGTCCATTTCTGATCATAAAACTATACCAGTAACTTGTTAATGCAGGAAATAATTGTTCTCAGGGCTCCGCTCAGGTTTTGAGTAGACTTTGAATATCTGATGCATCTTGCCAGTACTCAATTCCAGCGCTCTTCACATATCCATTCAATCTTTCAGAATGAGTTCAGAAATGTGCACAGAATTCAGAAGGCAATAGATCCGTCGAAAAACTTGTAAAAGGTGAATATCATAGAGAATTAAAAAATAGAATCTATAGTTTTAGTTACAATGAGGAACCTAAAGACAGGCCAATGCCAAAGTAATTACGGACAAAGCATGATTAAGTTGTAATTCCAACTGCACAGAAGAACAATCCACTGCCCAGATTCTTCTTTAAGGCTAATAAAAATAATAGAACAGTACAAAATCTGGTGATGTTTATGAATATAAATGGTGAGAAGTGATATGAAATGCACAGAAATAATGCCCCTGGCGTTTGCTCATCATCCCAGTATCAGCCATCCGATCACTACCCGAAGGCCAAAACATTATAGTCAACATCTAGGAGAAAGGGTACACATCCCTGTAGGTAGTCCATCTGGTTTTTGCAGCATCAGGTTATGGTGGTTTTTATGGTTACGTTTATATCATTGTGTTTGCATAATCATTATCCTATGTAATTGCTACACTTCCTGCAGATGCCTGGTTCGCTGCTCGATTACTTCCAAAGTTCTTGCGATTAGATTCCCTTGCAATCCTCGAACCAAACTACACCAGTAAATTTTGAGAGATTTATACATCTAACTACTAAACTGAATGTACGCATTTAAAGCAGCAATAAAAAGGAGTACCCGAGCATTCAGAATACTTTCATCTCGCTTACCAGATTACCAAACTATAAAGCATTTAGTTCTCTAAGAAAAATCTAATTAGGTTCTTTCCTACTCAAGGTGCATACAAAGCATGGGAATGCGGAGTAACACAAACCTGGATTGCTCTTTTAGGCAGAACAGCTGCTTCACATAAACCAAGCATCCGTGCAACCTTCAAAACATATGACAGGACAGTTATACGGACTGAACTCACCATAACAACAAATTAAAGAATGTAAAAGTTAAAAACTGACAAGGTGCGCCTTAATAGCCAACACCACCCACTGTTTTATTGAAAAGATCAGTGACTACAATTCATCTAAACCAAACCATTAATGTGGAAATTTTAAGGATAGGAATTTAATAACTCCCATAACAGATGATCTGGTGTGTCCAAGAAGGAGACAAACCTTTAAATAACATAGGTGATACAGCCAAAAAATACAAGGATCCATTTTACATATTACAGTGTCCATGAAATTGAGAAGACAAGATAGAGAAATGAAAACAGATCTAACCTTTCTCAGAATCTTCTTATCACCTGTTCCACTAGGTTGGTCAAGGTTGGCTACCTCCCATAAAGGAATATCAAGAAGAGTCCTAATTACATCTTCATCCAAGAAAGGAAATCTAGCCTAGTCAAGAATAAAAAAAGATCAAATAAGGAAAGAGGTAAAGGATAATGGCTGTACTTGCAAGAATTCTTTTGAGGTAATACCTCCTTCCCATTATCGCTAATGCATCTGTCATCTCTTCCCATATTGCGTTTCCAAATCCTCTGCATGTCCAACTTCATTTCCTCATGAAGCCCGCGCCAACTAACAACAGCAGATAACAAGAATGAATACAACAAATGAAAGTTATTGCTCCAAAGTCACCATCTGATTTCCTTATACTTAATCAAAATATAGTTTTACATGTCATAGGTATCTTGGGGAAATATCTCTGATAAGCAACTACACAAAGAAACAACTCAAGCTTTTTTGAGCTTCAGAGGGCACTATAAAATTAATTGCTGTTACAATATCAAGGATTTGAAGAAACAAAACTTCTGCAAGTAATTAATTGTGTCCTACAGTGGAAAAATATAATCAACCACTGAAGGTTGGTATAATCAAACACTGCAGCAGTTGCCAAAGAAGCTTGTACAGCAGTTACCATGCGTTTTCCCTACATCCAAGCAATATCATCCAGAGGCACACAATCCTTTTGTCAAGGATACATCCAAAAGGGGGTTGCATACGTTCTATGCTTTTTGACAAGGACTTTGCCTGTCAGCACTTGGATAAACGTCTCTGTCTTTCCAGAAGGAAAATTATTTCACATTCGCTTACCACACAGAAGAAGAAAAAGACACAAAATGAAAAAGTTTTCCTTTCAAGACACTTAGCCAGAAGTTAAACAATGTAATCACTTCAGTATCAACCACAGACACCAATGTCCAATGAAATTCTAACTGTATGAAAATAACTGCATGTGGAAGCATGAAGATAAAAGTCAGCCATTGGAAATATGAAAAAGGACAAGAACTCTCTCTGTAATTCATCAGCTTAAATGTACCTTCCACATCTGTATTTAGTTTTATGCCTCCCATAGCCAGCACACTGCTCATCAGCGCCAGAACCAACAAGAACAATCCTGGCCTCGGACTTGTATCTGAAGCGTTGTTGATTCTCATTGTTGATATTGTTAGTACCTTCATAAACCCAACCCTCACCACTTGCTGCAAGCCACAACGCAGTTCCTATATTCAGGTCCTGGAATGATGGGAGTAACTTTTTGCCTCAGAAAGTTTATGAGAAAAAATGACATAAACAAAAAGGGAGTTAGATAAGATGTTAAACAACCAAGTTGATTTGGAGTTCCAAGGGCAAGAATTACGATTATCAATCGTTAAAGGATTACCCAAACACTAACATTCTAACCTTATAAATGTCAACAATGAGACTGTTTTGAATGCCATAATGGGTAAAACTAGAACACCATAAAATACAAACAAGTAGCGGAATCAATATCAATAGAAGAAAGCTTGTCACCATGTAGGTCTTTGCAGGTTTAATGAGAGACATGACATGCTTCATTTCAGCGGTCAAACTTGACAAGTCAGCATCAATCTCTACAAGGTTCCACCTGCATTTCAACCATACATGCCATCAACATAGAGGATACACAAACAGAAGATTATAAGATTGTTAAAAGGACGTCTTTCCTTTTCTGCTAGATGAAGATAATAAAACACTTAAATTGCAATTCAGAAATAAGATGAGGAGTTTTAAAATTCAATTTAGACCTTTCACCATTTATCCTATATTTGCAAAGAAAAATACAATCTAATAGTATATATGATAAAGAAGCCTCATGATAACCCACTAAATGAATTGCTGATAACACTTGCAGATACACAGCTCACAGAACTAAATCTAAATGGTCTAAAAATAAAATATGGTGATCTTAAGAATGACCTAGATGTGTGGTATTGGATCCGAATATCTGACTTCATACCTTCTCAGTGGTGCAAGTCTTCTGAGTTCCTGCAGCCCTGCCTTTGCTGAAATTCTATCAGGAGCACATTCACCATCAAAACTCACATTAAGCAAATCTATTCCATCTGTCAAAAGCAAGCATAAATCAGATTAACCAATCATAACTAACTTGCTGAACAAATCAGCAAATAAAGTTTAAGATCAAATTCATGTTATATCCAAGGTTTGTTTTCTGTCTTTTATGTGCTTCTCTTCAGGTGACTTTTTTCACACTGTTTTTCTCCTTTTTGCTCATGGTCATGGATTTGAAGAATGAAAACGGAATCCTTTAATCTGAGTGGATAGCAAAAGTCCTTATAAATTAACAGGTCATTCAAAACTTCAATTATCCAGAGGACCAGATACAAGTGAAAATTAAAAGATAAAGCTAGCATCAAAGAAACACTCACAATTGAGATCTAAACATTCATTCAATAGTGCTGCAAGTATCATTGAATCCAGTCCACCAGAAAAGAGAATTGCCACAGGACCAATATCATTTTGTCTGCTTTCTGATTTTACTGCCTAAGCACACAATTCCAAAACATATATTATGTTCAAAAGTGCCAATCAAAAACAAGCAAACTAACTTTTGTTGATGTTAATCTAATGAGCCATGTAAGTAATCACAATTTAACAGAAAAGAACGAAATATTCCATAGGTGCTTCTAACATGTAATAGATTGTTTAGTACATAGATCCTCTAACAGCATAATTTAACAAAGTAGACTTTATTTCATATTGATTCCATACCTGAAAATTTTTAAATATTCCATAGGTGCTTCTAACATGTAATAGATTGTTTAGTACATAGATCCTCTAACAGCATAATTTAACAAAGTAAACTTTATTTCATATTGATTCCATACCTGAAAATTTTTATGGAATGAAGTGCGCAGCATCACTGATTTCCTTAAAGCAAGCAACACATTCTGAGCTGACAAGAAAATGAACCAAGAATTAAGTTTTCCCACTTTGGAAAAGAAAGCTAAAGATTCAGAACATTCTTTGCATGATAATCACCTGACCAATGAAAATGGATTATATCATTGCTGAATAAATTATTGCTACATATCAATTTTAAGTTGTACAATGGCAGGATAGAAGCCCTAATTTTTATGATCTATCGGGACAAGCTAAATGCAAGTAATGTTGTAACTATTTGACTCTTACAGTGAGAAGAATGAAACACTACTGGCTGGGGCTCAACAGACAATCTATCCCATTTAATCAATTCCATCAATGTAGAATTGGTCCATCCATGTCTTTTGACTTGACCAGTGAGCCATCCATGAATCTTTCGAGTATCAAGAGACAAGCTGTATATCCCACATGAAAGCTCTTCCCAAAAGTTGACATCTACTCCTTTGTCAACTTCCATGTCTGTGTCAAATTAACTGCATTCTATTATTTAATTTTGAAACATTTCAGTTCACAACAAGAAACGTTCTGCCAAGTACTATATACCAGAGTTCTGCTCCAGAGAAGAAATTGGCGATACAGATGATAGCACAAAGCGGTTGTCACTCTCAGTTGGCCAATGAACAAGAAGACTCCGCCTACCAAATGCATCTCGACCAAACCACAATGTCCTTGATTTATACTGCAAACTCTCAAAAACATCATCATACAAACACCAAACCAAATCAACCTAACAGATTCTTAGTCCTATCAACCACAATCACCTGCCAATAAATTACAGCCCAAGGCCCTTTAATTGAAGAAAGAACATGGGGAATCGAATCCCGGCCCTGTTCATTACTAGAGCACGCAGTTTCATGTTCACTGGAACTACAAGAGCAACACTTCCCCAGCGTATGCAAAAGAACTTCACCGTCATTACCATCCCTATCAACATGAACTCCTCCAAAGATTTCACCTTTTAGTCATAAAACAAATGAATTATCAGTAACAACATAGGAGACTAAATTACTCACTGCAAAACTTGAAAACTAGACAAGGAAACATATACCGTTGTAAATAAGGATGTTCCCGGAGGAATCTTCAAATGGTTGAACCACAGCATCGACTCCCCTCAACTGCAATGTGGCTCCAAAGAAACGCAATTCAGCACAACAATTTTCTAGAAAATCAATCGGATTCGAAATCCAAGATTCCAGAGTGAGCGTTTTGGAGCCCAAACTGTCGGGACCTCGTCTCAGAAGAGCTGTTTTGAGATCATCGACGGAGAACACGGCCCGATTGTAGACGTCGGATCTATTTGTAAAGTTAATTATCTCCGCACGGGAACTTGGAATCGGTGAATCCGTAGGTAGGCCGATTCGAACGCCAGAGACGATCAGAGCGATTCCGCACATTTTATGCCTACCTTACCTCTCTTCTTCTCGTCTGCTTTTCCATGGATTTCTAAAACCCTAAACTCCAAACCCAGCAAGGGATTTCAATCGTTTTTTCAAATTCTACTATAAGAAATTCGAGGGCGGCGAGAGCTTCCATAGCATAGTGGTAGTGAGTTCGCTTCTGAAGCGGAAGGTCGCAAGTTCGATCCTCGTTGGGAGCTCCCTCGCGGGAGGCTTACGTTTAATTTTGTGGTGGGGTCCACTTGACCGGTAAACCAACTTTCATTCGACTGTCTGTCTTCAAATGCGGGATGCTGCTGTCACCAAAACATGTTTCTCTGACAGCTCTCCCTCAGATTCGCGTTAATCTGACGTGGCATTTCCGTCTTTAAATGCCTGCATCCGCTACTTATTGGCAAAGCAATTTAAGGATATTGTTCCACCACTCTCGTGCCAAGACCGTGTATTACACTCTCCAAATTTTCACAACCATCCACTATTTTTATTTGTAATTAAGGTTGACAAATTAAGTTTATTCTAAATTAATAAATCAATTTTCAATTAAATTAAGATACAAGTTTCAACAATTTAATAGCCTATTATATTACATCAAAATTCCATAATATTATTATTTTTATTTTATAATTAAAATTAAATTTAGTTAAAAATTAAAATTTTAGTTACAATTTAAAATTTAATTTTAAAAATTATATTCAAATTTATTTAATAAAATACATTAATTTTGTATAATTAATTATTATTTTATTTTATAATTGAAGTTAATAATTTACTTTCAATTTAAAACTATCAAAATTATATTCAAATTAATTTAATAAAATGATATTATTTTATTACCCTCAGTCATATGGCACATTAAGATAACAAAAACTTAAAGTACCCGTTATTGTTAAACCATATAAATAGAAAAGACCCTTCTTCCTGTAATAGCGTGTTTGGAATGTAATAAATTGAATTGAATTCATTAATTTTATGTTGTTGAATTCAATTCATGCGTTTGAAATGTTAAAAAAGAGATGATTTGAATTCAGTTACGTAATTAAATCTCATTTTCTTTATAAATTCAATTCACATCTCAAATGGTGCGATTTGGTGTGTAAATTGAAAAGTCAATTCTTTTTAAAACATTAAAATTCTTTTTCTAAATATACACATCATAAAAATACAAATTACTATAAAACACACACACATTGATTACATATTGAATAAAAAAATTATATGAAGTAGTTGAATTCATTTTTTATTGCATTCCAAACAATATAATTGAATTCAATTCTAATTTTTTTAGATTTATTTCAAACAGTGTAAATCGAATCTAATTCAATCTCATAAATGTAATTGAATTCAATTCGTCAATGAATCCAATTTGCAAGTTTCCGAACAGTCTGTAACTCTTAGCCTCTTAAAATATTTCATAGATAAATCTTAAGAAAATTGTATTGTAGGTTTCCATAACAAGAAAAGTTTATAAAGAACTTATATTCTTTAAACCTAAATTAGACATTTAAAATAAAATGAAGGTAAAAAATGTATATAAAATTATTTTACAATATTAAAGAGAGAGAGAGAGAGAGAGAGAGAGACCACTAATCTCCAAAAGCCCCTATATATGGACTCTCTCTCATTCTTCCTAAAGCCCTAGTCTCTCTCAAGTCGCCTGTGCGGTGTCTCTTTTGCTCCATCTCTCTCCTCCGGCGAGGGAGGTTCGTTTGGAATAAACCCTTTTGATTGTGTTTTCGCATAAAGGAGGTTCCTTTTTAATAACCCATCTTTTCCTTTGTTGCGTGCACGTTTCAAGATGCTTGCTTTACTTTTGTTGATGTGGTTTTGATTTAGATCTGTTTTAGTTGTTTGGAGATTGATGTGTTGGAGCTTGAGGTAAGGGATACTGGGTTTTGTTGCTATTTAACTGGAGGGTTTCAGTTTTTTTTTTGCCCTTTTTGCTTGTAGAGTGCTTTTTCCTGTGATCTTTCGTTGTTAGAATTATTTTCATATTGAAATTGCTTAGAATATTACTGGGGTTTCAGTTGAAAGTGGGTCAGCTTCAGTTGCTTGGCAACTAAGGGTTTTTTCTATGGTGGGCTTTGACCCCATGCTCTGATTCATCAAGTTCTTGTTTTTAAGTAAAAGAACTTCAGGATTCATCTATTTCTTAGTTTGGAAACATAATTTTTTCGAATATCAGCTTAAGAAATAGGTATGGAATCTGAGTTTGGGAATGGGTTTCTTGTTGATATTTCCAGGTCGGCTATATTAAATATTAAGGCTGTCCTCGATGCAATACCATAATTTTGGTAGGGTATGTGGTCATGTCTAGATGTATATTTGTGATCGGTGTTATTGTGTTTGCTCTCTGCTCAGACTGATCTTTTCTATTATTTGATATGTTTTTGACGTTTGGTTCACTTGATGTGTGCAATCATATTAGCTTTCGAACATTTCGGTAACTATCGATATTCTTGTGGTTTTCATTTAGAACAAAAGGTGATGGAGGCAATGAAGCCTGCTCCAGAAGAAGTTAGTAATGCCTTTGTGAATCAGTATTACAATCTTCTCTCAAATTCCCCAGAACAAGTTCATAAATTTTACCAAGACGCCAGTGTGATTAGCAGGCCTGGTTCTGATGATTTGGCCTCCTCTGCATCAACCTTGGATGTGAGTTCTTTGTCTTTTTTATTTATCTATAACTTTTCCTGGCTCTGTCACACACACAACATTATTGATAACCACAAGCATTCAGTATTTTGTGTAGCCAAAAGGAAAAACATTTTTGGGGTTTTTCTTTATCACTGGGAATTTAACTGATGATATTACCTTAACTGTCTTTAACTTAAGAATTTAATTACTTATACCTTAAAAAAATAGAATGCTTGCTACTGACAGGTATACATTTTATTGGTAATATTATAGTTAGTGCATATTTTGATGAATGATTGTGACTTATCTATTCAAGGGATCATGTAGTTTATGGAAATTTGTGCTTCTTGCCTCATGTGAAGCTCCTGTGCAAATTGTTCTTTTGGGATTAGTCCTGCACTTACCATCTGTTGATGAGTGAGTTGATATTCCTTGTAATTGGAGCAGGGAATTGATAAACTGATCCTCTCTCTTGATTACAAACACTGTGGGGTTGAGATACTGACTATAGATGCTCAAGACTCTTTTGGGAACGGGGTGATTGTTTTGGTGACCGGTTACCTGACTGGAAAAGAAAATATTAGAAGGAAGTTTACACAAATATTCTTTTTAGCTCCACAAGGAAATGGAAGTTTCTATGTCTTGAATGATGTCTTTAGATATGTGGATGCGGACGACATGCCAGTCCCAAAATCTGATGAGACTGATGATGATACGACTCTCACTGCTCCTGCGACATTGGATCCTGGTAAGTTTTGTGTGGGTTTCTTACTGACTCTTAATATTAATTGTATTGGAGAATAAATGTTGTTGGCCTTATTACTGCAGAGTCAAATGTCATCCCAAATCATTCTGTGGTGGATCATGCAACAACTTCACTAGAGGAGGGTACTGAGCATCTAGAAGAATCTATTTCTCCACTAGAGAATGGAAAGATTTCTGATGAGAAGGAGTCTGTTGCAAATTCTGTTGGTGAAAATTTGGATGCCAGCAACCTGGTTCCAGTTGGAGTGGATGAAAATGATAGTGATCACCATGCTTCTACTGAAGCTGCTGCTTCTGATGTACTGGAGGATGCTCCTAAGAAGTCTTATGCATCAGTGGTGAGCCTATATTCATATGCTTTAAAAAATAATTTAATTCCTTACTGCATGTTTAATCTCTGACTTTGCTCTTTATGTAGGCAAATGCCTTGAATTTCACAAGACAGCCATTCCAACAGAGAGTGTTGCCTGCCAAACCTGTACAAAGGGCTCCTGATCCTGTACTACGTGCTTCATCTCCTCATCCTGTGAGCAGCAATCCTGTGGAAAAGAACAACAATCATATAGGTTTTTGTTTTTTTTACTTATACTTGTGCTATGCAGGGAGGTTTGGCAAATCTATATTTGTACTTTATATGTTTAAACTAACAGTTTCTCTTTTGATGTATTTTAGTCAAAGGTTTCTCGGTATTTGTTGCAAATTTACCCATGGATGCGACTGAACAGCAGCTCAGAGAGGTTCTGGAGAAATTTGGACCAATCAAAAGTGACGGTATTCAAGTTCGAAGCTATAAGGTTTTCCCACAGACCGAGTGTCTTGCATTTTCTTGGTAAATTTATTGCCCTTGGCATGATAGTTATTATGTGAGCATGTTTTTGCAGCAAGAGAAAAATTGTTTTGGTTTTGTGGAGTTTGAATCAGCTGATTCTATGCAGAGTGCTGTAAAGGTATTGTCGATATTTGGCATTATTTTGTTTCATTTTATGTATCAATGTTACTTTAGCCTTGGACCTTAGTAGTGAGTTAGATTCTTGAAGTTATTGAAAATATTTTTCAACTGTTACTTTGGTTGAGTTACGAAACAAATGCACGGTGTATGATGTCCATCTCCCTTTCTTTTTGTTAAATTTGTTTGTGATCTATGTCAAATATTTTACAGTTTTCACTTCTTAAGTATGATTGTGCTTATGATCTTGGTTACAAGTTTTACAATGATCAGTTGTTATATAGCCATTCATGGAGTCAAAATTTGTTCTTCCTGTTCATCAATTCTTGGTACACTAGTACTTCATGTTTATGAGTGCACTTGATTACTTTTGGAAGTAGCCAATTGGGCAAGTTCTTATATTTCTCTGACATGACAAGCTGTACTCTCAGGCTGCTTCAATCATGATTGGCAATAGGAGAGCACACATTGAAGAGAAAAAAGGTAAGTTTAAAAATTCATCATTCTTCCTATAGATCTTTTTAATTCTTCTTTAAATGCTAACTCGGCTTACTCAAAATATCTACCTCGATATATTATGATTTTGAGCTGGAGAACGTGGCCGGTTTAAACCTGAACACAATTTATATGTTCTTTGCAGCAAATACTGATGGTGGGAAGTATCCTGCACGAAGAGGTAGTTTTCGAAATAGTGGAGGCCGTGGCTACGGAAGGAAGGATCCTGAGAATCAGGGAGGAATCCTACGACAGGGCTGGGGCCCTAGTGGACGCAACGGAGAAACTAACCATAAGGTTCACCAGAATGGCGGAAGAGCACCTCACCAAGCTGTACCACAAGGTGAAGGTGTGAAGAACTAGACGGCAACTATCTCTACTGGATTTTTGTTTTTACTACGTTATTTCCCTCCATATCTACTTCCATATTAGAGAATAGAACTGATTTAGGCAACGATATTAAGGCGATTTATTTATCAAAAATTTTTGTCCAAGTAACAATTGATAAACGAGTTATTCTTTGGTGATTTGCACTCTGGTTTTCAAGAAATGAACGAGAAGAAGATCGATCGATGTTTGTATGGAATTTGTTTCTGCATTATCATTCTTAGAAACTTGAGTTTTAACGTGAAAATCATCTCATCTGTTGGCAAAGAGTAAAGGGTCTGGAGCGGAAAGAGATTGCTACAAAATATCCTTGTATGTCGGGGTGTCAATAATTAGATTCGGGATGGTTGAGAAGAGCATGTTTCAGAGATCTGTATCCCATTCCCACTTAAAAATGTATGTGTTAAGCAAAGTGTTGCCTGAAACACAACCTGTTCTTAGGCATAAATTTAGCGTCAGCCATCACACATGGCGAGCAAATGAAGTTGATATGTTCTCTTGGGACTTCGTTAGATGCAAGAACCTCGAGCTTCTTAAATAATCAAGGATGATAATAAGTCGGATCAAGTTAAATTATAGCTTGGTCTGACTTTAGTTTTAGTGGTCTTAGTCTATTTTTGAAGTTTGGTTGATTTGTACAAAAGTTGATATATTCTGTTGGGATTTCATTAGATGCAAGAATCTCGAGTAACCGAAATAATTAAGAATGACAATGGATCATGATCGGGATCAAGTTAAGTTGTAGCTCGATCTGACTTTAATTTTTGTGGTCTTATTCTGTTTTGAAGTTTGGTTGATTTGAGTGATTTAAATTATCTATAATTTGAATATAGTCTCTTCGTGTGATTCGAGTCTATTTTGAAGTTTAACTAGTTTGAGTCGAGATTAAAATAATATATTTTTTAAAATAATTGATAAAAACACATTATACTTAATATATTGAACTTATAAATTAAAATAAATTCAATTTATCAAATTGGTTAGTATAAATTTGTGTTGGATTTTTTAAAGTCCAAAATTTAAGTTTGGCTTGTTAACTCGGATCGAAGAATTTATAAATTAAAATAAGCTTGCTTTGTTGAATTAGTTAGGATCGAATTATGTTGGATTTTTTAAATTTGAATTCAATTCAAATTTTACTTGATAACTTAGATTTAAGAATTTAGAGATTAAAATAAATTTGCTCTGTCGAATCAATTATGATTCAATTTGAGGGAGTGCTTGATTAATTAGTATAAGAAAAAAAGAATGCGTGAGGAGTGGAAACAAAAGTTAGTAATGAGGAATGAAAGTCTAATCTATTTTCATTTCTCACTATGTTTATTATAATTTTTATTACATTCTCTTAAGTGAACTAAGGACATCCTCAATTTTGGCTTGTTAATTTGGTTCCGCTTACCAACCTTATTTGTTACAAATAGTGATGATAGGACCCAGGCTCGAGTTTGGTCCAAAATAATGTTTTAAAAATTGAATTAAAAATTAATCTGGTAATTGGTAAGATAGTAACCGATATTAGATCATATGAAATCGATTAAATATTAAAAAAATTAAAAATTTTAAAAAATATTTTTTATTCATAAAAAAATTGAAAGTATAATTAAAGATAATATTGTTAAATAAAAATTAATTAGTTTAATTTAGTTTTATAAAAATTGAATAGAAAATTAGTTGATTAATTAATAAATTAATCAATTTTTTAACAACTAAAATTATTAAACTAAATCAAATTGAAAATTTTAAAATCGAATTAAAAAATTGATTGATTTAAAATTTTTATTTTTAAATTAATTCTACTTTTAAAATTTTGGTTCAAAAATTTATTTTTAAACTTAAACTAAAAATATTTTTCATTTTAAAAAACTAAAAATAATATTATTTTTTACTCCACTTAAATATTTCAAAATTTAAATTAAATTTAATAAATAGACTATACTTTTAATGTAAATTTTAAATTTTTTAAAAAATATAGCTAATCTAATTAATTCGATTTAAATTATATTAATATTTAGTCTGTTCGAGTGGAAATTAGTCCGAGCTTGAAGATGGAATGTAATGATTACTTTTGAGCAAAGCGTGCCATCCTGAGAAATAGTAAATAAACTCATCCTACTCTCTTTGACTAAAAGACCTGTCCCTTGCCAGCTAAGAACAAAACACTTTTCAAGAAAAGATGTCGGAATATCTTATAAAATTTAACGTCAACATCATTGACGTGTCCGGACAACATCATCTTCTCTCTTTTTAACAAAAACAAAAGCAATAACGACCTTTCTTACTATAACACATCAACTAGTAGCGTATTATTGCGCGATATGCAGTAATAATGTCCAATAATAATGCTCAATTAATTTAAATAGTTATAGAATAATAGAAATATTAAATACGGTAAGTAAATTTTATAAGAGAGATTTATTAAAATAATATAAGATTATAATTAATACGAAGGGTGAATAAAAATTAATTGATTA
>JANZXR010000001.1:1463531-1502739 GCA_027575705.1 Erythroxylum echinodendron
ATATATATTATTAATAAAATTGTTCGACGATTATAATTTAAATATAATGGAAATATATATTTTAAAAAAATTTAATAGAAGTTTACCGACAGAAATATGCAAGATTTTCGTCAGTAATTGTCTAAACACAATACCGACAGAAAATTTTACCATCGGTAACTTTACCATCTGTATTAGAAACATTCTAATGCTAAATTTACATACGGGTAAGCCACCGGTGGGTAAATTTAGCGACCGAATACATCGGACGGTCGGTAACTTTTTGGTTGATTTTACCGACGGTTTATTTGTTCTGTCGATAATTTTACCGACGGTAGAAAAATGTTCTGTCGGTGATTTTAGCTACGGTCGAATATCCAACGTTTTTAACCGTCTGTTTATTCCGTCGGTAATTTTGTATACTGATAGAATATTTCTCTATTCCATTGGTAATTTGTGTCCCTAATTCACTATTTTCTTGTAATGAAGGTTGTAATTTTAACAATACCATGTCCCCCACCTTGAATTCTCTCTCAGATCGCTTAGAATTCACGTACTGCTTCATGCGATTCTGAGCCCTCTGTAAATGAATTTTTGTGACATTAATCATAGCTTCCCTATTATGTAAAACTCAATCGACTTCCATGATCCTTGAATCTCCTGCTATATAAGAAGTGTATACTGGTAGTGGGTAACTGTATAAAGCTTCAAATGGAGTAGTATTAATGGTAGCTTTGTAAGTGGTGTTGTACCACCATTCCACCCATTTTTAAGGCATTTCTCCACAAAAACAAAGCAAATATGTCTCGAGAATCTTGTTTACTGCTGCAGTCTGCCCATTCGTTTAGGGATGGTAAGCAATCAAACATTTCAACTTAACCCCTTGCCTTCGAAGATGGTCTTGCCAAAATTTACTCAAGAAAACTGGATCTCTGTCACTAACAATAGACTTCGGCATTCCATACAATTTAAACACATTGTTAAAAAACAATTCAACTATGTCGCAAGCGGAATAAGGGTGTTTAACGGGGATGAAATGGGCGTATTTAGTAAATCGATCCACTACCACTAGGATAATCGACCTTCCTTTTAACACAAGCAACCCTTCCACAAAATCAATACTAACCTCTTTCCAGCTCCCTTCGGGTATCTTAAGAGGTTGCAATAACCCGGGCTATGTAGAACTATCATGTTTATTTCTTTGAGAATTCATGCAATTTTGAATATAAACTCTCACATCCGGAGCCGTACCCTTCTAAAAGAACATTGTTTGCAGTTTTTTCGCGGTGGCTACTACACGCGCATGCCCCCCATGGCATCGTCATGACTAATGCCATTAATTTGTTGACGAAGCCTCTGATTATCACCCACTACTAAGTGCCTTTTCCATCTTATTAACTCATCCCTCCATTCGCAAGCCCCAGTTTTAGTGTTGTTGGACTCTAACGTTCGAATTAACTCCCTAATAGCTGCATCCTCTTGCCAACTATTTTTTATTTAATCAAGCAACTCACCTTGCATTTGCAATACAGACATCATCAAAAATTATGCGCTCATGACTCTTGAGAGAGCGTCCGCATAAACATTTTGTTTACCACTCCAGTATTGCACCTCGAAGTCATAACCTAGGAGCTTCGGAAGTCATGACTGTTGAAATGGGGTCGAAAGATGCTATTCCAACAAATACTTTACACTACGATGATCGGTCTTGAATATAAAAGGGTTGAGACTCAAATGCTGACGCCAGTGCTTGATGGCTTTAATGATTGCTAGAAATTCCTTCTCGTATGTGGATAACCCGTGGTGCCTCCTTTCCATTGACTTACTTGAGAAGGCAATGGGTTGCTTTTTTGTGGCAGTATTGCACCTATTTCGTGTCCACTTGCATCAGCTTTTACTATGAATGGTTTGGAAAGTCCGGTAATGCTAACATCGGAGCTGCCATCATTGCTTCTTTCAATCTTTCAAAAGCTCTTTGTTCCTCCTGTTGCCAAATCCAATTAGCTAGCCTTTCCTTTTTGAGTAACTTCGTTAACGGTTTTGCCAACACTCCATATCCTTTTATGAATCTCCTGTAATACCTTGTGATTCCTAAAAAATCGCTTAATTTTTTAACACATTTTAGTTCTGGCCATTCCTCAATTGTTCTGATGTTTTGCCACTTCTTCTGAAATTGTGTAACCCAGGTAATCTACCTTCCTAGCTCCAAAGACACACTTGCTTCCTCGTAAAAATAAGTGGTTATCCAATAATGTCCGAAGGGCTACTGAGAGGTGCTCCACATGTAATGACAAGGAAGAATTGTATAGTAATATATAATCAAAAAAGACTAAAATGAAGCGGTGCAGATATGGCTTGAACAATTCATTCTTAGGAGTTGGAATTTTAAGGTGTATTCGTCAGCCCGAAGGTCGTTACCAAGAACTCATAATGCCCTTCACGTGTCTTGAAAGCAGTCTTCGGAATATCTTCTGGCTGCATGCGAATTTGGTGATAACTTGAACACCAATCTAGTTTGTAGAACCAATTGGCACCATGCAATTCATCCAGCAGTTCTTCGATGAGGGGTATCACAAATTTATCTTTCATTGTGAATTTGTTCAGGTTCCGATAGTCTTCGCACATTTGCCACGAATTGTCCTTCTTTTCGACACGAACCACCAACAACGCGTAGGGGCCGTAGTTATGGCGTATAAACCCCTGCTTCATGAGTTCCTTGACAAATTTCTCGATTACATCCTTATAATTCCCATATATCTATATGGCCTTACATTGATAGCGTCGACTCCTTCCTTCAACATAATATGATGATTAAACTTACAAATCGGAGGAAGTTGAGATGGTTCTTAAAACACCTCAGCGTAATCTGACAGTACTGCGTTAATCTCGTCAAACACACTCCCCTGCTCCTTCATCATTCGCATCTGTTGTAGTTGATATTCTCTTGGAGTTGAGAGGTGTATCATGAGTAGTTGGCCACTTAAAGATCATTGTAGAGCCTTCTGGAACCCTTTACTCGAAATAACTCTTGATTTGCCTTCGGGGTCTCCCTGTAATGTCACTGTTTTCCCTTCGCAGTTAAATATGATCATCCTCTTCTTAAAATTGCATAAGACATCATTTAGTTCCACTAACCATTGAACCCCCAAAATGACATCACAACACCCAAGTAATAACACCAATGCATCAGTGTTGAATTGCATCGCTTGCATGGACCATGCGAAGTTCCTACAGCATTGTCGACATTCTAGCCATAAGCCTCCACCCACCGTGATTGAGATGGGATCAATCTCTTTGATATCACACTTTCCTTTTTTTGTCACTGCAATATCCACAAAGTTATAGGTACTGTCATTGTCAATAAGTATATGAATCTGCCTTCGTTGATATATACCCATCACTCGCATCTGTTTATATTCTATCACCCCTGAAAATCCCAGTATGGCTTGCATAGAAACTATAGGACAGTCTTCCTTGTAACCCCCTTCCTCTAGATCCTCCTCCTCCTAGTCTGGTGACGATTTCCCACTTTCATTTTCTTTCGAAACCAGATAAAACTGCAACTGCCTCTTTTTACATTTATGATCCAACATGTACTTCTCATCACATCATAAACAAAGTCCTTTCGCCCTTTTTTCATCGAAATCTCTACTACTGATAGACTTTGAAGATTTGTAAGTTCTTACTGATGGTGACCGCCATGTAGAAAAGGGTGTAGGTAATATACCTTCAGTACTCGAGCTCCGGGTAATAGTTATGGAAGAAGGTGATTTAAAGGTTGAGTTGAAATTATTACCAGACGTCACACTCTTGGTTGCATGGGTTCTGTGTAGCATTAAATTTCCGTCAATATTAAAATAGCTTCCTGTTTCCAAGCTAGTGTGTAGGCTTGATGTAATGAGTGAGGCTCGTATAATTTTACCGAAACACCTATCTTCGGTTTGAGGCCCTTGACAAGAAAACCAAGTATTCTTTTGGGAGGGATAGCCTATTAGAATGATGATCAAACTGGGCACAGTTTTGCTTCAACTACTTAAAATCTCCCATAGGATCGTAGAAGATTTCCACATCAAATCTCTATTTAAGCGCTCTTGTGAATTCAACCCACTCCACCACTTCTGCCTTATTACGATTTCTGATGAATAAACGATACCATTCTTGAGCTCGTTCATCCATGTGAAGGATGGCTACATTCACCTTCATCTTCTCCGACGTTTGATCTAGCTGGAAGAACTGCTCGCATCGATACAACCACATCTTAACATTTTTCCCGTCAAACGAAGGGAACTCAATCCTGCTCAACCTCGTAGGGGTCACATTACTTTCCTTTCCATATAATGTTTTGGGACGTATGTTCCGCTATATCACTTAATTCCTCCTATTTCAGCCTTCCTGGAAGGAGCATGGCTCGTAACTCCAACATATTCTTTTCTAGTTTTTATGTTCGGTTACGAACTTCCGACATTAGTCACTCACTCCGGTCCTGTATTTACAAGAGCAAGTGTTCGTGTCGACTCTGTGCTTCGATGAGTCCCTTTAAGTTATCTTCCAACCTTCTAAACTCTACTCCTCGGGTTCCTTCTGCCATTTTTAGGTCTAGATTTGTCTGCTCTGATACCAAATTATTGATAAAATAATTCACAAACTGTCGCAATCGCACCAAGAGCGCTTCACGTAGCAAAAAGTTGTTTTAGAGAGAGAGAGAAAGGAAGTTACAGAGAGAGAAATACATAGAAAGAGGATTTCATTTCTTCATAATAACCAGACATGTTCGTAACTCTTGCTAAGGTCTCTCTTTTAATACATGTACGAATACTTCCCTAGACACGAGTACAGAACATCATACTGTATTTTATTCTAAACGCTGCATATTAATAATATTCCAGAGTCTTCTGCATCCTTCGCTCATGCTCCTTCATCTTCAACAATTTTCGCAACATTTTTACTTGTAACTTTGATTTGAATTTCATGAATTAGGTTTAAATTAAAAACACTTGGAATTTAATCTAAAAAATTTGATCGGATTAAACTTAAATTCAAAAGTAAAAATATTATTTATACTAAAAAATATTAATTCAAATTGATCTCGAACTATAAATTAAATTAGACCAAAGTTTGACCTAACTCAATGCAATACATTAAGGCCTAAGCCGAGTCAAAAAAATTTGGAATTAAGTTCTAAGTTCAACTGAAAATTTGATTGATAGGTTACAAAATTTTCAAATTTTGGATTAAACAGCTCGAATTCAAACCTTACTCGAAGCGAGAAATTAAAAAAATCAAAACTTCGGCTGAAATTTGATTAACACAAGTTAAGTCTGTTAATATCAAGCTAAGCTATTCAAGTTTTACCAAACATAGTCATCCCTAATAACCAAAACAATAGGATTCTCCTTTTATGAATAAAACCCAACGCGTGGCTAATTCCGAGAGGCCTAAACAGAGTGACACTTGGCAGCTTCTGCTTGATTACTGGGTTCTCGACACGCGTCCTCACCTATTACCCAACTTTGTTTGGGACAAAGACAAGCACTACCCGAAAGGACAAAACACTTGGAAACTGGAAATAAATTAAATAAAAAAACACAAATAATTATTCAATTCATATAAAAAATTAAAAAAAGGTTTGTGTCAGTCACACCCACGTGTCCATCAAATGCTTTATTGATTGCCACTTGGCAGTCTGGCAGGTATCTTTTCTTCTTTGAAATAAGGGTATTTTGGTCATTCAATATATTATTGACGTTATCATCTCTTTGGTCTTTATTCACCAACTCAACACGCTCTCTGTCTTTGTCCGTCTGGTCTCTGAGTCAGTGCGACTCTGTTTCCCTTTCCGCTCTGGTCCTAACAAATCAGTAGCTTACAGTCTTCTCTTTTGTTTAATATTTTCTTTTCTTTATCTTTTTTGGGATTATTTTACTGGGGTTTTTTGCAATGAGTTGTGAGAAAAGTTGTTTAAGCAGATGGGGTGGTGTTACAATTGGTGTTTAACTATGGAGTCTTTGATAAGGACAAGAAAGTTGAAAGCTTTTTCGTTTTTGCTCATGGGTTTGGTTCAATCTGATCAACTGGTGGTTCTTCTCAGTGTTCTGTTTCAAGCGCATGATGTTGATATCTAATGATTCTAATCCATTAAAGCACTTGGCTTCTTGCTCTGTTTTCTCTTTTTTGTTTTTCTTTCTTTTTCTTTGTTTTATATGAACTGCACGCATGGGAGACGGAAACGAGAACGAAAACAGAGGTAGTAGTAGTAACAGCAGCAGAGCAATGGAGCGGCTTTCCTTGGAAATTAGCAGGTACCCCAGAGATCTATTGCGGAGATTTATGCCAAGTGATACACAGAAACACAGTACACTGGTGACCGAGGAAGAAGATAAAAACGAGATTGAGCTAAACCTGGGGCTGTCATTAGGAGGAAGATTCGGTGTAGATAAGACAACAAAGAGAGGATTGACGCGATCATCTTCTATAGCTGGCTCCATACCTCTAATCAGAGAGCATGATGTATTCAGCACACCACCGGTGTCATATCCTCCCCTGATGAGAACATCTTCTTTGCCTGCAGAGACAGAAGAGGAATGGAGGAAGAGGAAGGAAATGCAGAGTTTGAGAAGGATGGAGGCCAAGAGGAGGAGAAGCGAGAAGCAAAAGAACGTGAGTTCTGGCTTGAGAGGTGAAGCGAATTTGGAGGATGAGAGGAGGGAATTGAATTTGAATAGAAGCAATTGGATGCAAACATGGGCCAGAGAGGGTGTTATTAGGACTATGAATGCCAACAGGAGTAATAGCTTGCATGGATTGTTGGTGCAGAAACAGAGTTCACAAGGTTCTCTGGAGTCTCTTAAAGGGGATTCCTCGAGCTTTTCGGAGATGGAGAACGTCCAAAGTACTCTTTTTATCATTCTCTGTGTCTATTTGGTTGCCAGTTCACTGTTTCTGCGTTTTTGTAGTTTCTGGATTTATATGCTATAATGATCATTTTGGTTCAGGATAGAATTCAATTTTTGGAGTTGTCAGCTACACTGTTATTACCTATTTGTAACAGTAGTTTGTTTCAACTATGGAGAAAGGAACTAACTTGGGATTGTTCTCTGGTCTTTGAGGAATCGAACTTTACTGGTTGAAGTAGTAGTGTTAGGCTCTTTGCAGGAGATTCATTTAGTCTCTCAAAAACATTGAACAAAGTGAATGAATTTTAATTCTGATGAAGCAAGAAATTTGTTTTTGTTTAAATTGATTGGTCTTGGGAGTTAATGAGGTGAAATGATGATAAAGAATCCTTTGATGTCATAAGTTTCCCATTTAAAGCTTAGAAATTTCTTGAAATTTTCTCATTTTCAAGAAGTTTCAGATAGAGTTAATGCATTGTTCTTTTTGGATTCATATCCTCTTGTATGTGCTAGAGCATTAGTTAGCAGATAATTATTTTGTCTTCAACTTAGCTCAATATTTGTGTATCGCATATGACATTCTAGCACCTCTCAACTAGACCCTCGTCTTAGCGAGATTCATACTGGGCGAGATTCATACCGGGACATTGTCACATATGACATTCTAGAAAAACTAATATAGTATTGTTGTATCTATAGTTCTTTAGGATTTGAAAAAGATTGAGGATTTGCATTGTTTGAGAGCTGAGGGTTGATTCTTAAATAGATTTTCATCAATACTGAGACATATTTGTTGCGTAAACCGCAGCAAGAAAAGACACACTCTTTCAGCATGTTCAGAAGATTGAAACTTCTGATTCGTAGATTAGTGTTATCCATAACTTAGGCCCATCAGATGGGCAATGTTTGAGGTCTAAACAAATGCTTCCTGTAGTATCTGCAATACATAAAAGAAGTGAAAGCATTCCTTCTTCAGGTTGTTGAAGATTTTTCACTGTCTTCTTTCCCAATAGGGAAAGTATCTGTAGGAAATACACGTTTTCACTAATCTATCCTGACATATAGTAATTATCGGTACTTTGAAGCATTTTCAGTTGGTCTATGCTTTAGGTTTCTATATGGTTGTGAACAGTGTCATTGCGGTATAAATTGAGTCTCTATGTGGTTGTGAACAATGCCATTGCGTTGTACAATTTTTAGTTGCATTTGTGTACGGGAAGTACGATTGAGCATTGAAACTTAAGAATAAAATTTTCTTCTCTGATAATCTGTCGCTTGTATCCAGGATCAAGCAGTGTTGGTGAAGCAAAAAGCGCTAGCAGTAATCAATCAGCTCAAGAGCAAAGTCACCATGAAGGTGTAGATTTTTCAGCATCAAAAACAAATGAAAATTTACATAGAACCTCAAGATCAGAGTTTGAGAAACCATCCAAGAAGTTTGATCCCTCGGAAAAAAAAGAGAGGGAAGTTGGGACGAAAGCAATGGAAGACATGCCTTGTGTGTTTGCAAAAGGAGATGGTCCAAATGCGAGGAGAGTAGAAGGAATCCTGTACAAGTATGGTAAGGGAGAGGAAGTGAGAATAATGTGTGTATGCCATGGCAACTTTCTCTCCCCTGCAGAGTTTGTTAAGCATGCAGGCGGAGGTGATGTCGATAATCCTCTTAGACATATAAAAGTTGCAGACCCTGCTGGTGCTTCATTTTCATAAATCAAAAGCAAACTTGAGGATGTGAAAATAGGAAGAGCAAGTTGCCAGAGAATTTCAGGAAGATGGGTCTTAACTTTATTCTTAAGTTCTTCAAGCGAACTTAATTATAATTGACTATTCTTTTGATGTTCTAGCCGAGTTTTAAATGGATCTTTCAGGTTGTAAACTAGTACTTCACTTTCATTTCGTTCCTATCTCCGAAGTTAGCAACTAAGCTTGTAAGCAGAAGAAAAACCAGCAGCAATAACTATTCTCCTGCAACCTTATATATACTATACATGTAAGTGAGATGCTGGTTTTTAGTGTGGAGTTCTGGCAACTAACACTGAAGTAAGAGAAGCTCTATCAGATCAATATAAGTTTGGTATAGAATTAAGTATCTGGATATTACGAGTTCTGGAACTTGCTTACTAGTAAAAACCAAAGATTGTGTTGATATTCTGTATTAGTATCAGTCAACTTGGGCTGTTGTATATGTTTAGGATCAAGAGGGGACTAAAATAAAGTTTGATAGACATCCATTTCCATCTCAATATAATGGTTAGTTCTATTCCCTCTTCCAGTGTACTTTTTCGATACCAAACTGTATGATCATATATTCATCTTCGTTCTGGTTTTCTTGTGAGTCTTGAGGTAACAGGAAAGTTTCAGGCTTTCAATTCATTTGCATTTTATTCATACGATCACGATAAATAAATGTTTGCGCTTGGTTGCAACATGTATCATAGTTATTGATCAGCAATATTGCAATTATTCGAGAAGCAATTGTGTGATACAACTACAAGTATCAACTGACAGGGATGTGCAGATTTTAACTCCAAAGAGAAATCGTGTACAGGTTCTTTCTCAAAGTTCATAAACACCTGAATTTGGCTGGTGTGGTATTGATCCAAATGTGTGGTGTCAGTAGAGATTCTGCAGGAATCAGTTCTCAGCAACAACGGCAACGAGGTATAGAACACCATGACCAGCAATGTAAGCGACGAAACCAACGATGATGAGCAGGTATCCTAATCACTCTGGACTCTGATTGCTGATTTATATTCCTTGGTCTCTTTGAGAAACTGCATAAATCAGATGAGCGATTAAGTAGCAGTGATCAAAATTGCATTGCAATATGGATGGCTAGCAAATGTGCAGTTTTTAACAAGTAGTTGCTGAGGTTGGGGAGAAAGGTAGAAAGAGAGCGAGGGACGTACATATTGAAAGGAGAGCAACAACTTTTACAGCCATAGTTCCAGTTGCAGCACCAAGACCAACTACAATTAGAACAGAAGTTGCAAGGAGGGCAACATCTTTTACAGCCACAGTTCCAGTTGCAGCACCAAGACCAACTACAATTAGAACAGAAGTTGCAAGGAGGGCAACAACAGCACCCAAGCTTGCAGCTTAAACACCCAAACCGGCAGGTTGGACACCCAAACTTACAGCTCGGACACCTAAAGTTGCAGCTTGGACACTTACAATCACAGCTAGGACACTTGCAATCGCAGCTTGTCTTGCAATCGCAGCATGGACACCTAAGGTCGCAGCTTGGACAGTTATAATCGCAGCATGGACACTCACAACTCGGACAATTACAATCGCAGCTTGGACATCCAAACCTCCACTTTGGCCATGTACAACAGCACACTGATCGGCTACAACTAGAACAGTAGCATGATGGCCATGAACTCTTCTTTCTTCTGCAACACGCAAGAGGTTGGAAATGTTATTTGATAAATTCATAGTGCATGATATCACAGTAGATATACACAAATTCTTTAAAACTACTTACACTGGAGCCGAAGAGAGAGTTCTGTTTCCTCTTTCATCAGAAGGGTTGGAAGCGCTATTAGGTATCCAGGACACCTCTGGAGTTTGTTTTATTGGCTCGAGCTGAGGGTTTGTAATTGATTTTATGTCATCTTTGATTAGTCCACCTTCTGTAATATCCTTGAGAGAATTAACTTTGCAACCATCTTTGCCAGTTACGCTCGTTCGTTCGTCTGTCTTGTCTGTCTTGTGCTTTTCCAATGTAGGATTTGCAGATTGATTTCGGATACTTGTTACTACAATCGGAGGTGGTGGGGTAATCATAATCACCTCGCTTGAACTTTGGAGTTCTGCATTCTTGGTTGTTTTACTCCCGCTCTTAGTTAGATCATTCTTCACAGAGGCGTGGTCTCTGGTGAAACTGTTGTTCCCAAAACGAATGCTGAATAGTGAATCATTTGAAGCAAGACTCCACTCTGTTGGCGTTGGAGGTTTTTCAAAGATATTTGAAGGAATCCTATGTGGGTCGAAAACTTGTGGTTGTTCCATGACCTGGATTGGAGGGGATTGAGTTGGCGAAAAGCCATGTATTACGGACTCATGAGCCATAGCAGAAGCTGGAGATCTTGTTGTTAGACCTGAAGAGCCATTCCCAACATCTTTTGGTTTTGAGGAATTGCTACTACAGGTATCATTTCCATCATTTTTGTCGGTGGTGAAAGGTATAGAGTTGAAACCTTCAGTTTTATTCATTGGAACGAGATCTTCTAATGCAGCTGATAGAGATGAACGAGAACCTAAGTGAATGACTGGAATGTTTAGAGAATCAATACTACCACCATAGTCTGATAATGAATAATTTATACTATTGCTACTCCCATGATTTATATCCTGATGTATCTTTAGCTGATCAGATTCATCGCTTGCTATCCGGAAATGAAGCTTCGTATATGGCAGGAAGCGACTGAAGCTCTCATTTGAACCAATAACCTCTCGTGATGAATCTGAAAGGTTACTGCTTCCACTATCAACATCAAAGTCCATACCTGAGAAGATATATCAAATTCAGATTTCATGATCAAAACAAATGCATTTTAGGAAAAAAATATGGAGTTCCTATCAAGAACCCAGAAAAAGGGTTTTTGATTTGCTCTCACAAACATTCATTCATGGCCCATAAAGTTATAAGATTCTGTCTAACTATATAAAGCTCATATCATTCAGGGAAAATGCTGCAGCATAAATTCCAGCACTGTGTTTCTACCTTTTATATGATTTCAGGCTTTCAGAATTTTCTTACAGGGATAATGATCGCAAAAATGGAACTTGTTTATGCCATTTCTAGTTATTCCTCATGTTTTGTTGTTTTCATTACAAAACTAGCTTCAATTTTTATACCAGTTTCTTGTCAACGTTCCTCTGATTCCCTCTTCCATTCCCGGAAGGGAAAATTGAGAAAAACAAGGACGTGCAGATTGCTCTCAAGAAAAATACGAATCAAGCACTCACTTTTTCGTCATGTTGTGCTCCAATAATCTTAACAATTTGGCTCCTGAACTTATAGCAGCAGAAATCAGAGGCCTTGAACACCTGTTCCTTGATTAGTTCTTTCAATGTGCACATTCACCTGAGGATAATAGGACGAAGATGATAAGAAAATCACAGAAATGGATGAGAAAGAAGATGGAGGAAACAACAAAAGAAACAGTTTTCATCAAACCCTTTACGTTAAAGAGCTTGACAAAACAAGACAAGGGGAAAAAAAAAAAACAGGAAAACCAATTACCTGAATGCAAACCCTGGAAATCGAAATCGATCTTTGCTTGATGATTTCCTTCTGCTATGAAAATCTTGTAGAGGTTGTTTCCTTTCAATCTGATTGAAGATTTGAACTCAAATTCGTTGCTGTTCGGAGAAATATGAGAAAGTATAAAGATTTAGGGGTTATGCAAAGAAACTCTGGAATTGCTAAAATTTTGGATTGAATGGAGCTGGAAGCTGTTGAGCACTAACATACCTTTGGCGCCATTTTTAACTACCTTCTGACAAAGTTTATTTTTTAACGAACTTTTTTTTCTTACACCTCTCAAAAGATACCTTTTTTTCTAAAAAAAATTAAAAGATCTTTCCTTTATCGTTAATTCGTTTATATATGTAGTTATTATCTCCAACATTTATAAGAAGTTACAAGAAATAATGATTAAACCCGTCCAGTCGGTTTAACTATAAAACTTTTGAATTGTACAATTTTTAATTTTTTGGTTTAATTTATTTTAATAACTCTTTTTGTTATAAATTAGTTAATTTTAGTATATTAATACATTTTATAAACTAAAATAAATAAATTAATTTTATTTAACGATCTATTTTTCAAATAAACTTTAAATTCAAGTAAGTACAACCTAATTCGCTCATATTTCAAATTCTTTAAACTTATTTAATTTTTAGCTGATTTTATAATATCTAATATCGGTTGAATCTTTTAAACTTTAAATCACTTATTTATCGGATTAACTTCCAGTCAATTTTTAAAACATTGATAAGAAATAAAAGTTGAAGCCAAAATTTCTTAAAATTATTTAGAATTAAAAAATATATAACTACTTAACAAAAGAAAAATCCTCTTCTCATATTTCTAGGCTTTTGTTCTATCTATTAACTCTTGAATATTGATTTATGTTAGCTAATAATAGTGTGATTGCCATAACCAATTGATTCAAAAGCTAGCTTTTGTCATAATTTAGGTTTTTCTTGTGATTAATCTAACTATTTTTTATTATTAATCTCGTGATTAAGCCTAATACTGCAAAACACATGTTCTGAGTTAAATCGAGTTTATTAAGTTAAATTGAGTTTAACTAAGGTTTAAATCTATAATTTTTAAAAATTTTAAGTAGATGTTCATCTTGCCTATAAAATGAAATGGACCTCAATTTCAAATTTGATTACTTATAAAAATTTTAAATTTAAGCTCAACCAATAAATCTTAGAATTTAAAAACTTTTTACAATTAAAAAAATATAAATTATTTATTAAAATAATATATAATTATTTTGAAACTATAATGTAATGTCGTACAATAATATATGCAATATTGATCATAAAAATAAAATTAAATTAGACAAATAACTATAAAAGATCTAAATAATACAACCTTATATAAATACTAATTAATCTAAAATAAATGTTAGACTACAATTATAAGTTACTTATAAAAATCTAAATTTTTTTATTTTCTTATATAATTCAAACTTGGCTTTTAATTTTTTTAACTCAAATTTTATATGTAAATATTATTTATGAGTATATTTTTAATCCTCAAGCCATTTCTTAATTCTAGAGAATTTAAGTAGTACGCAACATTACCCCTAATAATAAATTAATAATAAAAAATCATAATTTTTCTTTGATTTATACGGTAAAAAATAATTTTTTATGAATATAAAATTTGGAGCGACCGTTTTATTAGATAAATTAATTTTTTATTATCTTAATTAATACTATATTGATTTATATTGTACCCTTATAATAAGTTTTGAAGAAAGGAAATTTGTGAATTAATTAAAATCTCACATATTCAATATTCAATAACATCACTAAAGAACACAAGTCGGTAGATAACCTGTCGACGTGTCGGGTGTGGATCCGTTCATCAATAAAGCAAATTAACGTACAGAAAACGACAGGTAAACAAAAGGAAAAGCCGACAACGGCCATCCCCGACCATGGTTATGCTACAACTTATCGATAATCTCACGTCACCCCCAAGTTTCAGGAGCCCAAATCCATATAGACTGTTTTTTTTGATATGATCAATTTTGAGAAGTCTCCCTCTCCATTTTCGTATCGAACTGAACATTGTGTAGACCTTCAAGTTTGGAACTTTATCTTTTTTCTGGATTCGTAGTCCGAGGTTTCTTGTCCTATAGGTACGGTTCTTGTTTCTGCCAATTGGGTTTTCGTTAATTTTGTGTTATGTTTCATGGGTAGTCTTTGATTTAATGAGTGGGGTGCATTTGGATAATGGGTGGCGTTCAGTTTTGGTGCAAGTGTAGGAGAGATAACTCCAAGACAGGGCTCTGGTTATAATTGACTAAGCAGAGTGATTTA
This sequence comes from Erythroxylum echinodendron, assembly GCA_027575705.1. Classification (NCBI taxonomy): domain Eukaryota; kingdom Viridiplantae; phylum Streptophyta; class Magnoliopsida; order Malpighiales; family Erythroxylaceae; genus Erythroxylum; species Erythroxylum echinodendron. The sequence continues at coordinate 1,477,979 of JANZXR010000001.1, forward strand.
GTAGTCTTTTGGGTTTTGTGATTCTGTTCAAGATTGGTGCACTTGATCGCGATTTGCTTGGAGGTGGTTGATTGCTGCAATTTTTGTCAATTTAGTAGAACACTCGTGTCATGTGTAATTATGTTAATTTATATGGTGAGTGATGTGAATTAATGGCAACTCTTTGGAGGTATTGTAGATTCTCTGATTTGTCTTCCTCAAAACTTCATAGAGTTCTTCGAGTAAAACTGATTGCTTTTATCTAGACAAGTAGTTTTGGATTATTAAGTACTCTTGTGATTGCTATTTAGGTCTGAACTGAGAGATGCAGAAAGAATATGGATAATGTTGATAGAAACCACAGCAACTTCAAAGTGCTCAATGGCTAACTCAGCTGTTGCAGAGCAGCAATTTAACCTCCAATCAAAGATTATTGGTGCAGCATTCATCTTGGAAACATTATCCAAATTGGAATAAATTGAAGTAAAAAATGGAAGAAGCACGAAAACCACTTCTATCTTCGTATCTTCCAGAGTTAAGGTCTTCTCATAACGCTGGAAGCCTTAGTTTTGATATACATGGAAATCGTGGACCTGCCTTTCCAGGCTTAAAGAAGAGAGGTCAGGGACACGGAAATCGTTCATGGATTAAGATTGATCAAGATGGCAATTCAAAAGTTTTGGAACTTGATAAGGCTACCATAATGAGACATTGTTCCTTGCCTGCAAGGGATCTGCGGCTTTTAGACCCCATTTTCATTTATCCGTCATCTATTTTGGGACGGGAGAAGGCTATCGTGGTTAATCTTGAACAGATTAGATGTATCATCACAGCTGATGAGGTTATCCTAATGAATTCCTTAGATAGATGCGTAGTTCAGTACAACTCAGAATTCTGTAAACGTCTTCAGACAAGGAAGGATCAAGCTGGTAAGCCTGCTTCTAAGATGTTTATAATAGACACATTACTGATTCTAGTTGGAGTTTAGACATTTAATTTCTTATGATTAGGTAGATTTACTAAAAAACTGGGAAATAATTTTTGTCCTTGAGCTTGAAATTATGTAGGAATATGCTAAAGCTTTAATATACAAATTCAAAAAGGCTTCCTGAAAGGAAAGCCTTAAAATCTATTTCGATTCATTAGAAGGGGTGCGAATGAGCAATGTAAGGAAAATAATTCAAAAGCTCTAAAATCGTGGACCAAATAGAGTTATGTACTTATTCACCCTTCAGTAGCAACAATTAATTCTCTTAATAGTAGGTGCTGCATTTTCTCATGATCACTTCTAATCAGTTTGGATTCTTAAATTCTAGAAAACTTAAACTGCATAATTTACTTACTGTTGCTACCATTTTATTCAGAGGACTTGCCATTTGAATTTAGAGCTCTGGAGTTGGCTTTGGAATTAGCTTGCATGTCCCTTGACTCCCAGGTATGCTGTATCTGCATGACTAGCTCCACACGTAAAAAGTCCTTTTAGTAGAAATGTTGCTGTCCGTGTTCATTGTGATAAATGGCTGTCTGAAGGTTGTCAATGTACAATCTGATCAAGTGCTTGGAGCCTTCATAAGTTATTTTATCTGTTGATGCAAAAAGAAGGTAGGGCTCTTTGAGAAGAGAGCTGAACTAATATTGATTCAGGGAGACATTGGCTGAACATAAATTTTGTTCATTTTTTTTAACCATTTCCAATTGAACCGCATGAAGATGGAGTAGTAGTCATTTTATGATGCAAGACTCTTCAATATAAATTAAATGAAATACTAAAAATATGCAAGCCCGTGTAAGTATGGTCGGTTCTTGGGAGCAAGAATTTGAAACAGATCCAAGTTTATAAATTTTCTGTGAAACTTACGATATTCAAAAGGACCTACAACCTGGTTGCAAGGGCCAAAATTTTTACGTTGCACTTTGTAATGGTGCCTGATTTGCATCTTGTAGCAATAGTCAGATCAGATTTCCATTTTGATTGTTATTTATCTGGTTTCAATTTCATGATTATTAAGACTGTCCAATATATTTGACCAAACTCTTGGATGGAGTCCATGTGTTAGTATTTTGGGCATCTTTTGAATTAGATCACATTAGGTGGCTATTCCTTCCTGTATTATTTTATTTCCCTATATTCTCAGCTCCTGCTAAGAAATCCTTCATATACAGTCACTTATCTTCAGCATTCAACTCACGTCAGTAGTTAATCTTTCAGTCTTTTCTATAATGACCATGTTTTCTTTCCCCGAAGTCAGCCTAATATGAGCTGCAGTAACTTGTTAGTTGCTTACTAATTGATGATTCTCGAGTTTGAAGGTAAAAGAGCTGGAGATAGAGATATATCCTGTTTTGGACGATTTAACATCATCTATCAATACTCTTAATCTGGAACGTGTTCGTAGACTCAAAGCACATCTCCTAGCATTGACTCAACGAGTCCAGAAGGTCAAAGCATTCCTCCTTTTGTTTTTATTTTTTCTTTTATGCAGCCACTTGCCATGTCATTTGATCTTAGATTCAAATTGTAGGTTAGGGATGAGATAGAGCATCTAATGGATGATGATGGTGACATGGCTGAGATGTATCTGACGGAGAAGAAACAGAGGTCAGAAGTTTATTCACCAAGTGGGCTACGTATTCAAAATGATGTCTCGAGTCAAAGACAAGTGGTTTCAAAATCTGCACCGGTTTCTCCAGTGAGAACAATAAGTGGCTGCCAAAAATTGCAGAGGGCATATAGCACTGTTACTAGTATGAGTAAACAAGGGAGTCTAACAAGTTCATCCAGTTACAATGAGAATATTGACCAACTTGAAATGTTGCTGGAAGCATATTTTGTTGCTATTGATAACACTCTCAGCAAACTATTCTCGGTGAGAGATGCTTTTCACCATAATATTTGTGAACTTACCTAAAATTTACATGGAAGCTAGGGGTTAGTTGAGAAAATTCTTGAAATTCTGGAGGGATAATACATGGGAAAAAAAATATAGGCGAGTTAAAGAACCTGTTAATTGCAAAACTGACTGATTATATACAATTACATCTCTTTGATCTTAGCTAAATGAAATGACAATGGCTGCAGGTCATATTGAATCTGTATAACGTGCCATCTTCACGTAACATTAATCAATGTTTCTATGATGGCTTACTAGGACAGGAACTTATTATGAATCAGATTTTACATTTCTTGTTTAAGCTTTTCTATAATTGTTGCAGCTCAAAGAGTACGTTGATGATACTGAAGATTTGATAAACATTAAATTGGTAAAGTTTGAACTTTCAATTTCCACAATTTTCGACAGTATTTGGTTGATAAAGAAATTTACAGTTAGTATTTCCTCGTATATCAACAGGGCAATGTCCAGAACCAACTTATTAAATTTGAGTTACTTCTTACTGCTGCAACCTTTGTGGCTACATTATTTGCGGTTGTGACGGGAGTTTTTGGGATGAATTTTGAAGCCTCCATTTTTGATTTCCCATATGCATTTAATTGGGTGATCATTATAACAGGTGCTGTAAGTGCTGTGTTGTACTTCTCGTTATTGTTATATTTAAAGCACAAGAAACTTTTTCCACTGTAACTGGAGAGTGCAATATGCTCTGATCAAGGATACTACTAGAGTTATTGCATTGCAGTAGTGATTCTTCTGGAATTGTTTTGTGGCCTTGCGCTCTTACTTTTCCCTTGTCTAATATTGAATGAAGTTTAATTACTTCTAACCATATCAGTGTCACTCGGAGATACTGACATAATTCGGTCAATCGAAGAAAAACAAAAGTGCTAGGTGTGGTTACGGGGCAAATTCATGCCCTGTGACAATAGCCATGATGAGAAGTCAATTGATTGTTTCAGATCAGGAAGAGGAATTTGTGAAGATGGTGTGGCACTGAAACTACTAGGACAACTGCCTTGTATTTAATGTGTTGCATTCAGAAGAGCTCCTCCAAAGGCTATTCCAGTTGGACCAATATAGTCTATTGATGGGTTGTTAGTGTGTTTATGGAAGAATCTGTTGCAGAATCTTTATTCCTCCATTTCCAGTTGTTAGGTATCACTTAAGACAGGAGGAACAACAAGAATGACAGTCCATTCGTTGTTTGTCAAGTTGGCAGTAGCAGAGAACCTGAATCATTTCCATAAATCCATTTCATTTATAAGACTCATCAAATATATTGCATAATTCTCAAGTCATTCATAGTCACATTTTACTTATCTGAGGTATATTTTTCAAAAGCTTTAACCAGGCAGGTAGGTATACTTTCCATTCAATTTCTCAATTGCTAATGCTGATCATAAAGGTGTGCACTTTATTTTCAGCTACCCTGAAACACACATTTTGTCCATTACATAACTTGTAAACCAGATGTTAGAGTATCCCATGTTGACTAACATGAAAATGTTAAAAAAAGTTTACACATCGTAAGGGTCAACTATCTAAATAACTAGTTCTAGTCATTTTGACAAATCCAATCGAGCTGTTAGAATTGGACACCTAGACGGACAACTAGGAAATAAATAATTCGGATCAAACCTGCACAAATATCATATCAGATTTTTTAATATGAGCTAAGTGTAGAGTCCACTAACAATAATTAAGTTTAGGTCAATCATTGTCAAAATGACTAGAACTAGTTATTTTAATAGTTGACCCTAACTACTTATAAATCCTTTAACATTTTCATGTTTAATCAATATGGAATAATCTAATACCAGATTTTGATAAGTGGTGCCTATATTTCAACAATGTACAAATGGTACTGTCCATTTTGTGTCAAATATGATTTCAGCGTTCATCTCAAATACAATAATCATCAAAATAGCTTTAATTCATCTTAGTTGTCCTTCCTTTATATGGAAGATTTGATATGAATGGGAGCATAACCACTCCCTTGGGAGAAACATTTATTGCCTCGGGTTGACATTGAATATGCAAGATGCTTCGTGACTTGTGGCCTATAAACATTATGATATAACTATACTTGCTTCCATCAAGAGAACATTTTTCTGATGATCAGGTAAGAAATAAGAATGGTGTGGAGGGAGGGAGGTGTTATTAGGAAAAATTACGGACTATAACAGTTCTGTAACTCTTATATGACCATATGAGTTCTGAACAGGACAATGAAACAAGAAAATAAAGAACAAGTCAAACTACAGTATGGATCACTAAACAAGGTAACATCATTATCCATCTTCATTTCTCATTTTTAGAATATAGTATGTACATACATTTATACATACGTATCAATCAAATGATTAATGCCCGGATTACTAGACGAGGACATACATTTGATCATTATCAACTGTTTGAGGGTTTGATGTAGTGCTGAAACTAAATACAGAGATGAGATGCCAAGCTTCTTGTGCTTTGCAGAATTATGTGTCACACGGTTGTAGGGTCTAAATAATTCACCGTTGATAGTCTACTTGTAAGATTCTGGACTTGAGCCTGCATAATTGTTTAAAAGTCTTCATGTCAGTCATATGCAAGTAAGAACATCTAAACCTTCTGAGTGACAGCAAGTGGTTTTACATTTCTCCCAAACTTTGAAGATATAACTTGAAAAGGAATCATTTCCAGTGTTCGTTTTAGAAAATTTGGTGAGTGGGGTAAGAATTTAAGTTCAAAACAGCAGTGGGACGTCAAAGGATTTTAGGTGAGTGTTTAGCTATAAGGACAACTTACAAACAGTAGTTGACGGAGGAAACTGATATAATGAAGTTGGTCTTTGCCTCCAAATCAAGATGCTAGAGTTGTGCTCGGGCAACTATCCACAGTGCAGGCCAGGATATCCCTATAATCCCTGGATATTCTAAAAGAGTCATAAACCTTTCCATCTCTGCTCTTCTTGTACTCAAATAGGAGATTGGAATGATCAAACGCAGTAAGTTTTACGAATCCATGATCATAGTCTCTGTATAAACTCCAGGATGTTGGGACTGAGGTAAATTCTGAAAGTGATGCTCCTGCACCTCCAGCTACCACATGTATTGTTCCATTTAGTGCACCAGTATAATAGTGTTTCTCTTTGCTGGTGCATGTGTTCTGCAGAAAAGTAAAATGGGAAAGCCTAGTCAGCGAAAGGGATTGAGAGGCAACATGAACAAATAACTTGTTTATCCTGGAATCTTTTCTGCATGCAACTTGTTCAGTAAACAAGCTGAAACATGCCATTATTTGCATGCTGATCTATGGTTTAATAACACTTATAAGAGTAGCTCAAAAAACAGAAAAGAAACCCTCAAAATTTGTTCAAATACCTGATAAATGGGGCACGTCCTCTCATAGTTGTGCACATGACCAAACATGGCGATGTCAACCTTATATTTCTGCCAGAGCTTCTGAAGGCTTTCCCTTCCCATTGGTTCCTCAGTTGATCCTTCTAAAGCATAATACAGGCAAGAAGAATAACCCAGTACTCGATGTGCAAGAAAAATTAGCCATGGCTGTTTTTGTCTATCAACTGTACTTAGGCAGTGTTCAATAAACTTATATTGCTCTGTTCCTTCTCTCCAATCATGTTCTGTGTCAGCTATGCAGAATCGAAACATTCCATAATCAGTGGAATACCTGAAAAGATCACTTATGTTATCCACTATCCAGCACATCAACAAGAAGGAGAAGAATGGATCAAGACACCATAGCTCCATTGCTATAGAAAGTTGATATGCAACACAGAACCTTGATGTGGTTGTTTTTCACGTAAGATGGTTTAGACTTTCTTCATATATTAAGTGGATAGAGGGACTGTCAGAAAAGTGAGAGAATTTGTATGAATATGCATCTGATCAGTAAACTGCACTTAGAAGTTGGTCCCACAACCATAAACTAAAGCAACATAATAAAATTAGATGCCTGCATGAAGGCTTGACATTTGCAGAAGTTCCTTTACCAGAACTTTTCTCTGTTTTCTGCAGGGACATAGAACATAGTCTCAGCCAAAACCCCACATTCTCCCCCAGAATCCATGCTTTGATAGAAGGATCCTGTCCCCGGCCAGTCACGCTCGTGATTACCACTGCAAGGACAACCTAACAGTTTTTGTACCAGCTGAAGTAATATTCAACTCTATGATAACTGTCTCACGACGAACCTGGCAATCATGTATGGAATGGTTGATGCAATGGGCTCAATTTGTGCGGTAAATTGGTCCCATTGTGACAGGTATCCATTTGCGTAGCATATGTCTCCGATGTGAAAGACGATGTCAATGTCTTCCAAGTCTTGAATGAGCTGCTTGGTAGTGTTTAGAGAGCCAGGTTGAAAATCATTGTATTCACTAGAACCATCAGCTTCACCCTGCAGAGTTTGTTAACTACTTCAAAGATTGCATACTGATAAAGGCACTACAGCTAATAAACATCTAGAAGTTGGGGAAAGTTTTGTTAAACATTGATGTCTGATAATCTTTTTGGTACACTGGAAAGCATTACTATATCCGTAACCTATCTCTCACCCCCAAGCACCTACCAGGTTCTGAACCCTGGCAGATCGGGAGATACTCCTACCTCCCAATCGTCACCCCAAACCCCAGTGTGTGATAATAAGCTTGATGATATACAAGGATTGGTAACTAATAAAATGTAATTCGTTAGGCATTTGATGACATAATCATACATTCGTACATTGGAGGTTACCCTAGATGAGATCATTGTGAGACAGGACAATTCAAGACAGTACAAACCTTCCCCATGTCACCAAAAATAACTACTCTCTGGAGAGAGTTTTGACCAGGAAAAGGAGATGATCTAAACTGATACTCTTGGCTCCAAATATATGTACCATTGACCAATTTGTGCCCCAGCTTGTACACATATCTGCAGAATTCATATGGAGTTGCGTAAGGAAAGCTACAGTTATAAGCCAATTACCAAGTTTGCATGCTGAATTACTGGAGATGATGATCGATAGATTTTCTTTAAATGCTATGAGTTTCCCACTTCTTCAAAACAGGTTAGAAGTTCACTCTCACAAAATTAAAAAATCACTGAAAATGCAGTGTCCTGTATAAATATATCACGGATCTTCTGTACCAATTCATGTTAAAGCTTATCTAGTTTCTGTATGCATTTTTAACATAAAATGGATCTTCTCCAACAACACATATAAGCTGATATTCTTTTGATAAAACCCAGATGAGTAATTATCAATCTAAGAATGCATATAAGTAATCAACACATACAAGATAAGATTGTCTAATTGGTGTATGGAATGAAAAAATACACTCTGTTGGGCCACAAGTGCTTCAAAAAGCTAGTATGTACATATCCAGGATCACGCCAGCCAACTGTCCTTGCTGGTGCACCTATGGAGAAGAAGTTGGTTGGGAATGTAAAAGACAGGTAAGCAAACATTTACAGGTTAGTAAATGACAGAAATTCAATAGGAAAAATTAGGATTGTGCTAAATGATGTTATGAATAGAAAACACATCACACCATTATACGATACCAATTTAGAGTTCAATGGAGATTGTGAAGCAGAAAAACCCGAACCCTAAGGCAAATATTAACTTTTTTCTGTTATCCCACTTGTTTGTCACTCTTTGGGGGCAAAGACAAATGCTAACTTAGACACTTGATGGTCTGCTAGAGTAAGCTACTTAGGCAGCAATCACATGAATGGTAAGTTAACATTTGCTAGGTTGCATATTTCTTCATAATTTCTCAAAAAATTCGGTGCAGAAGAGGTAAATAAATCGTGAGTTACCTACCGCACATGCTGCTACGATCAAAAGTCAACGTTCTGGCAGCGGAACGGACAGGTTCACCACCCTTAGATCTCCATTCAACAAAAGGTTCTGCTTCATTGATCCCATATCCACTTGTCCATGTTACAGTCATCTAAGCGTCAGAATGGAAATGTACAAACCCAATGAGAAATTGTAAGCTCCAATCTATGTGATCAAACACAGAATGATGCATAACTTTAATAGTGCTACTACATCAATTCTTTCTGGAGTTTATAATCAGTAGATGCTAGACATGAACTCTATTCTGAACATATAAACCACGAGCTTTCAGAATCACAGGTAACGAGAAATTTGACTTACTTCATCCCATTCTTTCCCTTGTGCCAAGCGTGGATACAGTGGTGCATTTGGATTTGAGAAAGTTACTTTATTAGACACAGCAACCAGCTTTGGCTTTTATATCAGGACAAGGAGGAAAAAAAAGCAGTCACAAACTGTACTGAGAATTTAGTGTATAAGAAACAGCCATAATGTCTAGCGTCTGCAAAAAACATATGATCAAGAAGTAGCAACTGGAATAGAAGACATGGACAATAACAGCTGAAATATGTCGATGCATATTGGAAAAGAAGAGAATTGTAAACAGTTAATGAATAATCAAGAATTTACACTGAAAAAACCACCAGTAAATAGTCCAAAAGAGAAGTCTGATCTCTGGTTGATCAACTGCAACCTCAGCAATCCTTTCCCTGTATATTTGTACTTGGGACTAGAGTAGTTGGCATACTGGAACTGAAGAAAAACAAGATCATTATAATCTTAAAACTACAGAGTTTACTCGAATTTAAGGACAAAGCTAAAAAACCAAACTATAGAACTGTTTTCAAGATCAAGAACCTTAATAGGAGCAGAACACAACAATGGTGGAAAAGTTCTTGGACTGTCCCAGGGGCATGTGGAAGCACTGAACATTTGCAGTCATTTTCGATACATGTTAAGACTTAAATGATTAAAAGATTGCACAACTGTACGTAGCAATGTGAACTAATCACCAATCAAGATATACAAATTGGGTTTTTCACAGAAGTAAAATCTGTGCTGAGGATATAAAGTACCTGAAATTTGCAGGAGAAAATACTCCAATCCAGTCATCGACTGATGGGCTTGCAAAGCTGTACTTCACTGTCACCAACTCTGGATTCTGTCCCTGAAGCATTAGAACATTTTGATTTCTGCTTAGCCATTAACAAAAAAGACATGACCCGAGATTCTTTTCCAGGATTGTTAATCAGCATATCTTTCCATGGAAACGAAACTTAATCATAAGAAAGTCTGGTGAACCACCAAATGGAATATAGAGGCTTATAGATAACCAAACTCACTCTCAATCCAAGAACAGAAGGAGAGGCTTTGACATAAGCAAGATCACTGAGAGCAAAAGTCGTCTCGTGTATAGAAATTTTCGATAATGGATGATCCCCATGTGATCTTGCTTGATGAAGAATCGAAAGAAAAAGTAACAGCAAATTTGCAGAGATTACCAATCTCGCTCCTTTCATCTCCACCTAAAACAACACTAGACAAAGCAGAGTTCCGAACCAGAATAACTGCAGTATCGAACTTGGGAGTTTCTGTCGGAGCTTGGTGAGGTAGTTCTTACTTGTGGATAAGAACAGTAATTACAAATTGACAATGTAAGGCTTGGGAGTTCTTCGAAAACTTGGAATATCCCAAGAGAAGATTCCTTGTTATAATAGTTTAACTTCCATGGGAACACGTTGTGTCTGAAGATAGTACAAGAAGCAACGACATCAGTTTGCAGTTAAAAATTTCATCTTTTTTTTTTCCTTTTTGTTTCTCTGATTGATAACTCAAAGCCTTTTCAGCCAAAATAGTTTATCTGATAAAGACCAGTCATTTACGCAAAAAGGTAGCGTATTTAAGTCTCCCCATTTAGTCTTAGAAGACATAGAACATCTACGGAGGATTGTTTATCTGAACAGGTTTCTCCGAAAAAAGATGTGTGCTGATATGTGTGCTGATTATAAGGTAAAAGCCCTTTTCATATCAAGTTTTTCCAGGAAAGCAAAGAGAACAAAATTCTATACACAATCAATTGTTGTCCAGTTCTCAAAACAAGCACAGTACTTTTTAAGGCTGTGAACCTGCGTAAATTGTTTAAGAACCCTTGTGAACATTGCAATTATGCAGAAAAACTGGAAAGCAGAAAGTAGTTATTTATTTACAGCTCCACAATGTTCTTAAGCAGTCAGTAACACTTATGGCCTGGAAGAAAAATTTTTCATAAAAAATTCATGATGCTAAGGTCGAGCTTGGACAGCTATCTACCGTGCACGCTAAGATGTCCCTGTAATCCCTTGATATCCTGAAAGAGTCGTAGACCTTCCCATCGCTGCTCTTTTTGTATTCAAGCAACAGATTGGAGTGATCAAACGCTGTGAGCTTAACGAAACCGTAATCAAAATCTTTAAAATAACTCCATGTCGTGTTGAGGGATGTAAATTTAGCAAGACTTGCTCCTCCTCCGCCAGCTACCACATGTATGGTACCATTTAAGGTGCCCTTGTAGTAGTGTTTCTCTGTGTTGGTGCAAATATTCTGTAGAAATAAAAACAGCAGCAAGTTCCAATGTCAGTTCGAAAGTAACTAGTTTGAACATAACTTGGGTTACAGATCAGTTGATGACTCCCAAAGTATATCAGATGCAGATATTCACCAACAATAGAAACAGTTTTACCATCCTGGAATAGTATGAACTTATCAGAAGCAGTTGGCAGTCAAAATATAGGAATCGAACATCTCATCATTCTCATATAGTTACTAAGGATGCATGGTAAACCTGACTTTAGTGAAGGGGTTATGTTATTGAAGATGCATCCCCACATGAACTGAAAGTGCAATGGCATTTCAAACTCCATAAAGGAATATGATAACTTGTTTATGCTGCTATCGGTAATTTTCCCGAGACCTACCTACCTATTATCATCTGATTGAGGGTGCTTTGTACCAAAGACGGCAAGTCAAATGAAGGTGTGTTCAAGTAAGGCTCTAAGGTAATAATTAACCAAAGAAGAGCATTATTATGAACTTCGGGTATCATATTCATTTACTAGCAACTGCTTCAAGCAGAGATGACCTGCTTATCAGAAGAAGATGGAAAGACTAATATTCACTTAAAGCAATAAGAAGCCAATTTTCAGTGTCCCAGTTTTTAACAGCTAGCCTACACTCCAAGAATATTTTCGAGTAAGCCAGCTTAAAATAAGCCATTAAGCAGAATAGTACGACTTAAGTTGGGGTTATTAGTCAATGATAAAAGATACTTGGGCAACTTAAAGCAAAGATAGAAGATTGACTTGCTGGAAGTAATGAATGTACCTGGTAAATGGGACATGTCCTCTCATAGTTGTGCACATGGCCGTAAAAGGCTATATCAACCTTATACTTCTGCCAGAGCTTCTGAAGGGCTTCCCTTCCCATTGGTTCCGCAAAAGATCCTTCATTAGCATACCAGTCACCAGAAGAATAACCAAGTACCCTATGTGCCATAAAGATCAACCATGGTTGCTTTTGTCTATCAGCAGTAGCCAAGCAGCGCTCAATAAATTCGTACTGCTCGGTTCCCTCCCTCCAATCATGTTCTGTATCAGCTATGCAGAAGCGGAACATACCATAGTCAGTAGAATACCTGGTGAAAGAGGAAATATCCAATATCAGTTCCCCCGAATTTGCAAAGCAATGGTCAAAGGAATATGCACGTATTGAAACCTCTAGCTTTCTGCTCTACGAAGCCAGACCACTAGATGACAAGTTCTGCTAATACGAACATCAGCAGTGACCAGATTAAAAAATGAATTTCAACTAGAATAAAATAAACAAAATCAGTTCATTCACACAAAAGAATGAAGTTTACAGGGGAGGAGTGGGTATCAAAATTTTCCAGCTAGTGAATGAAAAAAATACAAATCTAGTAATATGATCATTTAAAATCGAAAAAATGCCATTGTTGTAGCATTTGAATTACGAATATAAGTTCTCTTATCGAAATTCCCTTACCAAAATTTGCCCCTGTTCTCTGTAGGGGCAAAAAACATTGTTTCAGCCAAGACACCACATTCTCCTCCAGAGTCCATGTTGCCATAGAAGGAACCTGTCCCTGGCCAATCACGCTCATGGTTTCCACTAGAAGGAAAAATCACCTCTCCAGGTAAGATGAATTGCAAGGCTAATACATGGTCAAGTATGTATTGACTAATAAAATGACAAACCTTGCAATCATGTAGGGAACGGTTGATGCAATTGGCTCAACCTGTGCAGTAAATTGATCCCACTGTGAAAGATATCCATTTGCATAAGTTATATCTCCAATATGGAACACTATATCAATGTTCTTCAAGTCCTGAATAAGCTGCTTAGTTGTGTTAAGGGAACCATGCTGGTAGTTATTGAATTCATTCGAACCATCCACTTCATCCTGCTAGGCAATATCAAACAAAATATTCACATTTGCAGAAATACATTTACAGTGCACTGTACATTTAGCTACTCCAAATGGGGTATGCTTTATGCATCATTAAAGCGAGGTCACCTATGGAAGAAAGAACTATGTTTACATGCAGTTCAAACCTTTCCCATGTCACCAAAAATGACTACACGCTGTAGAGAACTTTGACCAGGATATGGAGATGCTCTAAATTGATATTCTTGGCTCCAAACATATGTACCATTGAACAGCTTATGCCCTAGTCTGTAAGTATACCTGCAAAAGGAATGAAATAGAGAAAGATTACATTATATTTTCTATTCTATTAGTATTAGTAAATGGATGAAACTATTAATGGATTTTCAAGCTCAGAAATCCATATGAACAATTCCAAAAATCCAAGTAATCTAGCAAAAATGATACAACTCATCTTTCCGGTTACTGGATTAACAGAAAGAAGCAGAAAGAAGCTATAATTTATCCTGAAGTGAAACATCCAGCATTTCTCCAAGATACAAAATGAACAAAAAAAGAAACAGTAAAGACGGTAACTTCATAAGAAAATTATGGTGGATTGCCAATTAACTGAGCCAAAATTGACTTCAGGCATGCAGGCATACATCAAGACATGCACAAAAATGTTATGAAAATTATAAAACCTTCACCAATAGAAGTCATGTAAAAAAGTAATAGAAAGGCTTATATATTATAGGAATACTAAGGAACAACTTACTCAACGTTGGGCCACAACTCCTCTAGAAAGCTAGTGTGTATAAATCCAGGATCTCTCCACCCCACTGTCCTTGCTGGTTCACCTGCTCTTATGCAATTGACAAGATGAGTTATCCACGCCTATCTAAAACAAACAACTTAAGAATAAGTTTTGAGAGGTGAAATAAAAACTGAAAAGAAAAAGGAAAAAAAATATTCACATGAAATTGTCCAATTAGAAGACAAAGTTTGCAAAATATAACATTAAAGTGCTAAGCAATCCAATCTATCAATTACACTGCCATATCAATCGATTTTCTCTTCTAGATCAGACAGCTTCCTCCAATATCCAAGATATAGTGTAATGTTAAGATGTATTAGGATAGTCACCCACCGCACATGGTTCTACGACTAAAAGTCAGCGTTCCAGCTGGAGAGCGCTTGAGGTCACTTTTCTTAGGACCCCATTCAACAAAAGGCTGTGCTTCACTTATTCCGTAACCACTGGTCCATGTTACAGTCATCTGCATTACATATCCATAGCTGTATTATATCCCTGGATGAGAGAAAAGAAACTAGGATAACATGTTTAATGGTCCCTGAATTTCAGCTTATTACAAGTTTGCTGTGTTTTATATGAACAGAGCCTATAGAACTTCTGTATTCTTTTGTGCATATCGTCACTAAACTTATAGACAATATAAAAGCCATGGACTTACTTCATTCCATTTCTTTCCCTGAGCCAAACGGGGATAAACTGGTGCTTTTGGATTACTGAAAGTAACTTTGTTTGATGCTGCTACCAGTTTTGGCTGTTAAGAGAGAAGAAATAGATACAGAAAAACATTTTACATTAATGAAAGCAACTTTATTTGACACTGTCACCAAATTCAGATGTTATGCAGGAAGAGATAAGTAGAAAAACACAGCACAATCAAAAGTCTACTTGAGAAAACTGATGAAAAGTTTCCACTCTTCTCTAAATTTTTGGAAGTCACCACAAGAGGAACCGTGTTTTCTTCTGCTTGATATAAATACAATAGATACTGAGTAGAGGTCCACAACTTTTCAAACGATTTTACCATTGCCCCCCTTCATATTCATAATTTCTTGGATCATCTTTAAATAGATAATTATGCTAAGCTTCCCTTCTAAAGTCCATTAAGCTTAAATTTGTGATGGAAGCTCACCAACATTCAAGTTAAAATGGATAAGAATTCCAAGATATGCTACAGTCGCAAGAATATAAAGAGAAATGCTGGAAAATCAAACAGTGGGTGCATAGTGCAAAGGACAACCAGAGCTTTAAAAAAAGAGGGACAAGGAGAAAATAATTGGCAGAGAGGCACTAATTTACAAGAGCTTTGAGGTCGTTGACTTTACATTTTGTAGTTTCTCAATGGACCACCTTTTATAGCAGTGGAGAAAATGAAAATTTGACTCAGGAAGAAAACCATGTAAGAAGTATAAGAAAATCAACAATGTGTCTAGCTTTGGCTTTGGTTCCCTGCCATTTGTATAAAGCCTGTTATCATTTATAATCTCCAAATATGCAAACTAAAAAGTAGAAGACGGAGAAAAGGAAGGGTCGTACATTTGATAAACCTCCAGAAAATAGTGCAAAAGAGAAATCTGATCTCTGGTTAATCAGCTGAAGCCTCAATGATCCTTTTCCTGTATCTTTGTATGAAGAACTACTATAGTTTGCATATTGATACTGCAACAGAAGAATGAGTTTATCATGTAACTTTCTACCAAAACCAAGTCAATCATGGAAAGGCTATGCAGAAGAACCTTAATAGGAGCAATACACAAAAATGGAGGAGAAACCCTTGAGCCTGTTGGTGTGCAAGTCGAGGCACTGAAATTGAAACAAACAAATGAAACCAACTTCCAAATAGAAGTTAGAAACAATTACAACATTGTGAAGGTTGAGCATTGTCAAAGCCAAGAAGGTCCTTGTGCAATTCAAGGCAACCTCTATCTACCTGAAATTGGCAGGCGAAAATACTCCAATCCAATCATCATTTGACGGATTCGGAGAGTGGTATTCCAACATCACCCATTCCGAGTTTTGTCCCTGAAGTAGGACCGGAAGTTTAACAATCAGAGAATAATTTATTTCCTCACACCAGGGAGGGTCAGTTTTACCATTGTTTCAGGGAGCAGAAGGATAAGGTAAACTAGAATCAAACAGCTTACGTGCAGTCCCAGAATTGTAGGAGAGGCTTTAACGTAAGCCTTGTCATTCAGAGCAAATATTGTCCGATGAACAGCAATTTTAGATAGCGGCTGAACTCCATGAGAACTTGCATCTCTAAGAGTTGCGAGAACCAAAACAATCGCAAAGATAAGCCTCAATCCTCCCATTCCCAGCAAATATCTGAGACAAAATTTAGAGAACTTAACATAAAGCAAAGAGAAGAAAATTCGACCAAGAGAAACAAAGAGGCAATTAAATGTTGTACTAACTTTATGGGACAAGTTAAAAATATCCGACAGCTCAACTACAGAAAGATCAACAGCCAACAAAGAGCTAGAAAGAGATTGACCCTGATGTCAATATGAGCTCAAAAACAGCTCAAGACGTATAATTTAAAAAGTTTTAAATGCCATTGTATACGAAAACAGTAAATTAACGGACAAGAAATCAGGAATAAATAGTAAGAAGCAACAACCTGGAGCAAGAACTAAATTGGCAGTCAAGAACAAGACCAAATGGGCAATAAACAAAAGAAGAAAGCTCAAAACTTTAGTGGGTCTATGATCATTCAGACTAAGCAAGTGGAAGACGAATGAAGCACATCGAAGAAGATTAATGTCCAAACTCCAACTATGTCTTAGGAGTGAACTGGAAGGACGATTTTGTAGATAACAAGAAATCTTACATACAATATAAATGGAATCTTCTTCCGGAGATTCTGGCCAATGTCCGATTATTAAGGTAAGTCAACGATCGAAAGCCGCAAGCTGAAGACTTAGATCGAGTTGGCACATAATACGAGGCGGCTGTTAGAAATTTGGATTTTCATGTTATGAAGATACCTTAATTTCCTTTTTTACAAAATATAAAAAATTAATTAAGTTATGATATTATTTTAATCTTAACGTTATTAAAATAATATTTATTACATTTGAATAGGTACAAAGGTGATATTAAAAATAATAGTACTTAAATTATATATATTTTAAAAAATAATTTTCAAAATTAATTTACTATTTTAGTCAAATTATTTAATTATGACGTAAAATTTCTAAATATCATAATTATAGAAGAAAAATAAAAAAGAACCCTTTGATATCCTTTCGTTTAAGGTTAAAAAGGTTCAATCGATATTATACTGTCACTAATCAAAGATTAAGTAAAATTAAAAGAATTTCAAAAATAATTAAAGTAATCTTTATCTATAAAAAAATTTAAAGTTTAATTAAAAATTAATAAATTTATAAAAATGACTATTTTGCAAAAACTGATTGATTTTTAACGATAAAAATTATAAAACTAAATCTAATCGGGAAGTTAAAATTTGAACCAAAAAATTGATTAGTTCAAGATTTTACTATAGAACCGATTAAATTAGTCTAATTTTTAATACATTAATTATTTAATGTGATTTCTTATATTATGCCTAAGTTAGTTGATTACGGATGTTACCTTTAGTCCGACTCGGCATGATTTTGGCCAGGACTCAGAATATTATTTCAAAAACACGGCTTTTTTGACCCTTTTAAAAATATATATATCAGATGGGCCAAGTTGGCCCGAACCGACCTATGCTAACCTATCGGATCATGGAGCCTGGCTCAACATTCTTATGGTTGACAAGTCCAAGGGATTTATGATAAAATGGTTATTTTGTCTAATAAGATAGTATAACAATATCTCACGTAAGGATGACAATTTAGGTTCGGGGTTCGGAGATTCTTGTAGGGATTCTCCATTTGAGATGAGAATTGGGAAAAAATCACCCCGTAGAATCAAAGATGGGATAAATATAACCTCCGAGAGAGAGTCGAAAATCGAAACAGGTTGAATAATCCCCGTTCACGATAATTTTATAAATATATTTTATATTTTTAATTTTACTCTTTACTAAATGTTGGGTATAATCAATGAAGACTACAACGTTTCAGTTGGATTAAATGAAAATTTTAATTGAGTAAATATTGACAATTGCAGTTCTAAGAAATACTTATTATCTATGTAAATATGAAAAGTAATAAGCATGAATCAATTTCTATAAAATATAGAATAAATTTTTTGAAATTATTAGAAATTTATAAAAGTTTTAAGAATAATTTAATGTATATAATAATTTAAAATATATAAAAAGAAATTATCCATATTCTTATAAATTATAAACAAAAAATTATGATAAATTATTCAAAGGTTTTTACACACTGCAGAGTAAAGGTTTGAGGATTCGAGTTCCTGCAGGGACTTAACGAAAATCTCAAAAATGAAGAATGAGACAAAAATATTCCTACTTTAAAAATTAGAGATCAAGAATAGAGAGCAAGAGTACCGGACGGTACCTTCCTTGCCCCATTCTGTTGCCATCTCTAATCTCATGTTTCTATATTAATATCCCATATTTTGACATTAAAAAAAATTGTACCAGACAAATACAAATATACAATAGAATATCCCTTGGAATTTTACTTTTTCTACTAATAGCATGGAAAAGTCAAAACACGGGTCCACTTCGTTAATCATGTGTCAACGTCTTGCCGTTCTTGTCAAAGGCAGTAACGTCAGATTGTATCCAAAATCATAAACTCTTGAAGCCACCCGCCTAACTTCCCAGATTTTCTTCCTGACTGAATTAATGAATTATTTTAGATCTATGTTGAATTAGTAGGTACATGCATCAATCAATTGAAGTTTTTAGTATCATGGCCGGTTAATTCCAAACAAATTTGAATTGAGTTGATCGGCTTTAAATTAGATTTATTTTTTTTTTCAAATTTTTAAATTTTAAATTACGTTCAAACTTAGATTATCTGGTTCAACTCAAAGTTTGAAGCCCAAAAATTTTAAGTGAAATGATGTATTTTGAGTAAAACTAATGTTTTAAAAAACATAAGTTAAACTAGCAAAATAAGATGTTTAAAGTTTAAAAGATTTAACTAATATTAGACCGTCATTGAATTGGCTAAAAATTTAATAAAATTAAAGAATTTGAGACATAATTGAAAGAGATTATTCTTACTTATTGAAGAATTTGAAGTTTAATTAAAAAATATTATTAAATGAAAATAATTGATTATTTAATTTATAAGAACTTATTAATTAAAGAAATTTGACTGATTAATTAATAAATTAATTAGTTTTTAACAACAGGAGTTATTAAAGCAAACTTAATCGAAAAGTTTAACATTTTAAAATTTTTATGATTAAATCGATCGACTCGGTTGGATTTTTTAATCACTGAATAAAAGATATCATTTTTTATTTTTTAAAATATATATTTAATCAGGCCCAATAAAGTTTCGGGCCACCTATACCTATTCAAGCATTGGCTCTGGCCTGGACCATTGAACACATTTTTAGAGGTAAAATGAGGTTTAAATGGGCCCATGCTTAACCTAGACCATTGTCATCTCTGACATCAAAGTACTAAAATATTTCCAATAAAAAAGGCTAAAATTTTAGCCAAACTCTTAACATTGGGTGTAATAAAACACAATCCAAATTTTTTTATAGTTCTCATAAATTCAATTTCAAATTGGTAAAAGTCTTATTCTCATCATGATTATATTAATTTTTGGTAATATAGACGTTTTATTATTATATATAATAAATGAGCATGAATTGTATAGAATTTCTCTTATTGTCTTCTTTCTGTGAACTCTCTCTCTCTCTCTCGCACTCTCTTCTTGCTTTATCGTGTGCTTTTGTTCGTCTTCGTTTTCGGCATTTTCTCCTCCAGTTTTCTTTTAGAGCGTTGATCGGTGTTCTCGCCTTGCTTCGGTCAGAGTTTACTGGGTTTTTTCACACAGGGTTATTTGGCCGCAGGAAGCTCTCTTTCTACAGTGCCTCTCTCCCCCTTTTCACTGCAAAAGCAAAGGTTTCTTCAAGTTCCTGATCCTTCACGTTAGGTGCTTTTTTACCCTTCATTGTTTGCAATTTTTCCCCTTGTCGTCCCATTTTTTTGCGTTCAGATCTCTTCTGTTTGTTTGGATCTATGGTGGGTTTGGCTTAAAGCACTGATTTTTATTATCAAGATCCGATTTTTATTGAATTAGCCTTTGCTCATGTTCTGTACTTCTCTTACTGGAGTGCTCGGTGTATAAAATTGACTTGATTGACTAATTCTTTACTCTCTTTTTTTATGGTGGTTCTTGGAATGCTCATCTTGGTTTTATTTTACGGTTTCAATTGTGTTAGGTGGTTTCGATTTAAATCTTCTTCTTTTACTTGTTTCAAGGTTTCAGATTCAGTTGGTTGGTTTTTTACTTGTTTCCATTTTTTGGTCTTTTACTTGTTTAGGTAGTATTTGCACTACTGCATAATAGACCCGCGTAGTAGTAATGATAACCAGAGATCGTATCCAGTGACTAGGGGGCGAAGTAGGGGGCAAAGGCAGGCAGGGGTGCAAGATGTAGGTTTACGTGTCGGTACTTGGAATGTGGGGACCTTGAACGAGAAATCGTTCGAACTTGTTGATGTATTCAGGAAAATAAAAATCAATGTCGTCTGCCTTCAAGAAACAAAATGGGCAAGGCAGAAAGCAAAGGAATTTAAAGGGTACAAATTGTGGTATTCAGGAAATGAAAGTAGGAGAAATGGAGTAGGAATTATGGTGTTAGAGCAATACAAAGGCAGTGTAGTGGCGGTGAAGAGATTTAGGGATAGACTTATGACAATAACCTTAGGTGTAGGACTCGATTCGGTGAATATAGTTTGTGGTTATGCACCCCATGTAGGGATAGAGGATAGTGAGAAAACAGAGTTTTAGGATAAGTTAGACAATGTAGTAACTACCATTCCCAGAAACCAAAAAATCTTCATCGGCGGGAATTTCAATGGCCATGTCGGTGTAGGGTCGACGGATACCACAGGGTATACGGTAGTTTTGGCTTTGGTGTAAGGAATGACGGCGACAGGGAGCTGCTAGACTTTGCATCAGCACATAACCTAATGGTGGTTAATACTTTCTTTAAGAAGAAAGATGACTACTTAATCACTTTCCAGAGTGGAGGACGAAATACACAAATTGATTACATTCTTGTACGTGAAGGGGATAGACGCAGTTGTAGAAACTGCAGGGTCCTTCCAACAGAAAAGTGGCGTCACAACATCTATTATTAGTTACAGATGTTGTATGGAGAAATAAGACTAGAGAACTTGTTCGAGCACAGCAAGAAAGGATACTCTGGAAAAATCTCAAAGGAGATACGACGTTAAACTTTCGAAATGCCATTGCTCCAGTTTGCGCGGTAGAACGCATAGGGGAGGCAGATCGTTTATGGATGGTCATGTCTACAGCTATTCGAGAATAGGTAAATGATTTGTTGGGAGTTACCTCTGTTAAAAGGAGAATGGATAGGGAATCGTGATAGTGGAATGAAGAGGTACAGATAAAGGTTAAGGCAAAGCAGAAAAATCTCAAAAGATTGATGGCAACTACTGATGAGTAAGAGAGAGTCCAAAGAAAGGAAGACTACTGACATGCAAAATTAGAAGCGAAAAAAACAGTCTCAGAGGCAAAAACAAAGGCCTATGAAGAGATGTATCGAAGATTGGATACTAAAGAAGACAACATGATATATATATAAGCTCGCTAAGGGACGTGCCAGAAAGAGTACAGATATGGACACCGTTCGGCATATAAAAGGAGAAGACGGGAGAACACTTTTGGGAGATCAAGAAATTAAAGACAGGTAGGAAGCCTACTTCACCAGCCTATTTAACGATGTGCGACATGAAGGCATTGGTATAGAGAGTCGAGAAAAAGAGCAACCCCAGGATACGCAGTGTGATGATTTTAGAAGAATCTCTGAAGAGGAGGTGAAAGAAGCCCTTAGCAAGATGGGAAAAGAAAAGGCAGTAGGCACTGACCAGATACCTATTGAGGTGTGGAAGTGTCTAGGCGAGGTGGGGGTACAATAGCTTACCACTCTTTTCAACGCTATCTTGCACACGGGGAGAATGCCAGCGGAGTGGAGAAGTAGCGTAGTAGTACCGATCTATAAGAACAGGGGAGACGTACAAGAATGTGGAAACCATAAAGACATCAAACTCCTTAGTCATACTATGAAATTGTGGGAACGAGTTATTGAACAACGATTGCCCAAAATAGTACAAGTGAAAGAGAATCAATTTAGATTTGTGCCTGGGAGATCAACTATTGAAGCAATTCATCTATTACGACGGCTGATGGAGAAATATAGAGAGCATAGGGGGAGCTTACATATGCTCTTTGTTGACTTAGAGAAGGCATATGATAGTGTGCTAAGAGAAGTCATTTGGAAATGTTTAGAAGCGAAGAACGTTACTCGTACCTATGTCAGGGCTATAAAGGATATATACGAGACCGCTAGAACTTGTGTGCGCATGGCAGTGGGAGATACAAAGTATTTTCCGGTAGATAAAGGGTTGCATCAAAGTTCAGCTTTAAGCCCGTTTATCACGGAGGACATACAAGATGCAGCGTCGTGGTGTATGTTGTTCGCAGATGACATTGTATTGGTCGAAGAGACGAAAGAAGTTAATAGGAAGCTAGAGATGTGGAGACAGACTTTGGAGTCAAACGGTCTGCGGTTAAGTGGATTGAAGACCAAGTACATGGCATGCAATTTTGCACAGAGTTCAGAGGATGACGGACCAGAAGTTCGGATTGGAACTCACGCGCTAACCCAAATGGATAGTTTTAAATATCTAGATTCTATCATACGAGATGATGGAGATGTTGAGAGCGATGTCATTCATCGCATCCAAGCTGGATGGGTGAAATGGAGAGAGGCAACTGGAGTCTTATGTGATCGAAAATTTCCACTAAGGCTGAAAGGAAAATTCTATAGGACAGCAATACGACCGGCTATGCTTTATGGCTCTGAATGTTGGCCTATGACGGTGGCGCAAGTGCGAAAGTTTGAAGTAGCGGAGATGAGAATGTTGAGATGGATGTGTGGTTATACGATATTAGCTAGAATACCAAATAGGGTGTACAGAGAGAAGTTAGGCATCGCGGCTATCAGAGACAAGCTGAGGGAGTGGAGATTGCGATGGTTAGGACACGTGCATAGAAGAAGTGTGACAGAACTAGTCAGACAAGTTGAAGGGATTCATGTAGAAGGAATGTGAGGTCGACGGAGACCAAGGAGGATATGGGAGGAGCAGATCAAACTAGACCTACAGGCGTTAAATCTATTTGAGGATATGACATCCGATAGAAACAGTTGGCACCACAGAATTTCGATATTAAATGTATAGGGCACACAGGGGCATAAGGGGTAAAGCGGACTTTAGACGGCTTTGAGCAAATGACCTGTGATCTGAAGTGTGGGAGATAACGATATACAGGTAGACACTTAGAGTGGTCTAAAGTAGTAAAGGTCATCCGTGTGTATCTTGTGTATTGTTTCGACCTGTCATTCCTATATGTAGCCCTTCATGGAGTCGAATGGCTATAACTTGGTTGTAGACACCTAGTTTGGCGGATAGTATGTCTGTCGGTCGACCGTACTTCTGCACGACCGCTTACCCTCTTCCTGAAGCCCCATGAGGATACAACCTCTACCTAGGATAAGTAGAAAACGTTTAGGGTGGAATTAGAGTCTCCTATAAGAGGTGATTAAGTTCTACCTCTGCTTTAATAGAACGCCGACGTTCGATCAGGAATAAGTCATATAGGAAGTGTATGTGTATATAAATATGTATGTAATTATATATATTATATACCTAGTGTATTTTTATTTTATTGTTCTTTATTTTATTTTATTTGTATTTTTATTATGTTAAATTCTTCATTTCAATTTTATTTATCTCTGCTTATGCCGGCTCACATATTTACATCTTCATGTATGTATATATTTTCAGTTTCATGTGCATTATATCAGTTACAGTCCCCATGCATATACATATATTGTTATCCTTATACAGTGATGTACTTGCATTGGTCTAATCTGTTTGTTTTTTGTTTGTTGGGTTTGTTCGTGTGTTTGTTTTTGTTGCTTGTGTGTGTTTGTTCATGTTAGTTTGTTTGTTGTTATTTGTTTTTGCTCTTATCGTAGCCAGGGGGTCTATCAGGAAACAGTCTCTATATCTCCATCGGAGATACGGGCATGACTGCGTACATCTTACCCTCCTCATACCCTGCTTAGGCGGGAATTTGTGTATGTTTGGTTTGGTTAGTATTATATAATAGGAAAATTGGCTAAACTATAAAGTAGGCTTTTATGTTGTTCAATGTTAGTATAATATTATATATTGTACATATGAAAATTTGTATTAAACACTTTCAACAACTTTATATATAATAAATGAGCATAAAATGTATAGAATTTCATCATATAGTATCGTATAATAGGAAAATTGACTAAACTATAAAGTAGACTTCTAAGTTGTTCAATGTTAATATAATATTATATATTGTGCATATGAAGCTTTGTATTAAGCACTTTCAACAACTTTATATTAAGTACTATTAATAACTTTATTATGAATTGTTCAATATTATGCAATGTTATATAATGATTATAAATGGGATTGCAATGGTACAATACAACCATATAAGTTTTTTTTATTTCAAATTAGAACCTAAATTGACTTATGCTGTAACATCCCGTTTCCGTATAATGGGTCGGACCAAGGAAACGGGTATATGAGAGATCAATCAGAGAAATTAGGAAAACACATCTCATGCTCA